>OX101735.1:6379121-6821103 GCA_944452665.1 Stenoptilia bipunctidactyla
TGTATAATTTTTGTAAAGGTTGTCTGGTTGTCTCTAGAGCGATAAGACCGCCTTTTGTACCTTTTGTTCCATGTTTTGTATTTCCCATTTTTGTTACTGTACAATAAAGTGTAAATAAATAAATAAATTGAAACCTACTTGTTTCTATGATGTTCTTTATTTAAAATTATTGATATTCAAAAGACAGTTTGCATTTGCATCAACATGAGGGGTGTGACATTTTGGTTTAAAAGTTTTGACGTTTGGATTCAAAATAGTCGCTTAGTCGTCATAATAATTGACAATGTAAATACGATTGATTTCTGACATAAAAATTTAAACTGCCAGTGCATATCGAAAATTTCAATTTCGACTTCTTTAACTTCCTCAGGGTTTTTTTTTTTATAAATTATGGATGGGACGTTTGTCTTCCATGCCACCTGATGTTAAGTGAACATGAAGACTAAGGTGGTACACGTCCATCCACGAGAAACTTATTCACTCGACGCTTAAAAGTACTAGGACTATACTGGTCAGGGAAAATAGACGCAGGCAGTTCATTCCAAACCTTGGCGACCCGTATCAAAAAGGAACTGTCAAAGCGCTTAGTTCGACTTTTCGGAATATCTACCACATACGGATGGAAGTTCTGTCTGCGTCTAGTAGTCCGATGGTAAAAGGGTGAGGGTTCAATTTGTTCAAACAGAGCACTGGCGCACTCACCAAAATGTATCCTGTAGTACACGGTTAGACACGCAACCTTACGACGATGCTCTAAGGTCTGCAGTTTTTTGGTTGTAAGGTCGACGTCATTAATAAGTTTACGGGCTCTTCGGTCAACGGAGTCCAGCGCTTCTAGTTGATATTTGGCTGAACCATCCCAAAGATGACTGCAGTACTCCATGCATGATCGCACTTGAGCTGTGTATAAGCTTAGAAGCTGTGCAGGGCCGAAGTACCGCCGTACCTTCGAGATGATTCCCAACTTTTTCGAAGCTACTTGAGCCATGGACACAATTTGTTGACCGAAGTTCAAACTGGATGTTACAGTTACGCCTAAAAGCCCTAGATGGTCAGTGATGGGGACAGATACATTTTGGAAAGTGGGCGTAAATGTGAAGGTGCTCGTTTTTGCGGAGAATAGACACGCCTGAGTTTTGGACGCGTTGAATTTGACCAAATTCGACTCACCCCAATCGGATACTTTTCGTAAGGCCAAATCAACGCGCTCAATCATTGACTTTCTTAAACTCTGGATTTCACGGGGGCTCGCTCGCGCATTGGATACGTATCTCTCTACAACAGTGCTGTCATCAGCATAAACTGAAGTCTTCTTGATCAGAGGTCTAACGTTGCTTAATCTGCTGTAATTACTGATACACACAGGAGCCATTACTATTCAGTCGTCCCTTACACTATATTAAGATAAGTTTGACAATTATTTTAAAAGTAATATATCTTAGTAATGTATCTAGTAATGTATCTTGAAAGTATTCTCAGATAGATGGGATTACCCCCTTTTTCAAAGGTGGATAGATATGCACAAACCACCGCGCCGTTAATGTTTTTTACTCACACTAGCAAATAAGTTTTGTATCTCTTTACTAACACCATAATATTCTGTAATTGTATGTGTAATAATTTTAATAATTTTATGTAAATTTCCATATTTTAAATTTTAATGAATTAATTTCACTTTATTTCAAATACTTATTATGACTCTTATTTTAATCGTTATCTATTTATTCAAACCGTTTCATGATTTTGTTAATTTTTAAATAATTTTGATGGGTCTATACATCCTGAAATAAATGAATATGCCGCCTGATCACTTTAAAAAAAATGTTGCATAAACATCGTTGCGGCGCGGCTTCGAACTGTTTTACTATCTATTCAATTTTTTTAAGTACAAGCAAAACTGTCTTCGGTGGTACATTTATTCCAAAATCATGACCGTTTCTTTAACTGCTTCGAAAATAATCAACGAATGCAGAGCATTAAAAAAACCGACTTCACGTCAACACTTTGGCTGAGTTATAATGTCTTCAACGTAAACGTAAACTCTGAAATCATAGGTACATATTTTTTAGAAAATTTAACACTTTCAATGAAGTACTCAACCGAATTCGATGAAATTTATATGGGACAACTATGAAGTATCCTCTATCATACGAATTAGGAATTTTTAAAATCGATTCATAATTGTCCGAAATGTCGTGTAACAAAGACACGAAAAAAACATACAGGAACCTCCTCCTTTAACAATGTTTTTAAGTTTTTGCATCTATAATGCTCAATTATTCTTAAATAACCGAAAAAATGTGATAAATAAAAATTACCCGCCCAGGACTCGAACCTGGGACCCCTCGTTTGCCGGACGAGTGCTCTTCCACTGAGCTACCGGGGCCTGGCGGCACGCCTCGAAATTACTTACCACATTTTAATTTTTACGTTATATTGCTAACGTAGCTCCATCTAATGGTATAGCTTTGCAGCTAAGACCACTCCAGACCAATTTCTTTTCAGAAATTGTGAATCCCAGTTGAAGTGAAGCATTGCAACGTTTAATAATGTTTTTATGTTTTTGCATTTATAATACTCAATTATTCTTTTTATTTATCACATTTTTTCGGTTATTTAAGAATAATTGAGCATTATAAATGCAAAAACTTAAAAACATTGTTAAAGGAGGAGGTTCTCTATAAGCCTGTATGTTTTTTTTGTGTCTTTGTTACACGATATTTCGGACAATTATGAATGGATTTTAATATTTCCTAATTCATATGATAGAGGATATTTCATAGTTGTCCCATATAAATTTCATTTCTCCTTTTTAAGAAGTCGGTTCAAATGGACAGGCAAAGTCAGATCAACTGTTCTATACTAACCTGCACAACACACATTAACAAGTTGACGTTACTAAAACAACAGACAGTTTAACTTCCTCACCTGTAGCCTATAATTTTGTCTGTCATAAGATGACTTGTCGCACGTCAGCGTTTAGTAGAATTTGATCGCCTGCGCAAGCATAAACACCAATTATGTAGTGCGTGTAATGTTCCTATTGAAAAATGTGAGTGGCTTTTTTTTTTTTCTACTTTTAATATTCCTTGTACCAGCGTCTTCTATATCTATATTAATGTATAGGTATTTGTCTTAAAAATATGTGTAGGTATTTGTCTTTCTCAGGGTTCGAAAAAATTAGATTTTTATAATCAAAATAAAAAAAAATATTTATTGATATACAGGGTTGATTGATTTAGTCACCGGCCAAATTATTGACTGTCAACTTTATAATTATACTTTTGTAGTTAAAATAAATATTTTAACTGAAACGATTAATTCTTGAACTAACACTTTTTAAATTTATTCAAATGAAAGATGTTTCTTTCTTAACGAAGTACATTATTATACCCCAGACGTTAATGTGCCATATGTACCGTATTTTGTTATTACTATTTTTACTACCTAGATTGGCAAAGGTTATAAAAGTAACCAAAAACAGTTTTTAGCTGTTGGGTCTCGACAAAAGTTAGGTAATCAATTCCTCTATCATAACTGTTACTCGATTCCTTACGTGACACCCAGCAGGTCGAGCACAGAACTTTGTCGACTCGTATGTTTACGAATGTTCGTATAGTATGTAGTCGGTTGCAAATTTTAATTTATCTATTTTACATTTATTTAACAATACAACATGTTCAAAAACATTTTAAATTATCAAGGCACATATTCATTTAAACTTGTCCTGGGGCATTGGCTAGTTTTGAATATTTCCTTATTGCTTAGCCTTAATACTACTCTACTCACCTTCCAAATATGACATATCGATATAATGTATACATCGTTTAAGCCGATTAAGTTATCATAAACCAGAGTCTGAGACGACCAACTATTTCGGAACCAATTAGCTTTTGGGTTACGGTACCTAAAATAATTTAACTTAAATCAATACCACATTGTAAGACGATTGAAGTAACAAACTTGCTAACTTTCAGTTTAATATCAATCGAATAACATAACTAAATAATCTTGTCAAAGCAACAGGAATATGCTGAATTTTAAGGTATATCTTTGAAACAGCCGAGGCAAAGTTTCGCTATTATTCTACAAATACCAGACTGCTTACTGTTTATAGAATATTCGAAGTATGTTATTTTTCAAGGCGGCTAAAGTAAAAATCTAAATATTGAATAGATTATTACGTTGTGGTAAGGAAATTCGTGAAGTCGTCGTGGCGCCGTGGTTACTGTGTGTATCATACGATATCACAGGTTAAGCAACGTTTGGCGCGGTCGGTACTTGGATGGGTGACCGCCGACCATTCATATCTCACGACGAATTCCGTGCTTCGGAGGGCACGTTAAGCAGTCGGTCCCGGGTGCTGTATACTTGTATACAGTAGTCGTGAGGGGTTGTCAGAAGCCATCTAGGCGCCCTAAAAATTCTGGCATCCACCACCCAGCACTGGGCCAGCTTGGTAGATTATGGTCTATACCTCCTCTTCACCCAGGGGAGAGACTCATGCCCTGCAGTGGGCGCATTACAAAGAGTTGTGATGATGATGATGAAGGAAATTTAAGAAACAGGATTTATATCATAATATCATATTTGTTTTATTTTGAGGTCTCGATACTTTGGCACCATTGCAGCTGTAATGTAGTCGGGTTTTAGTTGCTAAATACATCTTCTTCTATAATAGTGTATCCTCTATAATCGATTTTTTGTATTTGGATGTGGTAGCTAAAAATGAGTCTCATAAATAATATACCTAATATATAATATTTATTTCTGACATAAACTTATATCTAAATATAATATCAATTGTGAAATTAGTACTATAAACTAATAACAAAATTCATGATAATTAAATTACAAAAATAAGAAAAAACTACTACTCGTTACAATAAAACGTCATTTCATCTGTTTATCATGATCTATGTTAACACAGGCATCATACCTAAACTAAGTAATTGTGATAACTTGTTTTTTAGGTACATTATATTCAATAGAATGGGATGTGCTAACTCAAAGTTAATTCTAAAGATATAATGATTTGATGTGTAAAAGTGTAAAACTACTGTATAAACTGAAATTTATACAGTAAATAAGGAAATTACGGTTAAATAATGTTCAAAATAAAGAAATACAATACTAAATACACAACTGGATACACAACATACAATAGTCAGTAATCTTTATCTGCAACTAAGTTTACAGTCGCTTATCGCTATTCATTTTAATTAGCGCATCACCTCTTGCAGGCAGCTTCTCCACATTAATCCCAACAACATTTGCTCTACGACTTTTTGAAATTCATAGTTTTTAAAACATAAGTTTTTCATACAAAAAATATTTATTGCCTCTATTTAGCATCGTAACTCTATTTACCTTGCGTAGGCAAAACACCGCATAATAATAATAATAAAAGCCCCAGCCACTTTGGGAAGCAACCTTGAAAGGCTGGGATTCGGCGGTGGTTCGCTTCCAGCACGCATGCAAAAAACGGTTTTGCTGGATACTGCCCGAATAGTTCGCCGGTTTCTGTCCCTCTTGCCCTGACCCCCGACCAACTGGTCAAATTGTCGGGTCTTTCCGCCGAAAGGCGTGTAGCTTTAAGTATACTAAATAATAATAAAATAGGCACTTCTTACAAAATATAACTGCCCGAATAGTTCGCCGGTTTCTGTCCCTCTTGCCCTGACCCCCGACCAACTGGTCAAATTGTCGGGTCTTTCCGCCGAAAGGCGTGTAGCTTTAAGTATACTAAATAATAATAATAATAGGCACTTCTTACAAAATATAACTGCCCGAATAGTTCGCCGGTTTCTGTCCCTCTTGCCCTGACCCCCGACCAACTGGTCAAATTGTCGGGTCTTTCCGGCGAAAGGCGTGTAGCTTTAAGTATACTAAACAATAATAATAATAGGCATTTCTTACAAAATAGAGTAAGAAGCAAAAAAATGTTTTGTTTTTATTTTTTGTGTAATTTATCAAGATTTTTAAAAAGTCGTAGAACAAATGTTAATGGGAAAAGGTGATGTGCTCATTAATTTTTTTTTTTTTTTTTTTTATATTGTAAGGATAGGACGTTTGTCTTCCATGCCACCTGATGGAAAGTGCGCATGAAGACTATGGTGTTACACGTCCATCCACGAGAAACCTATTCACTCGACATTTAAAAGTTCCAGGACTGTAGTGGTCAGGAAAAACATACGCAGGCAGATTGTTCCACACCTTGGCAATCCGTACCAAAAAGGAACTATCGAAGCGTTTTGTTCGACTTCTTGGTATATCCACTATATACGGATGGAAGTTCTGTCTGCGTCTGGTAGTCCGGTGGTAAAAAGGGGTGGGTTCAATTTGGTCAAAAAGAGCACTCGCGCACTCACCAAAATGTAGCCGATAAAATACTGTCAAACAAGCAACCTTACGACGATGCTCCAGCGTCTGCAATTTTTTATTTGTAAGGTTGTTGTTATTTATGAGTTTTCGGGCTCTTCGGTCAACAGAGTCTAGCGCTTCGAGTTGGTATTTGGCAGAACCATCCCAAAGGTGACTACAGTACTCCATGCAAGACCTCACTTGGGCTGTGTATAAGTTGAGGAGCCGTTCAGGGCTGAAGTACCGCCGGACCTTCGAGATGATACCCAATTTTTTGGAAGCCGTTTTTGCCATAGACTCAATTTGTTGTCCGAAGTTTAATTTGGACGTTATAGTGACGCCCAAAAGCCCTAGTTGATCGGTGATGGGAACAGATACATTCTGGAAAGTGGGCGTAAGAGTAAAGGTGCTCTTTTTTGCGGAGAATAGACACGCTTGTGTTTTGGAGGCGTTGAATTTGACCAGGTTAGATTCGCCCCAATCGGACACATTCCGCAAGGTCGAATCAACGCGCTCAATCATAGACTCTCTCAAAACCTGGATTTCATGGGCGCTCGTTCGCGCATTGGATATATATCTCTCAATTCACCCTGTATATCGTAGTGGGTAATATAAAGGGATCCTTAGAAGTTTCTCGAGTGGCGACCATGTACTGGGAGACGCAGCGTATGTGTTCCCCCGCCCCGAAGATATACAGACGATATTTTCAAGATCATCCGTAAATACTGATTTCGGATGGCCCGGGGCCGAGCGAAGAAACTTAGGAGGTCTTTGTACAGCAGTGGGCGTCTCTTGTCTGATAGATAGATATACAGACGTCATTATCAGAATAGTAGTAGCGTAATCTTATAAATAATTTAAATGCAAACAATCATGATACATACATATATTTGTATTCATATTCATGCACTTCTGTCACATCAAGTGAAACCTGGGATAACAAAATAACTTACTAACTCGTTCATAGTTTTTGTCCAATCTAAACTTAAGTACTTGCGTCATGGTGTGTAACATAGATAAAAAAAATAATACTGACAGGCTGACAAACGACTTGACAAGTTGATTACCATTAATTATCATGCTTGTATATAGAAACGTTTTAATGTTTTTTAAGATGAAATATTTGAGGACGGTGTCTGTAAATACACAAAACTTCAAGTTTAATGATTAGATTTAGTTAAATCCTATAAAATTGGTCATTTTATACATGATTTGCCAAAACACCCACTTTACATAACTGTCTATCGCAATAACCCACCACCTAGTGTTTTTGGTTTACTCAGTTTTTGATAAATTATCTCAAGTATCAAAAGATGGGAGTCGTCTCGAAACTCCGACGATACTTCATCCCTAAAAAGCTGTTCAATTTCATCATAGCCGTAACCTTCGGGATGGTTCGGCCAAACATCGTATTGAAGTGCTGAACCCGGTTGACCTTAAAAAGCTTAACAACAAAGCCTTAAAAATGAAAAATTGCACAATTTTGATCGATGTTTAGATCGACATTTTTGAATAAGTGGAATCCAAGGCTATTTTATTTTTAGACTCCTAAATGTAAACGGAACTTTCATATATCTATAAAATAAATATTATAGTAAGTGTGGAAGACCTGCTCCTGTTTTTACTAATCTTTTGAGTACTAATTCTTTCAAGTGTAGAGTGTATAGATTTATTTGATATGCCACACCTGAGTTTTCATTATCACTATTAACCAGAGGACAAACAAGATTTTTTCCGAGATGTTTATGTGGAGTGTTTTTCAATAAGAACATTGATAAAAAAATAAATTTCAATCACTACAAGTACGAGCCAATTATCAGCACTTTAAGTCCCAACTTAAGCCCGTGTATCACTGATAAATACTTTTATCTGTTATGCCTAGTTTTTTAGTTTCAAAATTTCATAGTAATATATAGTATAGTAAGACAATATTAAAAGAAAATAAAGTTTATCTGCATTCAGTTTTATTTTAGATAGGCAAGAGTAAAAAAGGACCGTATGACCAATTACTAGCACCCTCTTCACCAATTATCAGTACTGCGAAAGTGTTATTGAAATATAAAACCAAAGGATAAATAAGGGGATATTAACCAAATAAAATAAAAATTACACTTACGAAAATCTGTTGAAAGCCTTGGATGCAGTAAAAATGGGGTTGCGCAAAAAAATTGACTCTAAAACTTCCAATGAGCCTAGAGGAGCTATCCAGTCGAAAACAATTAAAAATGCTGAGAAATCTATCAAGCCCTGAACTCATAACACGAACACAAAAAAAGAAAAGCGTTTTCACCTTACTCTACATTTTGTAAGAAGTACCTTTATTAGTTTGAAGCGATATTTTATTACGCAAGGTGCGTGGCATACCGACGTTCAGAGTAAATAAATCTATGCCACTAAACCGCGGCTATAAATATTTTTTGTATGAGAAAACTAAACTTTTAAAATCTATTTAAATAAATGTGGAGAGGCTACCTGCAAGAGGTGATGTGCTTATTAATATTAAGCTTGTATATATATCAGACAAATATATCAAAGACTGGTAACGTCTCGTGTTTATAGCTATATCCCAAAAGTGAAAAAGATATATATTTAATTACCAAGAGAAAGCGAGGAGAATGAAATTGATCACGCTGCAGTTAAAAAAGCCCTTTATACTGTTTATGTTTTGCTTCAACGGAGACTTAACACTACCACTAGTTGTGTTTCCCAACAAAATACTTACACGGCTTCTTTTACTGCATCCAAAGCCTTTTAAAAGATTGTCATTAGTGTTTTATATTTTTATTTGGTTTATTTACTACCTTTAGTTTCATATTTAAAAAAATACTGAAAAAGGATAGATGATAGATGTTGAAATGCTAGAAGAACCAAATTATCGGAAATTCCGAAATTACAAACCATTTAACTAAAAAATGAATTCTATGCCTTAAATGCACACAGTATACACTAAAAATATTTAATAAGTGCCAGCGTTTGGGTCACCCTAGAAACAGCCAATTTTTTATAGTATATTGCACAAGTTAGAAAATGTCATACAGCTTATATTATTTTAATGAGATATCAAAAATAACAGACTAGCTTTGCCAAAATCCAAACTTTACGAGTGCTACCTGAAATTCAAGGTCAGGCACAATCTAATTTCAAACACTAACAAAAACTAGAGATCTTAACAAATAGTGCATATTATAATGATTAAAATATCAATCGTATACTCGTTTGCTATATTTAACAATGCATGTTAAGATATCGATTGTGTGCAAAAAAATATCAAGCAGAGGGTCGTTAAAAATAATAAAATATGGACGAAAAGTTTCTATTAGGGACTGATAAAGAATTTGCTAAAACAAGCACAAAGAGTCAACTTACTGAGTTACTGAAATTTAAAGAGTTTTCAATCGGCGTTGTGGAAAGAAAATTCAAATAAGCTGAGAATACTGTTTTAGAATACAGAATAATAACAATAATACATTTGGTTGCGATTCGAAATACCCAATGAAGTTTCATTAATCCATTTCTAACTTTATTTAAAAACAGTGTTAAATATTTATATATTTTGAGACTTTTATACTATACGTTCTTTGATCCAAAAAGTCAAAATATAGGATGTCGTAAAAATTAGCATTATGACCAATTATTTGATACAAATTCTAAATATCTTTTTTTGACGACCACTTTGGCGATGGGGTAAACCTATCTGCCTCAGACGCCAGTGGTTGCGGGTTCGATCCCCGCACGGAACAAGAAAAAAAAATGTTCCGTGTCTGGGTGTTTATCTATTTACGTATTTATATTCTAGGTTCCCCCCTAGTTCGCTATATGGTATCCCATAACACAAGCTATGCTTACTTTGGGGCCATAAAGTTGGTGTGATTGTCTGGGGATTAAAAACAAAATATCTACTATTGTAGACAATCTTTGGATCTAATTATGTAGATTCAATTTCAATGATTTGTGATGCAGTGGGGAGAGAGATATGCAAACTGCAAACTGGACGGCAGCGACAGCGAGAAAGACAGCGGCGCGGGCAGCGACGCGGAGAATCTGGGCCGTTCTCGACGCCAGCGGGCGCTCGAGCGATTTGTCGCGGTTACATACAAATTCAATACTTATATCGTGTCGCGGAGATTGCTGCCCGCGCCTCTGCCCGCGCCACTGCCCGCGCCGCTATCGCACTTGCTGTTGCTGTCGCTGCCGTCCAGTTTGCAGCCTCAGGGCATACCTCGCCTATTCACAACTATGCGTTTGCCTACAACAATGATTTTCCACCGGCCATCGTTCTAAAGTCATGCACAGTATTGCTTTCTATGGGAACCGAGTTTGCGAGTAATCACCATAAATCGTCTGTTTTTTTTATGAGCTAAAAGTCCATAAACCTCAATATTTAAATTTCTTGTCTTTGATTCTATAAATAATCTAAAAAATAAGTAAAGCAAAATTGCTCATATTTTGATAGAGATTCCAAGACATTTGTTTCACCATCGTATACACTCGTATAAATTTTTCTTCGCAATGACAAAACGTGTGCCGACTGAGAGAGTTCTGTTTAAAAATTCTATGTTCATACAAGCAGTTACTCGCCTTGCAATGATACACTCCATACTGAGAAGAAAGTTTTACGATACAAAAGTAAGAAATATTCTGAAAGAACGACAAGATTTTAAGGTCGAATATGAATGATCATTCAAGTTTGAAAATTTTTTTTTTTTTCGTAAGTATAGGACGTTTCTCTTCCATACCACCTGAAGGAAAGTACACATGAAGACTATGGTGGTACACGTCTATCCACGAGATACCTATTCACTCGACACTTAAAAGTACCAGGACTGTAGTGGTGAGGGAAAACAGACGCAGGCAGATTGTTCCACACCTTGGCAATCCGTACCAAAAAGGTACAATCAAAGCGTTTTGTTCGACTTCTGTGTGCTATCCACTATGTACGGATGGAAGTTCTGTCTGCGTCTCGTAGTCCGGTGGCAAAAAGGAGTGGGTTCAATTTGGTCACAAAGACCACTCGCTCGCTCTCCAAAATGTAGCCGATAAAATACTGTCAAACAGGCAAGCTTACGACGAAGCTCTAGAGTCTGCATTTTTTTATTTGTAAGGTCTAGTTATTAATAAGTTTCCGAGCTCTTCGTTCAACAGATAGCGCTTCGAGCTGGTATTTGGCAGAACCATCCCAAAATTGACTACTGTACTCCATGCATGAAAAGTGTGCAGTGAAAGTTTGGATGCATGGATGTTTGTTCCTCAATACCAGCAGAACTGCTCAACGAATTTGGACTAAATTTGGCCGTATAGAATAGCACATATGCAACTTTTTATCACGATATTCTTGCGGGATTTCAAATCGCGCAGATAAAACCTCACGCAACAGCTGGTTTGTTATTAAATGTGAATGATATTTTTATCTGTTTTGGATGTATTGAAAAGTTTTTTATTATCTTGAAAATATATTTTAGTAGAGCTATGCAACTGACATTAATAATAGAAGCCTTCAATAAAGAATTGAATAGGTCTGCTATGGGTAACCATCTCAAACAAAGACGTTCATATATGTCTTATGCAAGTATATCTACAATAAACAGTTCAACCCACCTTGTGTCCTTGAGCACCATCTTCCTCACGAAAAACCTGCCTAAGTTTGTTCTTTAGGACGAAGGTTAGTTAGAGAAGGTAAGTAGTTAGTGAAAAAGCTATCAAACTACATTCGATAGCAGGGACATAATTATGGTACTTTACACTATCAATGTTTTTACTATACCAAATTTCATCCAACTCCGTTGAGAATCTGCCGTTATTGAGGAACAAACATCCATCCATACCTACATACATTCAAACTTTCACATTTACAATACTAGCTGCTGCCCGCGACGTCGTCTGCGTGAACGCTATGCAGCACCAAACGCACCTACGATTATAACACTGCTAGCGTGATAATATGTAGCCTATATGTTGACCCGACTTCTTAACTATCTTCATGCCAAATTTGAAGTAAATCCATGCAGTACTTTTTGAGTTTATCCCGGAAAGACAAACAGACAAACAGACAAAAATTCTAAAAACTATATTTTTTGTTTCTGTTTCGATTGTAGATCATACCCCAAGTATTCTTTTAAAAAAATATTCAATGTACAGTTTTGACTTTCCTACCATTTTATTATATGTATAGATAAGTAAGATTAGATGGATTGAATATTTTTTTGAAAACATATTGATTACTTATTCCTTCCCTTTATGCAATGTTTATACAACGTAGAGTACGATGCACAAATTCAGGATATTGTTCAAACCAATTAACTTTATTAAACCAATCAAAACTGTTTTGCAATAGCAGCCAGGTTCTCAGAAAAGACTTTAGGAGTATTAACTAACTCTTTTAATGAATGAATGTGGGCAGCGTACCAACTATCTTCGCAATAGTAAATACTAGAAACCGAAGAGTTAGGATTACTCCTAGTATTTCGGCTGAAAATTATGAATAAATATTATTTAACCAAAAGTGATGTGTTCAAATTAAAATTGTTTATTTGCACGGACGAAGAATGCTCCGTAGAACAAATATACAGCTCAAGCCATATTCTGCCATTGCATACAATAAACAAGAAATTTATTAAAACTTTCAAAATACAATGCGATGCTATGAGGTTGAATGCAGATAGAATTTCTTCTGTTATTTAATTTCTCCAAAGTATTAGTAGCTTGACACTCTTTTAGAAATAGTGCCGTTTCAGATACAAGGGGATGGGAGTTAGGGGGGGGGGCTCAGAGTTTTCATTCGTGTACAATATATAAAAGTACCTAGGTAAAAAAGAATATTTTTATTATTGTATCATAATAGTATAGTAACGTCGTATGTAACTCGTGAGCGTTGCTAACTACAGTCTCGGCTCATTATTAAGCCTCACACAGCCTCGACTGTAATTAGCAACTTAGCTCACTTGTTACATACGACGTTTTTCAACACACTTGTGAGTAAAAGACAGACATACGTGGTCATAAAATTTATTTGAAGCAGCTGTTAGCTGCTGCGCGTCAGTAACCCTGTCCCATTACACGTACACACGCTATTGTTGCTTGGAGTCGCCGTGCAGCCGCTGCTGCTGCAGGCGCGCCGCCTGGACGCGCGCGCTCATATATTTAATGTATAACCCATATATTTAATGTATAATGTATAACCAATTCAATTCAATTCCGGATCAATTCCAATTAAAATCGTATATATCCAGTTGTACGCGTCACTTAAACACGTATTTATAGGGGAGCAACACGGTTTTATGTCGGGTAGATCGACGGAAACGAATCTTCTGGTGTGTACGGAGTACCTGTCTAAGCATATGTCGGCGCCTGCCCAGGTAGACGTTATTTACACCGACTATTCGAAGTGCTTCGATCGCACACTGAAAAAATTTCGCATGTAAAAATAACTAAGTTTCGGTTGATTTTAACAAAGCGTGTTTGTCAATATACAACCTGCAAAGTTTGTTGCTAAAAATAAATAAGTCAAGTTTGCTATTCTTACTTGATCAGAATCAACCGAGTAAATCGGTTAAAATTGTTTGCTTAGAAATAACAAAGTAAGCTTGATTATTATTACATACAAAATGTTTGCAAACATAGCCAACTTTACTGTTTATATTGACAAACTTTCTTGGATAGTTATAGCCAACCTTCTTGGTATTTGTAACCGTTTTGCTAGGTAGCCACAACAGACTTTCTCTGCAATGTGAGTTGTTTAACTCTGTAGCCACAGCCAACCTACTTGGTATCTGCAATCGTTTTGCTAGGTAGCCACAACAGACTTTCTCTGCAATGTTAAGTCATTTAACTCTGTAGCCACAGCCAACCTACTTGGTATTTGCAATTATTTTGCTAGGTAGCCACAACAGACTTTCTCTGCAATGCGAGTCACTTAGATCTGTAGCCACAGCCAACCTACTTGGTATCTGCAATCGTTTTGCTAGGTAGCCACAACAGACTTTCTCTGCAATGCGAGTCATTTAACTCTGTAGCCATAGCAGACTTTCTCTGCAATGTGGGTAAAAAGAAACTAAAAAAATACTGTTATTGTTCACTTATTATTTATTGTCATATATCTGAAAATCACAAAAGAACAGTCTCAAAGTTTACAATACTAAACCCAAATTACAAAGTAGGCACAGTCAGCATTAGCACAGTACAGCAGCATAGGCACAGTAGGCACACAGGATTTGATCAGGCAACTTTCCTGCCAACCTGGTGATTAAACCTCGTGAAGATTCCACAATCTTGCTATGGAAGTACACCGATGCCTTTTCTTGTGGGAATACTCTAATAATTTCGTGTACCCAATTTGCATAAATGGTACTCCTTATTGCATTTGACGGATGATTGCTCAAAATGTAGGTTCCGATGAGCCTTACCAATCTTATTCTTGCCGTATTATCCAACGGAATATGTGTATCTAAATTTAATAAACCTCTTCCTTCAAGGGTACTATTTAAAAGTAACGGTAAATCCTGAAAAACAGAAATAAATAAATTATAATTTCTACTCATTCTACCTATTTTATAATATTTTTTCTATTAAAAACGAGGCACTGTCTGCCGACATACAGGCATCTAACCTGGTTCGGCTACAGATTATATAACTTGATACAACTTTTTGTAACATCTAACTTGTAAACTGTTGTATATGTTATATTATTTTGGTACAATAGATCCGTTGATCCATGACTTACGGGACACCCTGTATATAAGAAAAATCTGTTTAATTTTTTTTTAACAAATATGGAACAGTAGATTTTTTTCAGGATTCAAAGTTGATTCAAAGTGGTCATTATTTTTTTCCCTTCATTTATTTTTAATTGACTTTTTACATCTTGTATGAATGATGATAAATAGAGATATATGTATAGATAGTACCTAATTATAGCTCTGAAGAAATATTACAATACATACGATAATGTTAATTTTGTTCTCTGATGGAATGGTTATTGTGATAGGTGTATTGGGTGCGGGTGAGCTTGAAGCTTGAGGACGTGCATCAGGGTCAACCGGATATGTCAGCAAGTCAGACATAGATAAGTTAAAGCTTTAAACATCACACGCCTGTAAATTGAAGGATTAATTAAGACAACAGTATACAGATAATTAAAGCAGATTAAATTTTTTAATTGTTAGTGACTTACTTATCATCGGTAATAGGATGCATAGTCTTTTTATGTATTTCTAATTTTTTTGAGAATATGGCATGATGGCCAATTTTAGGAAATAGCTCCTTTAGGTCAGATTCCTGGAGTAGTGGAAGTGATAGAGATGTAATTGCATTTTCTGTAATTAAATAACTGATTTAAGAAAAATGATCATCAAATGTATCAAATAAACAAAATGTATAGTTCAAATGTATATTAATAAAAACTACTTTCCTCCTCTTTTTTGAAGTCTTTACTAATATTATAAAGAGGAAAGATTTGTATTTTTGTATGTTTGTAATGAATAAACTCAAAAACTACTAGAATGATTCAAAGATTCTTTCACCATTAGATGGCTACATTAACCAGAAGTAACATATTTTGCTAAGAAACTCCCACGGGATCAAGAGCTACGCGGGTCAAACCGCGCAAAGCCGCTACTCAGCTGTAAATTAAAGACACAACGGCATATCAGTGGCAATAAACCAGTATAAGCTAGTCTCACATAGAAGGTATTGAAACCCTCTACGGCGGCGCTACCTTGGCTCAAGATCACGCGTTCACTGGTCACTGGTGTGCGATTGTACGGTCTCTGTCTAATAAAATATATAAGATAAAAATTAAATACATAAACGAACTTACCTTTGAACACTTCTATATATTCTTCCAGACTCAAGGCTTTCAGCAGATTTTGTACTTCTTCATCCATTTACATTAAATCACCTGACTATAAAAAAATACGACGCTGTCGGGGCCGCCGCCGGCAGCGTCTTTAGGAATAAACAGTAGGTTCAGGCACAAAGCAATAGCATATTGGTACCTAATCAATCAACTACGTTTTATAGGTAACACACTCCTTTATGCGTCGTCGCACTCACTTAATTAAATTATTAAACGTTCGAACGAAAGACTGTTAGTTTGCGGCACGCACATAACTCTAGCGCTGACCGAAACGTGGAGGGGATATCTGCGCATCGGCGGCTCCACCGGCAGCCAGAATATTTATTTATGAATATTTAAACAAGTACTCTGTTAAAAATAACTAACTAAATAGCAAACAAAATAGCTAACTCCACCCTGCTACCAATAAATAAGTGTACTCGGTTAAATACTAATGAGTGTTCTTTTGTATTAGCAAAGCTAAGTGGTTATTAGTAGTCAAGTACTGGTTATTTAAGTTTAACCGTGAGTGGTAACGGTTAATATTACACGAATTACTCTGTTAAAGCTTATTGAGTGAACTTATTAAAATTTAAACAATTTTGTAAACTGTAAAATTTGTAGATTGAGTTATTTGTATTTAATGAGCAGTATGGTGTTAATAAACAAGTGAATTTAGCCATGTTTACGTATATATTATTTACCAAGTTTACTTCCATCATTTTCCACGAGTCTTGATTAAAAATAAACAAGATCCTTTTAACAAAGCCAAAAAGGTACTTTGCTAACTCCTAATTTTTTCAGTGCATTGATCATCCAACCCTTCTCAGCAAGCTACAAAGTGCTGGCATCAGAGGAAATTTGCTCCGTTGGTTTTCCTCATACGTGGAGAATCGTAGTCAAGTTGTTGTCCTTAATGGGTATCAATCTCAAGCCAAACATGTCCCCTCTGGGGTGCCGCAAGGGTCTTTACTGGGGCCGTTACTGTTTTTGATATTTATCAATGATATCCACAAATGTTTTTCCCATGCTAAGATAATACTTTATGCGGACGACATGAAAATACTTTCAAAAATTAATAACTTTACTGACTGCATTATGTTGCAAAATGACTTGAATAATTTCGCCAGATACTGTTTATCCAATAGACTAGACTTAAATGTAAACAAGTGCTTTGTGTGTTCTTTTACCCGAAAGAAACACAAATTCACATATAATTATAAGATAAATGACGTGACTATATCCAGAACTGACTCGATGGTTGATTTAGGAGTAACATTTGACTCAAAATTAATATTTGACAAGCATATTGACAAAGTTATTAAAAAATCGACCAGAGCACTTGGGTTCGTTCTCAGACTATCATCCGAGTTCAATAATATAAAAACCTTGAAAATACTTTACTGCGCTTATGTTTGGAGCCATCTTGAGTATTCATCATCTGTGTGGAACCCGTTATATAAAGAGTTTATTGAGAGAATAGAGCGTATACAACGAAAATTTGTACGTTTTCTACAGTACAAGTGTGGAGTGTTTGATAATGATTATCTGTCCAGATGTAGGCGACATCATTTGCTTCCACTTAGTGAGCGGAGGCGGATAGCAGACGTGTGCAGCGTAATCAAAATTATTAATGGTAAAATCGACGTCCCGGAGCTCCTGTCTATGGTTGGTATTTGCTCTCACACCAAATCCCTTAGAAACCCTACTCTCCTAAATGTACCTTTTGCAAATACTAACTATAGACAGAACTCTTTTATTGCAAGATCTTGTGGCTTCGTTAACGACGCAATCCGGAGGTTAGACAATCTGGATGAGTTTTGCTCTGGTGTCCCGGCTATTAGAGCGGCTTTATCAGCTGAATTATTTTTAAATTATTTTTTTTTTTAACTAAAAAATTATATTTTACATCTTAATTTCTTTTTTTTATTATCTCTGTTATGTTTTTTTTTGTTGTTATTATTAATTTATTTTAGTGTCGACCCTATGTAGTTCTTTTTTTTTATTTCTTATCCGTGTTTATATTTTCTTCGTGCTGTCTATGTATTTGCTTATTCCTTATTAATTTATATTTGTTATTACTTATCTGTGAAAACTGTTAAATGGCCTTCTTCTATTTTATTGCCTTATCTATGTATAAATATTTAGCTGTAAGTTTTCCTGTAATAAATAAATAAATAAAAAATAAATTAAATATGCTCTGTTTACTCGCATGTAATTTGCACTAAGGTACAATTCAACTTTGTAGGATTCATTATGTTATGCACTAGGGTATAATATATTATGCACGCGTGACTTATAGCCCAGTTTATAGTTCTAAATTCAATAGAATAAGGCTCACTTTACGAGCAAGTGTGTTGAAAAAATATATTATGATTCATACATACATACATAAGTACATAACTTCATACCTGTATCCCTAATGGGGTAGGCAGAACACCAGAGACTATAAAACCATCGGATGTCACATTTGACAAATTTGGAGGTAAAATTATGATGGAGGGAGACTATTGCAGTAAGGGGGTCAGCCTATCGCCCGCAAAAATGCCAATAAAACCTCCGTCCTCTTACTGACTTTTACAGTATGCCCGGGAAGAGAAGCAGCTGGCACATTCTATGTTTTTCTTTCGCTTCCAGTTTTGAATAAACTAGAGTTTTTCGCAAATTTATCAGTTTTCGACGTCTTTATAAACTTACGGATATTCATTCGTAAGATTCTAAACGGTTTGACCAATCACAGAAGAGCTTTTAATAGTACCTACGTTTTTTTTAAATACGTAAATAATACACCGCACGGAACAAGAAAATAAAAATGATTCGGGTCTGGGAGTTAATCTATATATGTATTTTATAATCTAGGTTCCCCCCTAGTTCGCTACATGGTATCTCATAACACAAGCTTTGCTTTCTTTGAGGCCATGTAGTTGGTGTGATTGTCTGGTTTTTTTTTATTATTACCCAACCTGTATTCTACTATTACTTATCCAGCTAAACAAAACGATATGGATAGCTGCTTCACTAACAGAACTTTTCCTGTTACTGTATTGCTTTATTATTATTGAGATAAATATAGCTCTCAATATGGTATCAAAACTCAAACCGGTTTTTAAACAAGCAAACTACGCGAAGTTATACGAATGGCTTCACACGTGACCTAATGCCTAAACAAATAAGAGTCGGAGCAGACATATACAAAATCAAGATAATAATAATAACGTGAATTTTGGAAACAAAATATAAAAAGCTAAAACGGGTTTGAGAAACTCTTTTGTATAGATCAGCCTGATCATCTTTGTAACTTGTACCCACTACAGAGCTATGAGATTCTCTTCTGGGTGACGAGGAGGTGAAGGTAAACATAGAAGGTGACATAATCCACCAAGCTGGCCCAGTGCTGGGTGGTGGATTTCAGAATTTTCAGAACGTCGGAATGGCTTCTGACAAGTCCTAACGACTATAGTATAAGACATTTAAGCGTAACAGACAGATCGATTTACTATTTACTTACTCCTTTATTAAAAACCAGGGTTAGCCGATATACATCAGCGGATACATAATATCATGATATATATTTATTTTATTTTATTTATTTTAGGCAGACAAACAGCCATTATAACAATAATAAAAATACAGTAGTAATAGTGGGCCAATTATAGGTCCTCCCTCTCCGATATGAAACGAATTATAAATACAAATACGATACCTAAACGATTACAAATACGTGACTTTATCTTAAATTTACAACTTAATAACTATAATAACATATACATTAATAGGAAAGAAACCTTAATTTTGTCGTATTTGAATTAACATAACTAGCTTTAATAACATAATTTACACAAAAGCTATGAGGAAAAATAAAAATGAAAAATTGAAAAATTTGTGACTGAAGAAAGCATTACTGATTAATTACTAATAAGCATTATATAACGCGATATATAACAATATATATCTTACATTACTAGTTCCATTATTAATTTAATTATTTTAATTATGATTTCAAATCAAATCAAATCAAATCAATTTATTCATAACCATAGGAAATGTTATAATACATAGATGGTCAAAGTTATAAATAGTACAGCTATGATTCGCCATATCGGCATATGAATTTATACATCTTAAATTAAATTTAGTACATGTACAGTCAGAATATATTCAAACATTGATTTGATTTGAATCAATGTTTGAAATGTTGGTTTGTTGTCTGTTGACAATCCATTGGGTGACAGTGACTTTATCATGACTTTAGCACACAGACACAGCTAATGTTTTTTTTTACTGACTGACACATGTTTATAAAGTTAATGCCACTGATGACGTCATCACGTACTAATTTCATAAAATCAATATAAATTAAACGACACAGTTAAAAATAAAACTATTCAAATTGTTCTCTCAAAATAGGCTTAAGATTAATATAACATAATAAAAATAGTAGGTTAAAAAAAGTGAACAATGCCCATTACGGAACATATAATCGATCGGGCGGAGATATTTGACGGTAGATACGAAGGTGAGCGTATGTTAAGCTGACCCTGCGCGGCTAAAAACCTATGCCCTCATGAGAGAATGAATTAAGATTAGATAAGTAATATATTCGTAAACATTCTAATCTAATTTAAAACGAAATTGACCGAAATGATATTTATTTTACGCTTGTACGGATATGTTATATACAAAAGCACAATGTTTTTTACTGACAATGGTGATTCGAATTGTTGTCGTACAATGATTAAGAAAATTTTTAGGTATTTTTTTATTACATTTTATTCGTCTTGTTTTTATTTTTAATGATTTATTTTATTACACTAATTTATAATATGTTTAAATATGTAAGTAACCTCTGCCAACTGTGTGGTTCCCTATTAGAATGCATTAGCTTCGCTCTCTGTAAAACAATTTCATTTTTTGACCATACTATAATGGAACAGTTCCTTGCTCTACTAAGATTAAAGTTTCATGCCAAAAAACTAATCCCTTGTGTATGATTTAAAAAATATTTATTCAAGGAAGCTTAATTTTGGTTTAATCATTTTGTTATAAAGAAAACTAAACTTGGAGAAAGATAGGTAAAAATAAATACATGTATACAGGGTGACTGGTGACACATTTTCAATACTGAAGGAGAGCACTGGAGAGCACTCTGTACTCGATTCTGATCATATGTAATTAAAATTTTCACCAGAAATCCCTATTTTTCCCGACGCGCTGCCTCAGTCAACACGCATACAGCAGTGTTCCGCGTGTTTACACGCACACCACCACCTCGTAATGTACCTAATGGTGATGCCTTGCGTAATGAATTCTTTAACTTTCGGAAAAGTTTACTCAGTAAATAATTAATATTTTATTTTATATTTTCTTCATGTATGATTTTAAACTATCACGTCCTGGAATTTTGAAAGTGACCCACCAGTCAACCGGTATAAATAAATAGCGTAATCTATTGCATCAATAATAGTAATAAAAATATTGTACTTCTAAGATTCACACCACTTATCTTATCACTTAGGGTGTTGAGTTATGGATTCCTGACAACGGATGAGATATCTACAAAACCAACGAATGCGGAGCTTCACGTCAAAACTTTGGCTGAGTTAAGAATGTCAACAAAGTAAAAATTTCCGAAAACATAAATATTTTTTAAAAATTTAAAAATTTCTATGAAGTACTCAATCGATTTGGATAAAATTTATATGGGACCAATTATGAAGTATCTTCTATCATATGAAACTTTTTCAAAAAAGTTTCAAAATCGATTCATAAATTGTCCGAAATATTCGGGTAAGGCAATTGAAATGTACATAGGTATTAAGAAATTAAATTTTATTTTTTTATTTTGAATATTTATTAATATATTTTTTACATATAAAAATAAAAGGCCCAAAGTTAAATTTTTATTTATTCTAATGGAATACAACCGCTTTTAGCCTTCACAACAAGCTTGAGTCTCTTTCGGAATGAAGCACAGGCTGCTCGAATAACGTCGTCACTTAAACTGTTCCATTCTCGTGTAAGAGTAGTTTTGAGCGCCTCCACTGATGTCTGTTTTTAAGCACACGCCTTTGCTTGTAAAACACCCCAAATACAAAAATCTAGAGGGTTTAAGTCGGGCGAAGACGACGGCCACATATCTCGGTCGATCATCACAGGAACGTTCGCTTTCAACCAATTTTCCGTCCCAGTTGCTCTGTGCGATGGCGCCGAGTCTTGTTGGAACGTCCAACGCTCCAAACCAAATGTCTTGCGTGCCCACGGTATCAATCCTGTTTTTAAGACTTCATTTTGATAGATTTGTTGATTTATTTTAGCTTGGTTGCGACCCATTGGAAGAAAAACAAGCGGAGAACGGCCTTTTTCGGACACCGCCGCCCATACCATGATTTGGTCGGCCCCTTGTCGTCTCTGACTCTCAGTTCATCTGAATGATCGCTGACACGTCCTTTTAACCACACACGGTCATTTTGTTTCTTAAGAAACTGGTCAACACAGAAAATTTTCTCATCTGAAAATACCAAGTTGGGAAGCTCGCCAGAGTCGAGCAAGCGAATCAGCTACTTTGATCGAACCAGTCGTTTGCTCCTTTGCAAAGCAGTGAGTTCTTGAGAAAAAAATTTTTAACGGTTTAACCTTAAGCTTTTCCTTTAATATACGACGGACGCCGCGGTCGCTCACCTTAAGATCCTGGGCTAGCTGATTTGCTGAACGTGCTGGATTTCTGCGTAATCGATGTCGTACCTTTTCGACAACAGCTGGCGCCGCCGTTGCAGTACAGTGTCGACCGCCCCCGTAGCGTTTCTTAACACTCCCAGTCTCGTTAAATCTTTGGATAGTACGACGCACAAATAGTAAAGGGATAGAGGTTTTATTGGCGTTTTTTTGGCGTTTATTCGCCCTATCACTGCAATAGGCTCTCCATCATTATAATACCTCCAAATTTGTCAAATGTGACATCAGATGGTTATATAGCCTCTGGTGTTCTGCCTACTACTCCATAAGGGATACAGTCGTGAAGCTTTGTATGTATGTAATGCACAGGAAAATATAAGAAGCAAATTTAAAATGTATGACTTCACGGCTAATGTCAAGTCATCAATAAAATATCCACCACAACCGAGATTCAAACCTCTTCTGGTATAAAAGGCAGAGAATTTACCCTTAGGTCAGTAAAATATTCCATCGTAATTTTATTTAATTATAATAATCAACGAATGCAGAGCATTACAAAAACCGACTTCACGTCAAAACTTTGGCTGAGTTGCTAATGTCATCAACGTAAAACATTCTCCGAAATCATACCTATTTTTTCAAAAGTTTGAAATTTCCAATGAAGTACTCAACCGATTTCGATGAAATTTGAATGGAACCAACTATGAAATATCCTCTATCATATGAAACAACAACAAAAAAAACATACCGACGAATAAAGAACCTCCTTCTTTTTTGGAAGTCGTTTGAAAATATGTATTTTTTTATGATTATTCAACTCAAATTTACTGTTAATTAGACGAACCACAATAAAAATGTATCAATTATAAAAAAATATATATGCATAGAAATCAATAAAAATAGACAATTTTCACTGCAACTATACACGCATTAGCGAGCACTACCATCTCGTTTTAACACGCCTCGTGAGTATGGCCAGCGTTTTGAAATGTTTGTTTTTGACTGTACTCGTTTTTTTCTAGTCACACACAACCGGACTTAAGGTCAACAGTGTTGTGTATAATGTTGTCGAGGAAGCATTCGCCTCGAAGTTCTAAGTGATAAATATCTACAAAAACATATACATGTAAGTTTTTGACTTGGTATTTTTTTCGTATTTTTATACGTTCAAAAATTTCATTAAATTTATGGTCGTTCTTAAGTTTTTTGTGAAGAATCTTGAGTTATTATTATTAAATTTTAATGATATTTCAAATATACCCAAACTGTATATTTAGAAAAAGATATGAAAATATATACCTAGTATTGTATTTGTTTAACTATTTATAGTTTTTTTAATTCAAAGTTTTTGAATGGATTTTTAAATCTGTGGACTAAAAAACATTGTATTTTGAGTTACATTTGTTTTAAGAAGAGTATGGATAATAACTTTTGCAGTATAATTTAATATAATTAAGGCTCCATTTAATTAAGATAATAGTAGAGTTCCATTACAGAAACTTATTAAGTTCAGATGCAACGTAGAAAGACAAAATATAGGTATATAAATATAAATTTTTCTGACACTCACACAACATTATCTAGCCCAAATTAAGTTTCTTAAAGGACTTGTGTTATGGATACTAGATAACTGATATACTTAAGAAATATGTAAACATACATATTGAATAAATACATATTATTTACTAGAATAAACTTAAATATATAAACATCCATGACTTGACGACTAATATCTGTGTTCATCACACAAATATCCGTCGCCGCCGGGATTCGAACCCAGGACCTCTGGCATAGAAGGCAATTTATGTTACCGCTACACCAGCCGGTCGTCGTGCTTATATGCTTATTTGATCAAGATAAAATAAAAAAATCGTGATTCGTAGATACTATGCTTGCTTAGATGAAATATTTAGAAAATACAAATGTTTTAGGCTCCTATGGAAGCTTTTCCGGATTCACAATTAAGTAAGTACCTACCTACTAAAAAATAGTTTTTTTTTTAACAATTTTCTTTAGGGAATTTAAAGTGAGTAAAAATCAACGCTTAAGTAACCTTTAATAAAACGCGTCATCATTTGCGAATAAAAAAAACATTTTCATAAATGCTATATCTACTATCAAAATAAAGCTAAATAATAATCAACTAATGCAGAGCATTAAAAAACTACTTTACGTCCTAAACTTTGACTGAAGATTGTCAATATAAATATTCTCCGTAACCATACATTTTTTTTTATTTAAAGTTTTTCGTAAAGTACCTTCTCAATAGATTTCGATGAAATTTATATGGGACCACCTCTGCTGAAGTATCCTATAAAATCTATAATATAAAACAATAATTTTTAAAATCAATTCATAATTTTCCAAAATATCATGTAACAAAAACATAGAAAAAAATTCACAAAGTCAAAGTCAAAAGAATCTTTATTTCGTAAGTTTTTAAATACATTTGATTATTTCAAATGTCACAATTTACAAATTGAACTGAATCTACCACCACATAAAAGTCGGTTGAAAAATAAAAATAATAAGAAGCATGGTTTGGCTTAGGCAAACATGCTATGGCTTATTCTAAATTCAAATAAGTTTCCATTTTTTTTTAATTCGACGTGTACGGTAATAGTTTATTTGCTATACCTACGTTTGGCTTCCTATTATACAATTAAAACCTTAAATACTGCTGTAATACGTATTGTTTTTGATTATGATCTCTTAAATGTGATCTATGTAACATTATAGTGTAAAACAAAGTTATATTGATAACTCTACATAAGCAAAATTTCATAATATTATGCAACGCTAAAAAAATACTACTTACAGCTATTGTAAGTTAACTCTCCTTGGACCAAACAGATCATAACTTCAAAAGGTTCTTTGTTTATTATCTCAACATCTCATCATCTCAAAACTGATAAATATAAATAAACATGCCAATATGATAGCAGACATTCACACACAAACTTTACGTGAATCTTGGTAAACATAACATTTTTTGGATTATAGTTTCGTTGTAAATTACAACTTAATTAAAAATACAATCTTTTAAACTATATTTTAAGGCGTAGATATTTCAATTTTTTAGTCACGTGGCCACGGGGTCTGTATTGGCGACGAAAATGTAAACTATAATCCATGATGGACTGGGAACAAAGGAAAAACATAGAATGTGCTAGATCTTCTCTTCACAGGCATACTGTAAAAGCCAGTGAAAGGACAGAGGTTTTCTTAGAGGTTTTTTGTGGGCGATAGGCTGACCACCTGTCACTGCAATAGTTTCTCTCCATCATTATAATGCCTCAAAGTTTTTGAAACGTGATATCTGATGGCTATCTGGTGTTCTGCCAACCCCATAAGCGATACAGCCGTGAAGTTATGTTTGTTTTGTGTTTATGTATATGTTACGGTAATAATGAATAATTGAAGATTATTAGTAATTATCAATTATTATTAATAATTACCGAAAGTCGAGGTTAACTCTCTGTTTAACTCTGTTTTGTGCGATTATAAAAAAAATAACTCGCTCCGTTTTGCTTCGCTCCTTGCATTAAACTCCTAGCCTAACCGGTCCATGTTGGTTCTGTGCAACCAGCCTCAGCCTCAGCAACCAGCCGATTGGTAATTATTAATAATTACCAACCGGTTATTTTTAATAATAATAGATAATTATTGATAATCTTCAATTATTCACTCTTACCGTAACATATATAATTATACAGGCTTAATCCGTGTAATCTTCGATCTCATTTTTACTTACCCTCAGATATGACACAAAACACAAGCCACATATAAAAAAAACTGATTTAAAAAGACTTCTATTTAGTATATCATAAACCGATACACGCCTATCTAAAGCAATAGTACTTCCCATCCGACCCTTCAAACAAAATTCTTGCTTTATCATGAAAATAACAAATTAAAAGGAAGTAATTCGTTATATTGTGACTACTGAATAGACCATCACACGCGCTTTATCTTATTAAATTTTATAAGGAAGAACAAAGTATTAATATACCGTCGAAGATGAAATATTTATAAAACTCTTGCCCAAGGCTAATTTATATTAAAAGATAAAAACGCATCTCAGATTTTCTTTTGGTATCCAATATTTATTTTTGGAATAACTCTATTTTGTCGTTTTCTGACATTGACTCGCTCTCAACATTTAACATACATACATATAACTTATGACTTTACGCCTGCATCCCTAATGGGGTAGGCAGAACACCAGAGGTCATCAAACCATCTGATGTCACGTTTGACAAATTTCGAGGTATTATAATGATGGAGAGAGACTATTGCAGTGACAGGGAGTCAGCCTATCGCCCGCAAAAACGCCAATAAAACCTTTGTCCCTTACCTGAATTTTACAGTATGCCCGGGAAGAGAAGCTGCTGGCACATTGTATGTATTTCTCCCAGTCCAGCACGGAAGCTATCTTAACATTTTAACACTTATGTCATTTACCTTTATTGCCGAAGTTTGCAGAAATACTCTATACAAATGACTTCCTCAAATATCAGCAAAAACTGAACAAATTTAGTAATTATACTAAAAGATTAACCTACGGAAATGTCAAGGAATCATATTAAAAGGCTCATTAACTATGTGTCGTTTTAACGTAGCTGATCTCCTAACTTTGGTCTGTAATGGGACACATTTAAAGATCAGATCTGATTTTAAAGACCAATGACTTTTCGTTGTCTAATTCACTCGAACTTGTCATGAATTTTTCGTCTGACCGATTCACTTAAAATACTTCTTTTATCGCTCATTATATCATCTCAAAAACATCGTCATTGTATTATACAGTAAAATGTATGTTATTATATAGTGATTTCCTCTACCGGTGCCGAATACTATTTCCTATAAAGTTATTTCCGTAGCAGTCGGATACGATAAGTAAAATTTATTGTGTTTTATTGTCTACATATAATTTTCTACCGCGAACAATTTAACTGACTTTCAATACCTGCACTCGTAGAGATATCTACGTCTCTATCCTTATTATGAACCTCGGTTTCTTAAAACCGATTTTTTGTTCGTATCCACACAGGTAGATGAATATTAATAGTTGGTGTGATTGCCTGGAAAAGAAAAAAAAAAACTCGTTTGCCATCATAGTTATTTGCACAAAAAAACATTACATACTTATGCTAGTGAATATTTCCACATAGAAATACAGGAACAAGAAACGACACTACTATACTAAAATTTATTTATTTACTGTAACTTATCTACTTCACTTAGCTTTATTTGAATAAATGTTTTGATAAAGTCACAATTGAAAATAATTAATAAATATAAGTCAGTGATATCACTGTTAACAGCTATAAAGTTTAATTCCTTATCAGTGCTTTGATTCAAACATAGAATTTGAAATAACGCATTGTTTAAAAATATATATTTCTCAACAATTACATGGTAAGAACACAGTACAGATATCTACAGTAATTCAACTTCATACAAACAAACAAAATGCGAGCTATACTTACGCGGCTCGATTTCAGCATACGGCATAGTCGCGAGTGGTTGTATGCCAAAACAGTGGTTGATAGAGCTTTACGTTAATATGCGGATTGTTTATTCTTTGAAATTGAATAATAAGTACATCTTTTCGTACGTCTCAGTCGAGGCGTAAGTACTTTTCGGTCGCTAATTTATAAGCCCGATTTGTTATTCAAACGTAAACATGGTTTTTTGACACAAAACGTATTTTTGTTGAGCACTTCCTATTTAATCCACAAAGTTTTTTTATAAAAAAGTATACCAATTACAACAACAAGTATACTAAATGGGAGTAAACACAAAGGAGGCAAACCGCAAATGTAATTTAAATACTGAAGGCGGGCAGCCCTATCACATGTAAACGGACCGCGGCGCTGTTATTTCAAAGATGCGACTGAGTTTAATAACTGTAGATATCTGTACCGTGTTAAGAAGCTCGATGAGCGATGATATTGTTTTATATTTCAAATTCATATCACACTGAGACGCGTTGCTTGTCACTTATAATAGCAAGCAATAAATATATAACATGGTCTATACTGTACCGTCTGTCTTTAAAAATGACCTACGTTACGCCTAAGTCTAGAGCTTTAGTTTAAATCGAAATCATTACAAACAAAACACGACATTTTGAATCAGGGGTTCCGTACTAAGAAGTTCGATAATCAACGAATGCAGAGCATTAAAAAAACCGACTTCACGTCAAAACTTTTGCTGAAGTAGAAGGTCGTCAAGTAAACGATCACCAAAGGCATAATTTCAGTCTTGGCTTTTAAGCCCAAACAATAAAAATAATCAAACTATTAAATACATAAATGTTAATTCATTTAATGAATATTTCGTAAGTTTTGTCGTGTAATCGGTAAATCCAAATAAATAAAATGTTGTATTGATTATGTAGTTATTTACTACGACCAAAAAAGAGCAAAATAAATAAGTTGCGTTCGGAACCATCATCATCATGTTGACATGAAATTAAAAATAAACAAAACCGTTGTGAACGAGTAAAAATAGTGCAAATGTTAAACCATAAGTATAAAAAAAGTAGTAAATCCAAATATTTTTAAGTGAATATATATTTTTCTATATTTTTTTACCATAACAGACTGCGTTCTTCCCATAATCAGTGACACAAGTCAATGCCAACTGTCAAACTGACAAATCAACTGAATAATAGCAGCGGCCGGCTGAAAGAATGTTACTCCTTCGTTACTGCTTTGTGATTACATGGTGCTCTGTTGTTACATGGTGGATAATTCCAACTTGTGTTTCTTAACACGAAATCAATAATGAAATTACTTTTTCAGCTTATTATACTATCCAAAAATAATAAAAAAATCAACTTTATATGGTGGGCATAAAAGCCAGGCAATGTATCGACACTGAGATGAACCCTTTATACATTTAAAAAAAAAACATGAAGTTACGTAGGATTTCGATGAAAGTTATATGGGATCAAAAATCCTCTATCATGTGAAACAAGAATCATCAAAACCGGTTCACAAAGTCAAAAGTTATGAGGTAACAAACATAAAAAAATATGACAGACGAATTGAGTACCTTCTTCTTTTTTTGAAGTCGGTTGAAAAGTATGTATGGTATGGAACTTCGAGATATCAAATGATATAAAAACTATATTAAAAAAATTTGAAATAGTTTTGAATAAAGCTATTGAAAATAAAAAATAAAAACATTTTCAGTAATAAACTTTGTAATTTCATTGCTACGCGAACGAAATTTCAAATGTTATAATAAAATTTGAAGACGCATTATCCTTAACTTACAAGGTAAAAACCTTAAAAATATATTTTTCTGTTCTATCTTAACCATAATAAGTAGTATTAAGCAGGAAAAATATTTCAATAAAACAAAATCACATAATTATTATAGCAAAGTTAAAAAGGCCCTGATGAAAAGAATCTAAAATATTTCTCCTCGAAACATAAAAAAAATATTGAGGAAAATTTGCGTAATTTGGTTTTCGCGGTTTTTTTAACCAATACATACAGTAACAAATACTGTTTCCTGACGGCCGTTTCAAAACCGTTTTCTAAATTTAAACCCATCACTAAAAATGGCTGAGTTTTAAATGCATCATAACATTATACATACATAACTTCAAGCCTGTATCCCTTATGGGGTAGGCAGAACACCAGTGGTTATAAGACCATCTGATGTCACGTTTGAGGTATTATAATGATGGAGAGAGACTATTGCAGTGACAGGGGGTCAGCCTATCGCCCACAAAAATGCCAATAAAACCTCTGTCCCTTAACTGACTTTTACAGTATGCCCGGGAAGAGAAGCAGCTGGTACATTATATGTTTTTCTTTTGCTCCCAGTCCAGCATGGACTTTATAAATTATAAGGACATTATAAATGTCCTAATATAAAAGGTCAGCCATGTCTTTAATACATTTTTATTTCTATTATGCGAAGTTTACAAACTATTACAAGCTTTTCAAAGGTATTGGTTAGATTAGGAGATTAGGTTAGATTTCTATTATTACTACTACAATATAAAGAGAGATTTCATTAATTGTATGTTTGTACGTGTATTTCCTGTCATTAAGTACCTTTGTTTGATTTCGACTGAATGCTTTAATGGAGATCAGATAAAATCGTGTTATTATATATAAAAAAAAAAAAATGTGTGTATGTATATTTAAAATAAGTTTTGAAATAAGTTTCTACCTGCTAAATTTAAAATAAAAATTACTCCATAAAATAATTACGGTTAAAGAGTATTTATGTATGTATGGTTGACCCTTTCCAAATTCAAATCTTGAATCTTAAAGTTAATATTCATGATTGCATTGTGCAATAGATTAAGTAGATTGGGAACATTTATTCGAGGATCTATTAAGAAGTTTTTTAAAAGGAGTCGTATAAATATCTTGCTCGTATAAATTAATATCTTGGTTATTTTTGTTTCAGATTTTCTATCATTTGTATTGAAGTTGCGACACGATGTCTGAAATAAGTTTTAAGATCAATGGGAAGAAATATACAGGTTATTATATGTTTGTTAAATATTTTTTACGATATCACATGTTAAGCAACATCACCCAGCACTGGGCCAGCTTGGTGGATTATGGCCTATACCTCCTCGTCACACAGGGGAGAGTTGTGATGATGATGATGATGAACTATTTTTTTTTTTACTTTTTGTAAGGCAAAAACGTCCTTTAGTACATCTTGAACCGAGTAACATCGACGATTTTTGAGCTACACATATTTTATTGTCTTTTTAACTCATGTATACCTAGTTAATTGTTGTCTTTGAACCCTGGTCATTAATAAAATTCAGAACAATGTGATTTGAGGACTGCATGAATTTGTGTCTCATTATTTTAAGAAAATCTGTTTTCATAAATAAAATGACTTATTTTTAACAAAAATTTAAAAATTATTCTTTTTTCGAATAACTACATTTATAGTACAAATAGTTACATGAAAACGTTTCATTGAAAACAATTTTATAAAAATAAAATTAGTTCAGTCTTATGTACTTACCACCATGCTAGATTGAAATCTATCGCAGATATAATTACTGACAAAAAGACACATATAAAATCAATTGAATGCCGCAATTTAAAGGACATTATTAGTAAACGGCAATATCGGAACAAAAAGTAGGCAATGTGCTATTACAGACTGAACACTAATCATACAAATCCGTTGAGCCGTTCTGTCGTGATGTACGGATGTATGGCTGTTTGAGAATCAAACAGCCATACATCCGTACATCCAAACTTTTATATTTTTAATATCAGTTGGATATAATATTAGTAAGATTCATTGTGAAACTTCTATAATAACTCTTTCACACACTGCAATAAACAGATTAATTAACCTTTAAACTAATTACATCCTCAACCTACGCATTCCAAATTCAACCCTTTCGCTTCTCAACAGTGGATCCTAAACTTGGACCGGATTTTTCCCTCAACGAATACATCCGAAATGTGGCCGAGTTGCGTGGTACGAAGGCAATGTGTCATGAAGGCGGATGTGGTGCTTGCGTGGTGGCAGTCAAAGCGGCTATGCCTCCAAGCAACGAGGTCAAAACCTTTGCTGTTAACTCTGTAAGTAGCAAACAAGCGAAACCTTTAATATGCGTTGTATATACCTTGTTATGTTTCGGAGAAGTTAGAGGATGTGGGGATGGAAAACTAATTTTTAATGAGACTTACTTTTTCTTTTAATGCATGTTATACGAGCTAAATTAAGTTTAAGTTAAGTTAAATAACGTTTACAGTATTCCAAAAGTTCAGTATAGAAATAAAATAAATAAAATCCCCAGACAATCACACCAACTACATGCCCTAAACTAAGCAGAGCTTGTGATATGGGATACCATGTAGCGAACTAGGGGGGAACCTACAATATAAATACATACATTGAACGCCCAGACATTTTTTTTCATGTTCCGTGCGGAAATCAAACCTGCGACCACTGGCGTCTGTGACAGACAGTGTTACCCCATCGCCAAAATGGTCGTCAATAGGAAATATCACTTGTGTTTGAAAAGTCACCGTACAAATAAAATCGTTGATATAGTGTGTTTGTGCGTCCTACCTATCATATGTTTAATCAAAGTATTTAGAGTTGAAAACTATGTTTTAGCTTCAGATAATTGTATTTTGTTAAAACAGAAAAGCATCGAAATATTTTGGACCCTTTCAGTGGATATTATTATAATACGGATCTAAGTAGTAGAAGAAAAATGATGAAAATTCAGCACGAGATACAGCATCAACGTTTTAGCTCTTAAGTCACGTTGTAAGGAATTCTATGCAAACCCAAGATTGATATTGGCCAAGTATAATTATTATTATATTGTGCATTATATGCATAGCATTACTAAATTATGTTATTAGGTAGGTTTATGATACATCATAAGAAAACCATGTTGATTAGTAACTTGGACATGTTCTCTTACATTGACATTGATTTCAGTGTATTATGTATGATATATTATATGTATATCCATTGTTTAGTTCCTATAACACAAAATACATGTTTACTGTAGGGTTAAATGGCGAGGCGCTTATATCAAACATCTGGAAATGAAAACGCCAAGGCTTAGCAAACATTAGTTTTCTTCAATAAGATGCATTTTAACCAAACGTTTCAATTTAGTATGGACGTCTGGCCAGCACCTGTGCCAAAGAAAATAGTTGTTGAAAATAGTTGAATACCATTATGAAAACACTTAAAATAACTGTAAATTAAATTGTTAGTTACTTTTCGTGTACATTAAGAAAAACTACTTGAATCGAAAATGACCACACGTGACTGACGACGCCATATTGAAGTCATATTTTTACTGACATTCCTATATTTTTGATTTCTGCTTGGACGTAAAATATGAATTCAATAAAAAAAACTAGAAAAGCAAATTGAATGCATAAAATATTGTGTATTTTTGATAGATATTAGGAGTGGTGAAATGTCACTTCCGTACATTAAGTATATAAGAGCTTTCAAGATCATATCTCATTAACCGTTTTCTAACTTTTTGTTTTAAAACTCGTATGCTTCGAAGTAATAATATATTTTTTAAGTTTTTGTTATTTTTTTATACATTTTAAGAACAAAACACAAATCTCTATAAGTTTGGAACACATTTTATTGATAAATTGAATACGTACGTACATACAGTAAGTACTTCCAGCCATTTTGGATAACTGTGGAGATTTATGGCAATACCGTCGTTTTGTTTTTTCGTTTGTACACCTAAATTACTGATTCAACTTTGAATGTTGTATTTTTGTTTAATTTGTGAATAATTTCCACGATCCCAAAATTTGGCACAGGTTGCGGCCAGGAATGCAACGGAACCTTTATCCCGTATTTATCTCGTCACCTACAGAAAAGAGTCATAGCCTTGCAGTGGGCTCATTACAAAGAGTTCTGATGAGTTTCTGTGTCTTTCAGTCCCCGTGTTCGGTCACGAGAGTCAGATATGCGCGATAAATCGGGTTAAAAATTGTTTTATATAAGATTATGAATGCAAGAACTTAAGAGAATAATTTAATTTATCTTCCTTAAATAAAGAATATATAAATACTTTTCTTTTTAATTAAGAAGTTCCCATTCTGATGTTCTTCATTTATATGATAAGAAACCAAAGCTACTTGAATTATTTTTGCATCTAGCCCTGAGCTAAACACATATGGCTGTTTTATAGTGATTAGACAACTGAGATACGTGCTAATACAATTTTTTTGTAATAAATAAATGTTATACACAATACACTCAAACAAACATGTTCATGCACATAAATTTTGTGTGCGGATCAATTCTTGGCGGAGTGGTGGATTGTTTGAATCCCGCACGAACAAGAGAAAAACTGAATCTGATTGTTAATCGAAATGTATCAAATATTCTGGGTTTCCCTTAATTCTCTTTATGGTTGCCATGTTTCCAAACTTACGTTGAACAGTCAAAACTGGTAATTTTTATTCCAAAATCTTTTAATGAATACTTTCAAGTTATCTTACAGTGATTATGTCCGCGCTGATCTGGAAAACGTTTTTTAGACTTGAAATGGAAAAAGTTCCTCTGTTTTGTAAATTTTTAAAGTTTGTCTAACGAAAAGGATTATTCGAGATAGCTTCCCGACGCAAATACGGGATATTATAAGTTAAATACGTTTATCTGTATCTCTGTCTGTATTATCCAAGTTGATGCGCTCTTTTAAAATAAACATTATCTGTTAAGCAGTTTTATAACTATCTCCGTGATATTGATAATACGATAATCAAATCAAATTTTCATGGGAATAAATGACGAATTGTTTGAGTCAGTATTCTCAAAATTGTTATTGTACAATTTTAGTTGTGATATGCTTGCTTAATTTAAGTATATTTCTTAACAGACTTATTTCTGTCAGTCCTGACCTGTTAAATTAGTTTTCAGTTATCTGTCTTGGATTTTTCTCATACTCCACTATTGTATTTTTTACTTTAAGTTAATTTACTTGAATGTAATTTAAACGACTTAGTTATTTTATCTTCATTATGATATAAATGCAGCAACAACCTAACAAAACTGGAAAAACATCAATTTTTATGTTCGTTTGGCTTTAAAACTATCGATGATTGTTTTTTATTTAAATCAAACTTACCTTCACAAGCAATTTAATTGTAGAGTAAGACCTAGTATCTAGATACCTACTTTTAAAAAGCGTAGATAAACTGTACGTCCGTTTATTACTTTTGATATAGTTACTATTTTTTCACCTTGTCTCAGTACATATTGTTTCTAAGTGCAAATTACCGTAAGTGATATAATAATAACTACTATAAAAAGTTATTTTGCTAATTCCGCGACTTGTACTTGCACTAGTGATGCAGGACGACCACCACCGAAGCGCGTTGCGCCCTGAGGATGCTTCTGGTTGAAGCGAAACACGTGTCGGTGATAGCTTGTGGTGTGGGTTTCCAGGTGTGTGTTTATTGCATGTCTTGCTTCTTGCTTGAGGGAGGGAGGGCGGTGAACCTACGCATGAAAATCCTGCATCACTAGTGCAAGTACAAGTCGCGGAATTAGCAAAATAACTTTTTATAGTAGTTGTCATGGATTTACGCAAAGTAACGCCTGATTCAATCAATGATATAATAATAGGTCATAGGGCGCAACACGAGGGCATTTTTTTAAAGTCATGCTGTCGTGACTCTGAAAATAATAACTTGTACCTACAACTTGCATATAATTTGCTTTAAAAGCAGAAATTACTGATTCGTTTTTTGTTTCTTCTGTTTATGACTTGAAGAAGGCATTTATTAAAATCTGCAAGCAGCCAGTACTTTATATAATACTTGTCATTAATCACTTGTTTGTCAGTTAGTAATGATAAATAGCTTAATGACTCAGTTGTCACAGCACTAGTAATTTAGCAGATATCCATTGGCAGGGCTATTCACTTTAACCAGGCAAATGGAAATTTCCAGAAAAGCTTCTGAAATTTAGGTTCTACTTAAATATTAATAGTAAAGCTAATATATTTTATTACAACCAAATCTTAACTAATTTTAATTTTGAGAAATTATTAAAATGCTCGTTATTGAAATTCTTATTCATAACTACCATATTATTTCTAATCCGAATTTGGAACTTACAAATTAAGGTGTTATTTGTTATTTACATACATACATACGTATGTATCACGCCTGTATCCCTAATGGGGTAGGCAGAACACCATAGGCTATAAAATCATCTGATGCCACGTTTGACAAATTTGGACAAAATTTGACTAAATAAATTTTTTTTAATCACATTTTTGGGTTCGGTGTCGGTCTAGTAACACCCCCTGACATTTATTTTTTTGATATTTTTAATGTACAGTATTTTTACTTCTACAGATTTATTTTAAGTATAGATAAAGAGGTTATTAAACTGTTATCAACTATTTTGGGACAGAAGTGTTGAAATTTTTTGAACTCGTAATCAGAAATACAGCGGTATCAACGTGTCAAGGCAAAGATAAAACTATAAATATTTCAATTTAAAAGAAACTTACAAATCAATATATATAAAACTGTTCCGTTACTGACTGAGTGACTAACAGACAACGTACAGCCATAACTACTAGGCGTAGAGAGCTGAAATTTGGAACATACATTCTTTAGGGGATGTAGGGGTGCACTAGGAAGGAATTGTCGAAATTCCTACGGGAACGGGAATAATTGGACTTTTTAGTTTGTATGAACAATTATTTCTTCAGTGCATGGATGTAATACTTGACATAAAGGTTCTTCAAACCAGTCGGTTGTGTCAAATATAAACAATGTTTATGCGCATACGAAGTTACGGGCAAAAGCTAGTATCTTATAAGGGAAAATATACTTTTTTAATTATTAAAAACTACTTTGCTACCTAAAGATTTCTTTGATTTTCATAAGAGGACTTTCATGTTATGTATGTCCAATGATCGGTGTCCTGAATCTAAGAATGATTTAAAAAGTTCGTATTAAATTAGATCAAAGATGATACTTCCAGCAATGTTTATTAAATATGCAGCTTCTTCCATAAGTTCCTTAACCTATATATTTGTTAATTCGTTTATTTATCCTTTATTACAAACAACGTTTAAGAAAATAGAAAAGAAAAAACACACTGTACGAATAAACGACCTTAGCGCCAGTTATCTTTTGTTAATTACAAAAATATAAAAACAATTTTAAATTAGAATATGAATATTTGCAAGATAGCTCTACTGACTCTGAATAAGTGTCTTAATATTTTTTGGCCATAAATAATCGGCTTCGAATAGTCGTAGAAGGCGTATATTCCCGATGACCCCCACTTGATGGTAGGATCATTTCAACTTTCATATACAAATATCGCTCCTCCAGCAATAGGCCGTATACAGAAAGAAAGCTGGAAACTTATAAGCGCTTACCGACGCTTGACAGCGCTGGTTCGTTTTACACAAAGGAAGCAGGTTGAGGCAGACCAAGCAAAATGTCGGACTCATCGGACGATGATTTCCCAGCGCTGACCAGGAGGCCTAGACAAAATCCAAGCGTGTCGTTTTCCGTTTAACGTCACGCTCACGTCACGCTTTAGTGTTAGCAGAAATGGCAGACAAGTGCCATACGATACGGAAAACGCGCTTTCCGCACATCTTGCGCAAAACTCTGCGGTTGAAGGGTGATTGACTGTGAGGCAATTGTCAAATTATGTGTCAAGCAAGTTTCAACAGTTGTATCGCGCGCAAGTTTGTAATCCAATTGTGCCAGGGAGTCTAAATCTTCTGTGAAATCTGCAATTATTAAGATTTATATTTTAATTGATTAAGTTAGTATCCTAAGTAATATTGCAGACATGACTTAAACTGCAAATTATTCTTGACAATGCATAAGTAAACCTACTCAAGTCGGATTCTTGCTCGTTCCTGTCCTGTGGGGATGATGGGAACCTAATCCATTTTTTGACAATATTCGGGCGATTAAGTGCCTCTACCACTTGATGTATGCACCTACTTGTAGTCCTTTGAACTAATTGTTGACTGAGCCCAACAATGCGTTGATACGAACCAGTAGCTAAAAAGCTGAGAGTGCACAGAACCTGAAACAGGTACCTAGGTATTTTTTTATTGTGTTTAGGTAGAGGTTAAAATTTTACAGTAGGACAGCCAAAGAATCAAAGCAATAGCAGTAATATTACCTTTATTCCCAAACTTATTTCATTGGTGCCTTTTAATGAAGTTTGTCGGCGAAGTTCATCACAAAGACGCCTAAAACTTTGATAGTCAAGCTTAAATCGGTGAATAAATTCCAATTGCGGCATTGACGCGATTTGTTCCATATTTCGACGATTGATCCTGGCTCTACGTCTTTGCAACGCTTCTTCATTATTAGCAGCCCACATAAATCTCAACGTATGCATTTTAATAACTTATTTTTAGTCTTAAAAATAACTAAGAAACCTGTTTTAGCCAATGACTAAAGAATCTCAGCTCAAGCAGCAGGGTCTGAGGTCACGCTATTATAGCGTTTAACAGAAAGGATAAAAAAGCGTTAACCGTTGTCAAAAGTGGCAATTGTCTGCCATATGTATGGAATTGTGTTTTGCCGTCACGCTAACGAAACGCTAACGATAAAGTTGTAGGTATTCCGCACAAAATGACAAGTGGCTTTTGTCTGCCAATATAGCAGCTGTCACTTGGCTTAGCTTCACCATACGTCACTTTCATATATTTTTGTGTTTCTTCATTCCTTAACGCCTGCGGAAAAGGGAATTTGTCTAGGCCCCCAGCGCGTGTTGAAGCTTGTGGGCACTTGTCGGCACCATTCAGTGCTTATCGGCGCGCGTTCATATATTTTCCTGCGCGGGTCACCAGCGCTGTCAAGCGCTGGTCAGCGCTTATAAGTTTCCAGCTTTCTTTCTGTATACGGCCATACTTTATAGAGAGTCAGTTCCATGCTAAATCCGTGTGCTGTCATCTTCGACCGCATCTCCACTTGCCGTCAGATACGGTTTAGGTCAAGTGCGATTACCGAAAAAAAACTAAACATCTTATTCGACCGACCCAACTTGGTGGCCCATATGAGGCCGAACGTGCAACTAATAATCACACAAAAACGAATCTACGATTCATGTTATTATTATGTTATACAGGGTGACTGGAGGGTCACTTTCGAAATTCAAGGACGTGATAGTTTGAGATCATACATGAATAGAAAAAATACAATAAAAAATAAATATCAATTATTTACTGAATAAACTTAACCGAAAGTTAAAGAATGATCACGCAACGCACGTGCCGCGATCCACTCAGTTGTATGTAAAGTAAATAGTAACATAGTAGTACACACTTATTTTATCAGTTTTATTGCATTTTTATTCAAACCATTGACACAATATAAAGCCCTAAAATTATAAAGCTTTAGTATAGTATTTTTAACAGTACCTTAACCCACTTTTGACTTAAATTTCACCTGTTCGTAAGACAAGATAACGTTGACAATGAACACGGATTTAAAAAAGGACTGTCTCTATATTGCCGGAACATACCCCTAGGAGCAATGATACTAAATTGAAGGTGGTTACTTGCTGAACGAAACCAAAAGGGGTCCTGTCAAAGGCCTTTTACGAGCTTATCCTGGGATAGTAAGGCCAGATGATAAGACCAGACTAACTTACTAAGTGACTCAGTTGAAGTAGATCATTTTATTTGAATATCAAAAAAATGTATCTTTTTCGTTTTCAGTGTCTTGTTGCAGCTTTATCCTGCAATGGCTGGGAGGTTCTCACCACAGAAGGCATTGGCAATAGAACCATGGGCTACCACGACATACAGCGAAGACTAGCAAAATTCAATGGAACGCAATGTGGTTTCTGCACTCCCGGATGGGTCATGAATATGTACAGGTAAAACTACCCATATGCCAAAGCAAAAGAAAAAATAAACAAGTAAAAGGGCCAAAACTGCATTAGGCTATTTCGTTTAGCCTATTGCCTGAATATTGTCTTTAATTTACTGTAATATTTATATTTAATAATATATAAAGGTGAATAATTTATAACATTTTATTTATACGCAAACACTTTTTTCTAGCCTTTACGAATCAAAAAATAAAGCAATATCAATGGCTGAAATTGAAAATTCATTTGCAAGCAATCTCTGTCGCTGCACTGGCTACAGGGCTATTGCAGATGCTTTTAAATCCTTTGCCACTGATGTAGATGAGAGATTACTAAATAAACTGATAGATTTAGAAGATTTATCAATAAAAAAATGTGGAACTGCATGCAAAAAAGAATGTCAACATAAGAACAAAAGTGACAAAAATCATAATGAGAATGATTGGTGTATTCTCCAAAATGTTAATGCAACAATGATTGTTGTTGATTGCGGAACACATAAATGGTATACGACATATTCACTCAATGATGTTTATGAAGCAATGAGTAAAGGAGAATATAAATTAATAGCTGGAAACACTGGTCAAGGTAAAATATAAATATTACAAAAACTTAAGCTAAAAAACGTGCATTAAAAAATTTGTTGTGTATTCAAAGAGAGACTATGTCTCTTTAGGGACGTTCCCTAGGGAATTATTTTTTACAAGGAATATGTATATCCGCTAACATGTTAAGCTAAGTATGGTCACTCTAAATTACCATTAAAATAAAGTCGACTACGTGCTATTACAAAACATCTCGTAGTACTATGTCGTACTATTAACAATGAAATGCCGCGTCTTAGTAGCTATGTTCATCAACAGCGACTATTTTCAAAAACGTTTGTGGTTCCATATTTCTACTATTTTAACGACGCTAAAATAAATAAAATAAATATGCAGTTACGTTTATATTGTATCAAAGAATCTAACATTTAAATTTGGCTGGTGACCAAAAAACAATGTTGTATGTTAATAAGTACTATTTATACCTAATGCCGTGTTTACTTTTCTTTTAAATTTCCTTTAAGATAAGGTTGCCTGGAAGAGATTACTTTGAAGTAATAAGACCGCCCAAATTGTACATTTAGTGTTAATACTGTATTATTTTTATAATTATGCCATTCTATGCAAAAGACATTAAATTGTTTGTATTTGAATTTATACGTGGACCAAATTTCAATAGTTAAAGTCAAAGTTATTTCATTAATTATTATAAGGGATTTACAAATAGTGTTTTATTTTACAGGAGTTTATCATGTCACAGATTATCCAGCTAACGTGATTGATATTTTTAATGTTGCTGAATTGAAAGGCTCTATAATTGATGAAAATTTGATAATTGGTGCTGGAATGCCTTTGACTGAAATGGTGGAATTGTTTACGAAACTATCAAAAGAAAATAGTGATTTTTCATACTTGCAACAGTTTTGTGAACACATGGATTTAGTGGCTCATATACCTGTAAAAAATGTACGTTCAAACTTAGATAATTTTATTAAATATGATTTCTTCTTTTTTTCTGAAAAATAATTACAATTTAAAATATCTTTTTCTTGCAGATAGGAACAATAGGTGGCAACTTATATTTAAAGTACAGTAATAATGAATTTCAGTCTGATGTTTTTCTGCTTTTTGAAACTGTCGGTGGTATGGTTACATTAGGTAAGTGGCGGTGGAGTAATTTTTTTAAATAATTTAAATGTTAGTATTTCATATTTAAATGTATTTAAATCGATTTTCTTTAACAGCAAGCAGCAAAGGTAAAGAAACCGTAACCTTCCCACAATTTCTCAATACTGATATGAAAGGAAAAGTCATATTCAATATATTGCTGCCCCCACTATCAAACTGCTGTAAAATAAAGACTTATAAGGTAACTTTTTATAACAAAATCACAAGACATAACATACATTTGCTTCCCAATTCAAATGAATTTATATAAAACAATTATTTTCTCATTAACTTTTATTATCATGTAGATGACTACTTTTGAATTTGTCTGTCACTTTAAATCAGTGGTATCCACAGACATACATCTACATAGATGTCGCAAGTGTCACGATTTGTATTGAACCAAATATGCCGACTTTTTAACACCTTTTATGACGTCACAGCTGATATTTTGTGATATAAAATAAAAACCGATTCAAAAAGACTGATGCCGCCAATGAAATCGATTATTAAGGACGATATCTATATTGTGATATCGATTTTATAACAGACGTACATACGCGCTACTGAATTTAGCGGCGAACAACCTCGACGCTTGGTTGGGGTTCGGGACATGCACTTGCGTTGTCTATGTAGACATATGTCTGTGGTGGTATCCCTTGGTTATATAGTGTGTTTAGCCCATCGCCAGCCAAATTGATATGACCTGTAGATATCTGCTATATCCTAGTGGCCATTTAAATTTCAAAAGCCATGTGATTTTTTATTTGAATAAGATTTTTAAACCTTTTTTGTTTATCACCCCGAAATCTTTGCCTTTGTACATTGTAGATAGGTACTTAATTAATGTAATATGTAATATTTTCTATTGTGATAAATATTTCAGATAATGCCAAGATCCCAAAACGCACATGCCATAATCAATGCTGGTTTTCTATTAAAATTCCACCACGGTTCCAATCTTCTCGAAAAAGCTACGATTGTGTATGGAGGAATATCTGCCAAATTTATTCACGCAAATAATACAGAAGCAGCTCTCGTAGGAAAAGATCCATTTACAGACAATACGCTTCAACTGGCTTTACAAATGTTATCGCACGAAATATCGCCCGTGGAAGCTCCTCCCGAACCATCTGCCAGTTTTAGAAAAGCACTTGCAATAAATCTTTATTATAAGGTAAATTAATATTTTGTAATCATCACATCTATAATAGTATATAATAATATTTATAATAATTGAATAATAACAATGTACTTCTGCTAGACATCAATAATTTAGAAATATTATGTACCTTTTAAAAACGTCGTTTTAATATTTCAGGCCATTTTGAGCTTAAGCCCAGACGACAAGGTAGATCCAAAATATCGTTCAGGGGCTGAGGCCATAAAGCGGATAATTTCCAAGGGAACTCAAACATTTGATACTGACAAATCCATTTGGCCCTTAAATCAACCGTTGCCGAAAGTAGAAGCATTGGTTCAATGCAGCGGTGAAGCCACATTTGCAAACGATCTTCCAAAAGTCAGTAACGAAACATTTGCATCATTCGTTACTGCAGATGCAAAAGCAGGATCTGTTATCAGTGGTTTTGATACTACCGAAGCATTTGTAAGTAGTGTTGTATTGAATGAACATATGCATTTTTAAGGTAATGAAACATCTAACTTAATAAATAACTCTTCTTATTGTTTTGCAGAAAATTCCAGGTGTGTTGGCTTTCTATACTGAAAAAGATATACCAGGAGACAATACATTCACTCCTTCTAATATACCATTGATGTCAGATCAAGAGGAAATTTTATGTAAAGGTACAGTGAAATATTATGGGCAACCTGCGGCAATTATTGTAGCAGATAGAGAAAAAACTGCTAATAAGGCAGCTAAGCTAGTAAAAGTTAACTATTCTACACGAAGTAGTGAAAAACCATTACTCAAAATAGATGATGTATTAAAATCAAGCAAGAGAAGTCAAAGATTGAAAAATGACACGACAGTTCAACCTACTGACCGAGGGAATGATGTGAAACATGTGATAAATGGAAATTTCAAAATAGAAGCTCAATATCATTATTATATGGAAACTCAAACGTGTGTGGTAGTGCCTACAGAAGAAGGCATGGAAATATATGCTGCTTCTCAATGGCTGAATTTAGTGAATGTTGCTGTTGCTCAGATGTTGAAAGTTCCAGTAAATAGGTAATATATTGTGTAGCGTGGACATGTGTGTATTCTTAAGTAATAAAAAAAACTATTTGCTATAATGTATTATGTGATAAAGATATTGCCATCGTAGACAATACTCTTTGTTTTTAAGTATGTTTCATATCATTTAAACATTAACTAGTTAATGTGTTATCACCGGTACGAAATAAATTATCATTAAAGGCAAAAATTCTGGTATACATACGATTTTTTTTAAATAAAACATGCCTACGTTGCCTGTTTAAACTTAAAACAACACAACTTTGTTATGCTCTCTATTATTCCGTATTCAACGACATTACTTATTAATGATTTGAAATGGAACTACATATTTACTAAAAAACAATTGTGAAAAAAATCGTTTTATTTTCAGTATCAGCGTAATTGCTCGAAGACTCGGTGGTGGCTATGGCGGAAAGATATCTCGTTCTGCTCAAATAGCCTGTGCTACAGCATTGGTGTCACACCTCACTGGGAAAACTTGTAGATTTATTATGCCGCTACAAACCAACATGTCAGTCGTTGGTAAAAGAATTCCAACAAACTGTGATTTTGAGGTAGCTTATTTAGTATTACAATTCGTGTTTCAAACAAACATTTAGTAGGAAAAAGTTTTGAAGGCAATCAAATGTAGTCATGTACTTGTCATGCTTTAAATTAATATGAATGAGTTTGGATTTTATTATTCCTAATAAAAATTGAATATTTCTTAATTTAGGTTGTTTATTTAAAATATGTGTAGTTATGATTTGTATATTTCCAGGTGGGTGTAAATAATGAAGGAGAAATACAATATTTAAAGAATCAGTTTTATCAGGATAGTGGTTGTTCATTTAATGAAAGTGTATGTGCAATAACAGCAATGCATTTAAAGAATTCATATGACAGCAAAAGGTGGTTCATTGAAGGAAATAGTGCTATGACTGATACCCCTTCCAATACTTGGTGCAGAGCCCCAGGTACGTACGTATATTTTATGAAATGCAAATCATATTATGAAATTTTTCTCAATTTTGATTTCACAAATTTTTCTCAAAACAATTTTTTGATTTCATTTCACTAATAAGTTACATTTAGTATAATGATAATAACACCACAATATGTTTCTTCTGTTATTAAATGTTATATTTTTTCCTGTAATTTAGCTTCAACAGAAGGCGTGGCTATAACGGAATATATAATGGAAAAAATTGCACATGAAATAAAACAAGATCCAACTACAGTTCGTCTAAACAATATGAATAAAAATGATAATCCTGTACCAGACCTTATAGAACAGCTTAAACTAGATTCAGACTACGCCAATCGATTTACAGAAGTTAGTAATTTTAACAGTCAAAACAGATGGAGGAAACGCTCATTAAAACTTTTACCACTAACGTATGAATTGGCTTACTTTGGTAACTTTAATGCTCTGGTATCCATTTACTTTGGAGATGGAACTGTTACAATCACTCATGGGGGTGTTGAAATGGGTCAGGGTATCAATACTAAAGCAGCCCAAGTTTGTGCTTATATCCTGGGAATACCACTGGAAAAGGTTAACGTAAAACCAAGTTCTACTTTAACGTCACCAAATTCAATGGCAACAGGTGGAAGTATTGGCAGTGAATGTGTTTCTTTTGCTACTATGAAAGCTTGTCAGATTTTACTGGAGAGAATGAAGCCAATCAGGGAGAAAAATGGAAATGCTTCGTGGGAACAGACTGTAGTGGCTGCGTATGGTGCTGGTATAGATTTACAGGCTTCATATATGTATTCCAGTAACGATAGTTTAAAGCCTTATGAAATTTATGCGGTCGTTGCTTTAGAGTTGGAACTTGACGTGTTGACTGGTAATCATGAAGTTCTTAGAGTTGATTTACTTGAGGATGTAGGACGAAGTTTAAATCCTGAAATAGATTCAACACAGGTACGATATTAAAAAACTTAAATAGTTAACAAAATTTCATTAGCTTTCCTTAATCCTGATGTAAATAAAAAAAGTGGTTATTAATGCAATTTGAAATTTATTTTAGATCGAAGGAGCTTTTATAATGGGCTTAGGTTACTGGTCTTCGGAAAAAATGGTTTTCGATGAAAATACAGGTCAACTGCTGACAGATCGAACTTGGAACTATAAACCTCCTGGGATGAAAGACATACCAGCTGATATGAGAATCTACTTCAAAAGGAATGCTCGTAATGATTTAGGAGTACTTCAGTCAAAAGGTATAAAGGTTTATTTATTATTTTTTATTTATTATTATGCTGGTATTACAGTAGAGTCCGTTTATTATGACTCCGCTTATATTGACCAACCGCTTATTATGACGTGTTTACACAGTGAAGTTTGGTTTTCATATAAATTATATAACTAAGTCGGATATAATGACTTCGCCTATATATATATATATATATATAACAAATTTTGTCCGCTTATAGTGACCGGCCGTATGATTTCTAACACCTTTGGCAGTGTTCGGGAGAGTCACTCAGTCACTCACAGTCAAAAACTTTCGGCGCGTGATAGTTGATTTGAGTCTCAGAGCTTAGATTTACTTATTGAGTCTACTTATTAAAATCTTCTTTGATTTATCTCTATTTTATTCCTTTCTATTAAAATAAATCACATACTAACTTAAACAATATATTTATTCTTGCAGTACCTATGCTTTGTATGACGTCCGTTTAGTGTGACTTGTTTATTATTTCCCTTCGATGTCATTATAAACGGATTCCACTGTATGTTCCTTTTTTTTCTAAAAATACATTTTTTTATTAGAATACAGTGAAAAAAATGGTATAAGTCCGATCATGAAATCATTAAAATGCCTTTGCTTCAAAGAATTGGCGCATACTGATGTTTCCTATAAATCGCAATGATAATGATTTATTTATTGCAGTATTAAAAAGATCCTTAAACCTAAAATCCCTGTAGCCTGTGCTAGTTAAAATATGCAATGGGTCTAAACATTGCATATTTTATTTGTCAATATTTTAATATTTATTTATGTCACAGTAAAGGAACAGATTATAAAAACTCTTACTTATATTTAAATCAAAAATACATTATGTATACGAATCGGCAATCATCGCGGTCTAGCAACCAGTAATTCGGTCTTTCTTCTGTGAATAATTTAAGGTTGTTGCTTGACGATTATTTAAAAATGTTTGTTGAGAAATCAGACATTTTTATGATAATAATTTCGCAAAAAAAATATTGATTGTTTGTATCATAATGGAAATATAGTAATATAGTAAGAAGGGTTTTGGATCAGGCGCTTCGATTGATTTTGATGTAAACAACTGTTTATTTTTTAATTAACAGGAACACCACACTTACGATATTTGTATAATAAATAAAGCGGGTTCTCAGTATTTTTTTAATTTTTTAGTAAATTAATTTTCTGGAATGCTGGACTGGGAGCGAAAGAAAAACATAGAATGTGCCAGCTGCTTCTCTTCCGGGGCAACTGTAAAAAAGTCAGTTAAGGGACAGAGGTTTTATTGGCATTTTTGTGGGCGATAAGCTGACCCCCTGTCACTGCAATAGCCTCTCTCCATCATTGAAATACCTCGTTTATCAAACGTGACATTAGATGGTCTTATAACCTCTGGTGTTCTGCCTACCCCATAAGGGATACAGACATGAAGTTATGTATGTATGTATGTAATTTGTGCCGATTGTTTGATAATTATTCTGATGCTTTCAGCTACGGGAGAACCTGCGACGTGTTTAGCTACAGTCCTGATTCATGCAATCCGAGAAGCGGTACGAGCAGCGAGACTGGATGCTGGGTATCCAGACGATTGGATTGATATTGGTAAGCATTGATTAAGTAGGCATGATGACAGTATTAAAAAAATTAAGAATAAATAGTTTTAGCGCAACATGAGATATATTAAATAATTACAAAAAAATTACTTAGTTTTAGTTAGCAGAATAAGATAAATAAGATTTTAATTAAAATTAATTAAAAATATTTATATAGTTATTTTATATTAATTACAAGCTTAGCTGCACACTAAATTGCTCTTTATACATCCCACTCTCCACTCGCAGGACTGCTGAAAGAGATTCCGCTAGAAATAAGCAGTACCTTTGTACCATTTAATTATATTTCTGTTTTATATTATTATTTGTAGTGTGTACATAAAAAGTTAAATAAATAAAATAAAAGTATAAAATGCAGTAGTCAGCCATCTTTACTGAAACGCCAGCCACAGCACATGACGTCACGACTTAGTAACTTTTCCCCTGTAGCTTACACTTCCTTTGTTTCATTTCGATATCCAACGTAGTTTTGACGTCACAAGCGGACGCCATGACACCTTGAAGCGTTTTCGCGCTAAATTGTAATCAGATAGTAAAAACTGCAATAATACCCGTAAATAATCTATCAATTGCTGAATTTATGTTTTATCACGAAATATTGGACGTGTGCCTACAATATAAAAGGTAATATCAAAATCTGTCATCATGCCTATTAAAGAGCAGTTTTTACTCACGCCCTGTTATCGGATAATAATGAGTAGACCTCTCCTGGCACTTGGGACACACGTACTGAACCCCAAACACAGAGCCCCCAAGTGCCCGAAACTAGTCTGACATATCCGTCTATAACGAGTGAGCAAAAGTCTGCTCATTAAAAAACAGATAAGCCTAACTTTTTTATTAAATTCATAAAATTGACATTGTCTTGTGGCTAAGAACATCCGTACCGTTCACCCGTTAATGTGTTGTTAGAGGTGACCAATCCTGGTAACCACAACTTTATAGTAGAAACCAATAAGTAACGGATTTTGTTTTCAATAATCAAGATCTTTCTTTACTATAATAATATAGGTAAATGAACGGCGCCACGAAGTTGTCGTGGCGCCGTGGTTACTGTGCATATCAAACGATATCGCAGGTTAAGGTCGCTCGGTGCGGCCGATATTAGGATGGGTGATCGCCGACCATTCATTTCTCACGACGACTTCCGTGCTTCGGAGGGCACGTTAAGCAGTCGGTCCCGGGTGCTGTATACTTGTATACAGTAGTCGTTAGGGTTTGTCAGAAGCCATTTCGGCACCCTGAAATATCTAACATCTACCAACCAGCACCGGGCCAGCTTGGTGGATTACGGCCTAAACCTCCTCGTCACCCAGAGGAGAGACTCATAGCCTTGCAGTGGGCGCATTACATGGAGCTGTGATGATGATAATCATGAAATGAATGGTTACTTTAAATGAAGTAATCTCGGAGATTACCGGATTTAAACATTTAATTTTGCATTTAACAGCCCAGTTCTTAGATAGTTTTATCATAAAGAATATTTTCTCCCGGAATCACTTATGCACTATTTTCAGACTTGAAATTCGAATAGAAAAATCTTTCTACGTTTCATACAACATCTCTTGAGAACGTCCATTTTATCAAGAAGTTCTTAACGGATCAGTAGCTACCCGGGTGAAATAGGGCGAATCAAATGTATATAGAAATAATTATATCGACAACTACGTTTAGATGCAATCTTCCAACCTTCCAACAAATATGTCACACGAGAGCTCGAGCGTGTTAGATATTTTATCGAAAGAATGTAAACCTCGTATTTCCGTGAGCTTATTCAGATTCTATCTTTACTTAAGTATAAATATTGTGAAAGGAATCTATTAAAAAGCTATTTGAGTCATGTTTAGCGTTTTATCATCGTTCAGAATATAAGCCTTAGAGTTACTATGTTTGTTATTATATATTAATATAAAAAAGAAAAGATTATTTGAAAGTTTTAACTTTATATTGATAACTCACAGATATTAAATTAACTTAATATATTAAAATTAACTTTAGAAACGGTACCGTCGTGATCATGGAGCTTGCAACAGTGCCGAAATATCGAGAACTCAAAATAAATAAAGAACATGGTAAATATCCCGTTTCTAAAGTTCATTTTAATGTTAATGACCATGTTATTTAAAAATAATTATATATTGAATAAATAAATAAATAAATTTCAGTTTAAAAACTTACATAGATATCTATTACCATATAGATATCTTTTACCATAGGTATATACCCATATTCGCCATTTTGTCCTGCGTATATCTGAAATAAAAGTTCTCTATCGCCCAACCAATTAGCTATTTAACCATAGAAGTTATTTTATGATCATTCTAGATATAAAGTATTTTTCCCTAGGTCGGCTTCTTTAAAAACAAATCGTAAATGGTCAATTTACTGGGTCGGTTGGTAAAGCTAATTTCGATACAAGGTTGTTTTTAAGTCGACTGTAAATTTTTTTTAACGCAATATTTATTGTTTATTGAAAGATTTTTGCAAAAAAAGTATGTATTTTTTTACAAGGAAATGAATATATTCAGTAACATATGAAGCAAATCATGGTCACCCTAAATAATGAAAGAATATCATTAAAATAAAGACGACTACGCACTACTAAAAAAAACTTGTAGTATTACGACGTAGTATTATCAATGAAATGCCACGACGTTTGTAGCTGTGTTCATCAACATTGACTATTTGTTAAGAAGTTTTTAGTGCTATCCATCTTAATTTTTTTTCTACTGAGAGATACTAGAAATAAATATGCAGGTATATTTATATATTATTTAAAGAAAATAACATTTATATTTGGCATTAAATTTTACAACATTGTATAGCAGCTTTTCCCTAAAAAAATCCTATCATGAAACATATAAAATTCAATATCTAATAATTTGCACCCTCAACTCAAGTCACTGACAATTTGTTTTGTTCCAATCCTCTACATAACGATTAAATTTAATAACTTGCGTAAGCATGAGCTAAATATTTTTTTATTTTCAATGTTCAATGTTCAATCTCATATTTATATTGTAAGTCGGGAATTATTACCTACAACCGATTTTCAATAGTCGCGTTCTCTTAAAGATTTTTCAACTTTTACTATAAATGTTGCCGTGTCATATTCATCAGGAATATTCATCTTTTCTGTTACCAACTTATATCTGATTTATTTCCAGGAATGCCTTGCACGGTGGAAAATATTTTTACAGCAACTGGGCACAGAATTCAAGACTTCAAGCTGAAGTAACTTTAATATAATGTTGTAATAAAGATAAAAATTGTTTTTAAGTGTTGAATAAATTGAATTATATTTTAAGCATTATATTATCATCTTTTGGGAGTTTTTTTTTCAATTCTTACAAATGAAACAATAAAGTTCTCGTATCAAGTGATGATGTAATCCGATAATTTACTGGTAATCATTCTTACATCTTACAAATATTATAAATGTGAAAGTATGAATGTTTGTTCCTCAATCACGGTAGAACGACTCAACAAATTTGATTGAAATTTGGCACAGCGATAGTGCACAGCCTGGAATAGCACGAAGGCTAACCCTATATTCCCGCAGGATTAGATTTTGTGCAGGTAAAACCGCGCGAAACAGCTAGTCCATACTTATAATAAATCTGTAGAAGTAAAAATTCTGTACCTACATTGAAAATATCAAAAAAATATATGGCAGGGGTGATTAAAAATTTTTTGTCTGTCTGTCTGTCTGTTTGTTCAGGCATCACGCAAAAACTACCAGTTCGATTTCGATGAAACTTGGTATAATTATTTAATATCCTGGCTACCACACTGGGTACTTTTTATCCTGGAAAAGTATATACAATAAAAAACAAACTTAATTTTGCGGTTCGATCCCTAGACCCGATTACTGTAGCAACCACAAATAATAAGTTTGTCGTAGGTTACATACGTCACACGCAGTTCACTAAATTCTAAGGTAATGCTGTTAATGTAGTGCTGAAGGTTGAATTTGGCTTGCACCGTTCGCAACACACGTCTGGTGCGTGGCTGCCACGGATCGCTACCGTATAAGGACGGTTTTTTGAAATATGATTTGAACGAGTGGCGACCGTTCGTTCTACTTATTAGCATTCTTTAAATTGTATGTTTTAACTAGGTACTTTGCAATTCTAAACCATGAATTTCAGTGCGGGCTTTTATTCCTTATAGTTTTTACTAAGTGGGTAAAGTTTAGGGAGAGTTATTTAGTTTCATTTCAATAAGTCGTAGTTATGGATTTTAATTTTAAAGTATAGGTAGTATATATGATATTGTACGTAGTGACCATAGGTTATTTTATAATACTGTTAGGTAGGATTAGTCATTCGTATAAATATTAGTTTTTAGGGATTTCTCTTATTTATTGAGTTTAAAGTTTAGATTAGTTTTCATCAGAAAATGATTTATTTAGGAAGGTAGGTATTTTATTTTCTGTTATTGAGTTTATTTTTTTTAATTAGGTAGATACTTAGGTTTACTTTTATACAGGGACCGGAACCGCTTACCCTTAAAGAGGTTTTTGATTGGGTTTTTCATAGACTTGTTTTAAAAAACCCTATCAATTTGGTAACCGTATCGAAGACTTACCCTAATTTAAGGCTTACCATATCAATAGAGTTAGCTTTATGTAAGCAGTAAGCCTATCGAAAACCCTATTGAAGGTTACCGATTCAATAGGGTTTTAAAACCTGCAGGCAAATTTAATCTCTAAGAATATCAAATTATCAAAAATATCACCATCTATTCAATCTCGCACTTCAAATTATACTTCCGAATTCAACAGCATGCGCGGAAAAGAGATAGAAATAGGCAACCCTATCACAGGGTAAGCGCATCCGAAAGTAGTTAACTTTATTCAAAGTGTTACCACGTCGATAGGCTTACCATATCAATAGGGTTACACTTCCATATGGTAAGATTTTGATAGGGTTACCCTATCAATAGGCTTAATCAAATAAAGGGGTTTTCCGGTCCCTGCTTTTATAAGGCGTAGACCGTATAGATTTCATATTTGTTAGCCGTAAATCAGTGTTGATAGCTATTCGAACGTATAAATAGGGAGAACGCTGCAGAAACTAACTATAATCCAACATCACTTTTAGAAATTTTGGAAAACAGAGTTTCAAATATGATATCCGAGCAAAAAATTTTATTTGACTGTGTCTGCCTTAGTTTTGATAATACTTTGGGAGAAATTCTATTAGGAATAGCAGGAATAGTTAAAGTTAAGAAGGAAAAACAGCTCATACTTTGTTTAAAATACCTATCGATTTTGATCGCACAGAAAATTCTGTATATAGCATTACTAGGAATAGTGATAAAGCGCTGATTATTCATGAGTGTTCACATAATTAAGGCAAAAATTTTAACCGGTTTTGGTGCCGGGGAAAGTGTTTCGATTCCTAGACTTCATTTGATTCCGAACAATTTCCCATTTCAGTTTAAGAGAGTACAGTTTCCAGTAGCTTTATGTTACGCTATGACAATAAATAAGGCACAAGGTCAGACTTTAGGCGTTGCTGGCATCGATCTTAGCGTGAGTGGTTTTTCGCATGGTCAGCTTTAGCGTGAGTAGTCCAAGGAACCTTTATGTTCATATTCCGGTCGGGCTCACTGATAATGTGTATGCTGAAGCTCTCAATTGATGTCGTACTGTTATATATAATATATGTACCTAGAAGTGCACACTAGCCTAACTAACGTAAAGCTCTGTCAGCACAATAGATAGCATTTGGTTTTAGTAGATTGAATAGAAGTTCAGTTCGGATCCAACATCCAAAGAAGTGACACTTACCGTTTTATTAGAGCCCCAATTTTTGTAAACCTTAAATTAAGTTAACTTTGAATTAAAGTTCTTTTTTAAAAAATGATTCGGGCTTTTTCTTATAACAAATTGGTGGCAGCGGTGGGATACCGACGGCGAAGGTATCCTTGGGACGTCTCCGTTCGGGCTCGTTAAGTGAAATAAGTGAACAGTGTCCAAGTGTTCCAAAAAAAAAATATATTGTGCGTGGATCCGTTCTCAAATACTACACTCTACAAGTATTGTCGCATTATCCTGACAATAAAATCCTGCTGAGAAAATAGTCGTCCAAAAACGACATTCAAGAAGAAGAGCGTTAACCCTGACGCTATACCTACACCCTTACTGCGTGGTCTTCATCAGTTACCTAAGGAAGGTACCTACTCCAGTTCCAGAGAAACTCCTGGTTCCTTATAAAAGGAACACTATTTCCGGTAACCGTTTGCTAAAAGCGGTCATGTTCCTGTGTATTTTCATCGTGTACCTGTAAGTGTTCTTTTCAAACTTACTTTCTTCAAATCCTGTGAGTGACAAGTGAATATTGTACAATCAAAAAAAAAGGAAGTGATTTATCGTCTACATTCCTAAGCCACAACGATTCTTAGAATTAAGTCTAGCCGGCCCTACCTTATCAGTGGCTATTGAAACTTAGTGGACGCCTGTTACACCGAACGATTTTTTGTCTCAGTGTCGTAATTTTATATTTTTTATACCCTACTATTTTATTCGTGCTTAAATTCAAATTCTATTATAAAATATCATGTCAGTAAAAGGCGAAAAGATGGAAATACAAATTGGAACCTTATTTAAATTTATTAAGCCTTTTGATGGTTCAAGAGAAAAATTAAATTCATTTTTAAACAATTGTGAAAATGCAATTAATTTAGCTTCTGATGGTCAGAAATCAATTCTATTCAAATATATACTCTCACAGTTAGAGGATAAAGCTGAATCAGCTTGCTCTATCAAAGAGTTTGAATCATGGGAGCAACTAAGTACCTTTTTAAAAACACAATTCGGAGAAAGAAAACATTATACTCATCTATTAACCGACTTACAAGATTGCAGACAATTTTCTAATGAACCGGTCAATCAATTTGCTTTGCGCATTGAAACATCTCTTTCAAAATTATTAACTGAAGTAACATTATCGAACAGAAAGAAATCCGAACTTTCTGGCCGCACAGCAGCCATGGAAGACCTTGCTCTCCATACGTTTTTACTAGGCCTTAAGCCCGACATTTCTAATCTAGTCCGAAGTAAAGATCCATCAAATCTCAATGACGCCATTAACCACGCTGTGTCTGAGGAAAAAATCCTTGCTAAACGCAACACTCATACCTCGACGCCACAACGTCCAGCTCTAAAACATAATTATTCTCCAAGGCCTTCCGCTCCTCATTTTAATCCTAGACCCCAGATGCATAATAAATTTGATAGAAATTATCAAATCCCATTCTGTAGGTATTGCAAAACTCAGGGACATACCATAGAAACATGCAGGAAAAGGGAATACAATAATAATAAATTTAAAGTTCCTCAAATTTCCCAATTCCAACAACATCCTAGTCATAATCAAGAACAGTTTAAACCAAAACCCTTTCGTGTTAATTGCGTAGTCAACGAAAATAATCATGATGACTCTGAACAACAACCATCCACTAGTGCAGATAATGACCACTATTACAACAATGAGGAACATTTAAACGAATAGAGGGCTCACGAAGGTGTCTCGTGAGACCTAAAACGCAATCTCCACTTCAATACCCAAGCAACAAAGGCACCTCTCCTAAATCCAAGGACCACACGGGTAACCAGCCCCAAGCAAGCGTCCACATTTCTAAATCCAAAGACCACACGGGTAACCAGCCCCAAGCAAGCGTCCACATTTCTAAATCCAAAGACCACACGGGTAACCAGCCCCAAGCAAGCGTCCACATTCCTAAATCCAAAGACCACACGGGTAACCAGCCCCAAGCAAAAATCCAAACTCAATCAATTTCAAACAAAACTGACGCAACTTCCTTAGAAAAAACTAAAACTGAAATCCTTGAAAGCGTCAATTCCGATAATATAGAAAACATTTATGAAATTACCTGCAAACCTAACAAAATTTCCTTGCCACATGTATTAGTTCAAACAGCTGTATCGGATAAACCATTAAAATTACTCGTCGATACCGGATCTTCAATCTGTCTTCTTCAAAAATCAGCAATACAAACTTATTCTGACATAAACCTCCAAGAAAACATAATTAAACTTAAAGGAATAGATAATAATGACGAAGCTATTCCTACTCTTGGCCACTTTTATTTAAACTTAATATTTAACAAAGAATCAATACCTTTTACGTTTCATGTGGTTGAAAAAATCAACCTCCAATACGACGGAATAATAGGCAACGATTTACTTACCTGTTTCCAGTGTTCTATAGACTATAATCGGGGAATCTTAAATTTAGATAAAAATAAAATGAAACTTAATTTTGACAATCCTGTTTACATCCTTCCGGCTCGCTCAGAGATTATTTTAGAGTGTTCAGTTAGTAATCCTGAATCAAAAGAAGGCCTTATACTTGACCAACATTTAAGTGAAACCCTATACATAGCTAACTGTTTAGTCAAAGTAAAAAATAATAACCGAATAATCTTGACAGTTTTAAACACTTCCGAGAACCCTGTTTCTCTTAATTCAGATCTTAAACTTACCCTTCATCCTGTTGATTATGAATCCTATAAACAACAACAAAATATTAATCAATCCTGCTTGAAAAGAACTAATGAAGTTCTTAAACTCCTACGTGTTTCGCACTTGAATTCTGAGGAATGTGAAGCGCTTTACGAAACGTGTTCTAAGTATTCAGACGTCTTTCACTTACCTGACGAACTACTTACTTCAACTGACATTATACAACACGAAATTCGGACTTCCTCCAATCAACCAATTAATGTTAAAACTTACCGATTTCCCGAGATCCACAAACAGGAAGTTAATTCTCAAATCCAGAAAATGCTGGATCAGAAAATCATTCAACCATCTTTATCTCCTTGGTCTTCTCCCATATGGATTGTTCCGAAAAAAATCGATGCCTCAGGCCAAAAGAAATGGCGCATTGTAATAGATTATAGGAAATTAAACGACAACACTGTTGGAGAGACTTATCCTATACCCAATATTGTTGAAATTCTGGACCAACTTGGTAACTCTCAATACTTTTCAACCCTCGATCTCGCTTCCGGGTTTCATCAAATTAAAATGTCCCCAAAAGATTCCTGTAAAACCGCCTTTAGTGTTCCTCAGGGACATTTCGAATTCACTCGAATGCCCTTCGGTCTCAAAAATGCACCCTCTACATTCCAACGCCTTATGAACAATGTTCTTACAGGCCTCCAAGGAGAGAGGTGCTTCGTTTACCTTGATGACATAGTTATCTATTCCCACGATCTTAACCGCCACATTCAAAATCTAACTGCAGTTTTCCAAAAACTCCGTAATTTTAACTTAAAACTGCAGCCCGATAAATGTGAGTTTCTGAGGAAAGAAGTGGGCTATCTTGGGCACATTATTACAGGAAACGGCCTCAAACCAGACCCTAACAAAATAAAATCCGTCCAATATTTTCCAACACCTAAATGTCCAAAAGACATAAAATCCTTCCTTGGCCTTATATCCTACTATAGAAGATTTATCCCAGAGTTCTCCAAAATATCCAAACCTCTAACTTCACTTCTAAAAAAGGACGCTGCTTTCACATGGACCAACGAACAGGAGTTAGCATTCGAAATCCTTAAAGAAAAACTTATCACTGCTCCAGTTCTCATCTACCCCGACTTCACAAAAACATTCAACCTAACGTGTGACGCATCCAATTACGCGGTTTCCGCAATACTTTCTCAGGGTCCCGTCGGAAAAGATCATCCTATAGCTTATGCTTCCAGGACCCTGAACAAATGTGAAACCAATTATAGTACAACGGAGAAAGAACTGCTGGCCATAGTTTGGGGTTGTAAAACTTTCAGACCATATCTATTTGGTCGTAAATTTATAGTAATCACTGACCATCGCCCACTTAAATGGCTTTTCAACCATACTGACCCCAGCAGCAAGCTACAACGTTGGCGTCTTCAACTCCAAGAGTTCGAGTACGAAATAGTATACCGAAAAGGTAAACTGAACTCTGCTGCTGATGCTCTTTCCCGTTATCCTGTAAACCCAGTGTATCCTGAAAATCCAGAAAATATACCCAACAATGAACTACTAGATCTTGGTCCACTAGACTTCAGCCCCTTCAATGCTGAAATTACAGATTATGTTCCTCTGAGTCCACCTACTATAGAAAATTTGCCTGACTCTCCTCGTCCTCCAGAACCCTTACCTGAAAATATAAACCCCTTAGATACACCAGAAACCCTACCTAACGTAGAAAATGAACCTCAACCTTCTACTAGTAATAAAATCCCTCTTATGCAATACCCAAATCCGGTGATAAATCCGTCTAATCAAACATTTCCTGACCTTAATGATACCTATACAAAATTCTTGAAAACTCCTAATCATATAAAATATGATACCGCCATAATTGAACATAACGATAATTTACTTAAAACTCCGAACAAAGTTTTAATAATCCCTACATCTTTAGACTTAGATGAATCAATACCTTACGTTCAAGAAATCCTATCAAATATTCCAAACTCCGACATATTTGTCAATTCTGAGAGAACCTTATTGTCATACCAATCCCTTTTACATGAAAACAAAAAATACTATTTCCTGTTTACTAAAGTTCACCATTTCGATACATGCTCATATAGTGAAATTTTTGAGTCCTTGAAAAATCTGCGAAATCATATCATAGGAGAACCCGAAGTAATTGATAAAATAAGTATTACAGATTTTAGAAACCCTTTTGATAAACACGCCTACATTAAAATTTATAACATACTTGCACACTTGTTCAATAACACTAAAATACAAATTCATATATATCGTAACAAGATTTATTACCCTAGTCCTTCAGAAGTCCAGAAAATCCTTCGCGAGAACCATGACATCCCGGTTGCTGGTCATCTTGGTTCTAACCGGATGTTTAATAAAATAAAAGAGCAATACTACTGGAAAAAGATGCGTAGCGAAATAGAAAATTATGTAAAAAATTGCTCATCTTGTCAGACTAACAAAGCCTTGCGAATGATTAATAAAGCACCTATGCAAATAACCAGCACTTCCACTGCTCCTTTCGAAAGATTATCTCTCGACATAGTTGGACCTTTACCTGAATCAGGCCCAGCTAAAATTAAATACATCCTTACCCTCCAAGACGACCTAACCAAATATTCAGTAGCTTATCCTATTCGCAGTACAACTGCCGAAGAAACTAGCGAGTGTTTAATACATTTCATTTCCTTATTTGGCATCCCTAATAGAATACTCACCGACCAAGGCTCAAATTTCACGGCAGAACTGTTTAAAGAAACATGCAAGTTTTTAAAAATAAAGCAGCTATGGTCGTCTCCTTACCATCCTCAGACACAGGGTGCATTAGAAAGGAGCCACTCCACATTAAAGGAGTATCTCAAATCATATATATCCGAAAATCAGGACAATTGGCCAAAATTCGTATACACAGCCATGTTGGCGTATAACACAGCTACTCACTCTACCACTAATTATACCCCTTACGAGTTAATTTTCGGTCATAAACCCGTACTTCCAAATTCAATTTTCGAATCTACCTCAAGTGCTACTTACCCGGACTATATTAGAATGTTACAACATCGCCTTAAATATACTCGAGACAAAGCTATCGACCACATTAATAAATCTAAACAAGCTTCCAAGAAATACTACGACAGCCATACACGCCCAATACAATACCACACTGGCGACTATGTTTACTTAAAAAACCATCTTCGCTTGCGTAAAGCCTTATCGCCAATATGGAAAGGCCCTTATAAGGTTATTAAGATAAATGGAAGAAACAGCTTGACCTTACTTATTAATAGACGACACGTAACTCATCATTTCGATGAGGTTAAATTAGCCAATTTGGCGCAAAACCCTTAACCGTACCTATAATTTTTATTTTATTTTAACTTTAATATATATTATATTTACCTAGAAAATAATTAGTATTAATTTATTTTATAATTTTAATTTTTGCAGTTCCCTGTCTTCCGCACAGGAAACCTTTATACAAACCACGATGAATACATCCGGAATATATTTTGATCCCGTTGGCTCGCTTAAAATAGTAGACGGATACCTTAACATAATAATTCCAGTTGACATTTCATTTATACAACCACATATAAAAATCCTGAACGGTGTGATAGGCACCTCTAAGTTCCTATGTAAACAAAGTGCTTTGTACTCGGAAGTTGAATGCCAAAACATGTATCAGCCGTTGTTAGCCAGATATAACGATCTTGTTCGCGACTTTGAGTCGATAGAGCATTTAATTGAATTTAGAAATAAAAGATCGGCCTGGTTTGCCGGAGTAGGTACTGTATTTAAACATCTGTTTGGGACTATGAATGAGGATGACGCAATTCAATACAGCAACGCTATTCAATTAATAGAAAATGATCAAACCGAACTATCGAAATTAGTTAAGCAAAATGTTCTCGTTACAACCTCAACACTTTCTACCTTTAGAGAGACATTAAATAAAATCAATATAAATGAACAACAATTAAATAGCGCTGTTGATATGCTCACCCTTAATCAGAAAAATCTTACTTTAATGTCCGACAACTTACTTTTCAGATCAAAGATTAATGAGATCTTGAATATGCTAGAAAGTAGCCTGTTAACCCTATCATTTAAGTTAGAGGATGTCATTAACGGAATTATGTTTAGCAAATCCAATATTTTACACCCCTCTGTAATAAACCCGAAACAACTTTTTAAGGAACTTGTTAATAACTATAGATTTTTAGCTGACTATCATCAACTACCATTGACCTTGTCTCTAGACAATATTTATACTCTTATGAATATATCTGAAATAGCCAGCTATTACCACAATGAGAAAATTGTTTTTGTTCTTAAAACACCCTTAGTAACATCTCTAGACTTTAACTTGTTTAATTCTATCCCATTGCCTATTCGTTTAGCAAATAATACGTATGCTACCATAATACCCTCAACAAAATATATAGGCATAACTAGAGATAAGTCATCGTATTGTAAGTTAAGTGATTTAAGTAGTTGTAAGATAATACATAACATGTATTATATTTGTGATTCCATAAATGTATACCCTAGTTCCACGAATCCTATTTGTGAGTCAGAAATAATGTGTAATGTATATAACTATGTGCCTAAACAGTGTGAAACTAAATTTATAAAAGGTCAATTACAAATTTTACACAGATTGTTAAACAATAAATGGATATTTATTTTAAGTGAAAAATCTAAACTGACAATCGATTGTGTCAATTCTGTCAGTAAGGAATACATAATTTATGGAAATGTAATTGTAAACATCCCATCCAATTGTATCGGATATAATAGAGATTTAAGGTTAATACCAAAATATACCAAAACAATTCACTTTCAGCCAGTAAACTCAAACTTTGACTTAATAAATGATACATGTTGTACATTAGAAAAATTTCTTAAAAATGAACCGAATATTCCAACTTTAAACTTACAAAATATTAACCTCGATTCCTTAACGTCGGAATATGATAAAGCAACTGACTCTATAGTAAGAAACTTAAATAAAGTTATAGAAAAACCACACATTGTTAAATACGGACAATATTATTCGTATACAACTATTTTTATTTTAATTATAATTGTAATTATGTTTTTAATTTCTTGTCATAAAATTGTGAAAAATGGTATTTGTCACTGCCCTTTTTATAAAAGTAAAGATAGACTGGACGTAACAAATGCTCATGAACTATCGGAAGTGTCTGTTAGTTCTTCTATAAGTCCAGCCCCTAAACTCCGCACTACTCTTATATAAACTTAACCTTTAAGGGTAAGTTTATTCTTAACCCTGGGGGCTGTTATATATAATATATGTACCTAGAAGTGCACACTAGCCTAACTAACGTAAAGCCCTGTCAGCACAATAGATAGCATTTGGTTTTAGTAGATTGAATAGAAGTTCAGTTCGGATCCAACATCCAAAGAAGTGACACTTACCGTTTTATTAGAGCCCCAATTTTTGTAAACCTTAAATTAAGTTAACTTTGAATTAAAGTTCTTTTTTAAAAAAGGATTCGGGCTTTTTCTTATAACAGTACGGTGATCAGTCGTTACCATTATCTTTTTGAGCATTTGTGTAATAAACGTCAGCTTCGCTATCAGTTATCCTGCTGAACAGGTACCAAATGCAAAAAACTTACAGAACGCGAGCGAAGCGCGAAGAATGATATACCCTTTTTATCACCGCGAATGAGACACAATTGGCTTTCTATTTTTATTAGCCACAAAGGGCCTGCGTTGGTACAAAAGTATTTATACCGGTATGCTGGATAAATTACGTTCTACACAAATAGAACTTTACACAAAAAACTCATTCATAAGTTTCGTCGTCCACGCGAACGAAGTCGCGGGCACAGCTAGTTAAATAATAAATTTACGAGTATCACATCAAATCATTCCGGTAATTTACTCGTAATAAATACATACATACATAACTTCACGCCTGTATCCCTTATGGGGTAGGCAGAACACCAGAGGCTATTAAACCATCTGATGTCACTTTTGACACGTTAAGAGGATTTTTTATGGAGAGAGACTATTGATTGCAGTGACAGGGAGTCAGCCTATCGCCCACGAAAACCTCTGTCCCTTAACTGACTTTTACAGTATGCCTGAGAAGAGAAGCAGCTGTAACATTATATGTTGTTCTTACGCTCCCAGTTCAGCATGGAACCGATGGTCATACATAAATATTTCACGAAAATACTTTTACAAATCGTTGTTACCTTTGTTGTGCTGTGCCACTGGCTGTGCTTTTGAAAGCGCTCTTGTAAGAAAAACTACACTAATAAACAAACAGGATAGATCATTACGATCGATACTAATATGGCAAAATCTGAAACTGAAAGACACGCAGATCTGTTCATAGGAAGCATGTCATCGATTTTTAACAAAATACTTGTTTCAAGGCACCTTCAATTTTGGCTTTGTTTTTGGCATGAAAAATGGCATTTAGTGTTCTTCAAATAAACAATCAATATTATAATATTAAAAGCTGTATTATTTGTTAGTTTGCTTAAACACGCTAATCTTTTTCTCCTTCTTTTTTGGGCCTTTAAAACTGCCATTCCGATTTAAAAACTGTTTTTGAATTGGATAGTCTAAAATATGCCTGTTTTTACGGAAAGTTTAGTTACAAGTAGTGAGGTAAGTTATAAGGGTGAGCTGTTACATTAAAAAATAGTTTATTAAATACTCAAAGCAAGTAACATATTAAACAAAACATAAAAACTTTATGTAGGCACTAAACTTGTTTTCAAATTTAAGTCAAGCAACTAAGAAAGTTAAAAGAATAATACTTGTAGTGCTTAGTACTTCACAACTAAAATTTCCACTAAAATATATTATATTACTTTGGCTTCTTTCACATTCTAAATTTAAAATTTCTTTGTTATTCAAGTATAGATAATTTTAGAGGTTTTAAAGGCGTGTTTGTAGGCTGACCCCCGTTACTACAATAGTCTCTTTCCATCTTTATAATACCTCCAAATTTGTCAAACGTGACATCAGATGGTCTTGTAACTTCTGGTGTTCTGCCTACCCTATAAGGGATACAGGCGTGATGTATGTATGTATGTAGATAACTTTATAAAATCTGTCTTAAATGAACGAATATTTAAAAAAGTATGAATCCTAATACATACTAGATGATTAAACGAACTTCTAAGTGAAGTTCTATCGCTATTATATGAGTCGCTTCATTCGAAGATATTATATAACAGGTAGTCCTTTTTAGGTACTAGGTAACTTCGCACAATTTAAAGTATCATAAAAAAAAACACTGTGGCGGGGCGCCGCGTGGCATGATCCACCCGGTTCGCGCCAAGCCCTCATTCTTTAGAGACCCTAAACGAAACTTTTAAATGGGTTCCGGGGTGGGTGGGTACGTCATATCTTCGAATGAAGCGACTCATATAATAGCGATAGAACTTCACTTAGAAGTTCGTTTAATCATCTATTATATTTCGTCGCTTCATTCTTCAGATATTATATAACAGGTAGATTTTCAGAGATAGAAAGTTTTGTTTAGGTATATACTTGGAATTGAAATAAGTAAAGATATAAATATGTAATTACATATTTTATTATTATAGTACTTAATAATTAGTATTATTGCATAATGAGCTTCAAATAATCTTACTTTATTTGAGTTGCTAGAAATTATAATCAGCTTAAATTAATGAAACTTAGTGATAGTCTATTTATAGACACATAATTTTTAATGTAGTAATTTACTTAATATCAAAATACGTAATATTCAATAACTATTTTTAATATTAGGTTAAGTATTGTTAAGTATCGACAAAGCAAAGTTATTTTGTTGATCATCTAAAGGCCGATGGTAAAACTTTGCGAACACCTGTGAGTTTTGTGTCCACCCGGCCGTTTTTCGAATGACATCGACACTGATACCGGCCGCGCGCGCGGCTGAGGTTGACGCGTGTCGTGTGCTGTGCGCACTAAAACGCTCATGTCAATGCCACTCGTGGCGAGCGTTTGCTTAATCCATCGACTTAGCGTCTGACTTGATGCAGTTCTGTGGGGAGCTTTGAATGTTACGAAGAGATTCCCGGAGTTTGAACCTCAGATATTTTTTGTAATAAAAATATATTCTTTTAAAGTTGATACTGGGCATATGTTGATATTGCTTTGAAAGTTTGAGAAGAGGGAGAGATAATAAGGGCTGTTCACGATTTGGAGCGGAAGTCTTGATTATATCTGTTATAATAATATTTACTTTATCAGATTGAAAAACAATATTTTCTAATTTAATTAAAGACAATGTCTGTACTCTTTGACCGGTACATAAAGCTAATAATGTAACGAGTTTTTTTTTTTTTTTTTGTAATATTTTCTAATGATAAATTAATATTTGGATACCAAGAAGACAGTTGATTTAGTACTAAATTTGGATCCCAAGTAAATGAATATTTAGGCTTAATAGGTTTAGTTTTATAGGCTCCTTTTAAGAGGCGTTTAACACAACTATTATCACTTATCTCTTCTCCTAATAAAAGAGATAATTCAGATCGATGCGTATTTAATGAACCGTTAGAACATCCCTTATTAAATTGCTCGTTTAAGAATCAAAGAACTAATGGAATGGATTTTTCGAAACTATTAATTCATAACCACACTTCTTGAAACCATAACTTCAATGAGACGTTGTACTAGCGAATAGTAGTGTCTGCGAGCGAGGCGAGCATCAACGTGAGAGCCTCTGGTGGGCAGCCGCGCCGGCTGAACGACGCCCGGAGAGCCTCGCGGCACCCAGGGTAAGGCTGGAGTGCAGTGGGTGCTGACTCCATGGCTGAGAAGGCCAGAAGGGGAATACAAGTACCCCTTCGGCTTTATCATCAATGATTTTTCGTAAACATTTTAATACAAGAGAAAAGGGAGGAAATGCATAAAAATCCAAGTCAGCCCAGCTTATTGTAAATGCATCAACTGCGACTGCATCAGGTTCAGGCTTCTAGGTGTGGTATCACCCAAGATGCAGATGATACGCTGCAAAGCTGGAACTTGTCTCGTGTTCTTATGATGTTCAGGCAGCTCTTTAACTTTATATCTACTGGTTGAACGATAGTGGATATTCAAAGAAAACTGAGGTAAATCACTGAATATAACTTATATTTCACACACTTGTTAATTCTACGACTTTACAATTATGATGCTGATCAAAGAATGCTGCAACCGGCAATTTTTCCCACGCTTGCTAAAAATGTTCCCGCGCCAAAGTATCGAAACCAATCAGAATCGGCTGCCCGGTGATTGGCTAAACCTGACCAATCACTGAGCAGCGGAACCGGAAAATGTTGAATTTTTGGTATAAATAAATGGAATAAGTGAGTAAAGGTTAATAAACTTCCGGCAAAGTCAAAACAAAACCCTATAAAAGTGAATTATTAATAAACTTCCTTAGAGGTCAAAACAAAACCCAACAATCGTCCATCCTGAAATCGTGTGAGTCCCTGCACACGACGCCAGGTGGCCAACCCAACAATCGCTATGTACAAGTAGGTCTCTATAGGACTACGGCCAGTTGCACAATCTTAACAATTATGTAAATCATTCTTTCAATTACAATAACAACAATCTGAAATACCAATATGCTATGATTATACATATCAAGAAAGAGGTTATTTTATAACTTTAGGATGATATTTTTTGTGATTTCATTTTACAATTTACATATAGGCAAAATTAAACAACCATAATTTCATAAAATTATACAATATCGATACCAACTTAACTATAAACTATCACATATGCTATGATATTATCATGAATTATTATATTAAATACTACATACATTTACATTTAAACACATCATTAACTTCACTAAAAGAAAATAAACTTTTCAACTTTTCAAGCAAAAAAAAAAAAAGAACAATTCGATTACATTAATAAATCTGCAAACCAGTACCGAACGATCGATTATCGGAAACCGGAAAACAGATTTAATCTCTCTACGATCGATAAAGAGAGAAAACCATCAACTTAGTGCAATTCGAGTGACGAACGATCGATTATCGAACACTCAATTGCTAATTTATCGAAAAGTATGGGTACCGAACGATCGATTATCGGAAAACCCAATCGACTGAGACACCTCGAACGATCGATTATCGAGGTGCCGACTGAAGTCTGCAAGACGATCGATTACTTGAGACAACAGTGCTTCGACATTTGTATCAAGTCACGAATCGATCGATCCTCGTGCTTGATCTGTAACAAGGAAAAATAACATTCTGTAGCGGCTAGTTTATAGATATACTAAAATATCTAATAAATATACACACAAAAATCGAATCAAGATAATAACGTATCGAATAAATATACACAACGAATCAAATAGAAACCATAACGTATCGAATAAATATACACAACGAATCAAATTGAAACCATAACGTATCGAATAAATATACGCAACGAATCAATAATAAATTAAGTCCTTTAACTCAAATCTTAAAGTTATTCATTATCACTACTATTGGTATCATCGCGATTAACGACTAGGGCAGATATGTGTATCCAAGGCCTCATTCGATCAGAAGCTACTTTGTACCTGTCGTTACCCAAGACTTTGCGACGCGATATGGACCTTTATACGACGGCAAGACCTTTTTTCTCTGCCCGTCATTGTTAAAATAAGTCTTTGTGACCTTGACGAGGTCTCCCTGTTCGTAGTCTATTTTATCGTTGACCTCCTGTTGCAATGCAGGGAGATCACATTCTGTGCTGCAACGATCTCGTTGAGAATGGAACTCTTTTCACTGCTCATACCGGTACCAAATAATACCTCGGATGGTGACTTACCGGTCGTTCTTTGAACTGTGTTGTTCAAGCCCAATTGAATTGTTCCCGCCTGACTGTCCCAATCACTCTCACTATATTTTAAGCTTACTGCTTTTAAAGAATGAGACTAGAAACAGAAACAGGACTAGAAACAGCATTTAGAATGTACTTGATCCCCTTGTCAAAGCAGTACCGCTTAAATACGTGAGATGTAAAGCAACTACCCCTATCACTAATAAGGCGATCTGGAGTTCGGAAAGTGCAAAATATATCAATCGAGTGCTCTTATTGTATTCTGACTTATTGTATTTCACATAGGTTTAGCAAAACAGTATTTGGTAAATCCATCTACTACCATCAGCAAATGAGTATAACCTCTTTTTGATTTGACGAAGGGTCCAAGATGGTCGACGCGCAAAGTATGAAACGGCACTCCAATCTTTTCTATAGGGTGTAAAAGACCCTCGCGAGCACGAGTATTGTTTTTGGCATAAGCGCATTGAATACACGAGTTAACATATTTTTGAACGAATTTGTTCATCTTTGCAAACCAGTAGTGTTTTTTATTCTTTCAAAGGTCTTTTCAACCCCGAAATGCCCAATATCGTCATGATTCATGCGGCACAGCTGCCATCTTGCACCCTTCGGAACAACCCAGCGAACATCTTTCTTATTATCACTAATATATCGAAATAACCTATTATCTCTAACTACGTACTTCTTCTTAATATAACCTAGTTCTTTCTCATCTAGATTGTGGTCTAGGATATTGCGGATCCTTCCCAGTTCAGTGTCGCTCAGCTGTAAAATGTGTAACCCCAGTCGTCTTCAGAGATAGACATTACTACTGGAAATGGCTCTACAGATGTATCGTCACTCACACTTACTGGGTTTCGAGATAACGCGTCTACATGGCTCATTTTAGAGCCCTATATTCTACAGAGTACTGAATTTCTTGGATCAGCAGCCACCACCGTGCTATTCTTGGGATAAGATCTCTAAACTTTCGTAACGAGCATACTACCGCTAACGTTTCAAGCTCATATGAGTGAAAGTTTTTCTCCTCCGGCCGGGTCTGTCTACTATAATAAGCTACAGGACAGAAAGCTTCATCTTTCTGCCGGCGTTGAACTAGAATACCACCAATACCAGTCTTACTGGCATCCGTATGCAACTCCGTCTCAGCAGATGGGTCATATATCGCAAGAATTGGCCTACTGAATAGTCTAGTCTTTAACTCCTCAAATGCCTGATCTTGACTACTTCCCCACTCCCAAGCTGTATCCTTTTTTTTAAAGATTTGATTTACTAAGTGGAAAGGCAATCCGGGCAAAATCTTTTGTGAATTTCCTAAAGTAGCCAGCCAGGCCTAAAAACTGACGAATATTATGCACATTTTCTGGTCGTGGAAAATTCTTTATGCTCAGAATCTTTCTCACGCTCATAATGTGACAAACTGTAGGGACGATAAACAACAGGCTTCACGCAATTTAATTCAATATTCATTTCACTACATATGTATGTACACCCTAGTTCATTAAGTCATGAGGCAAAACAATGTTCGAATCGATCTAGCAACTGAAATAAACGCCGTTTGATGTTTTCGGAGTCCTTTTCGTTTACTCGAACTTAACTTGGATCGTAGTTATATCTAGCTATAGTCAATCTGAGGGTGTTTCTATTTCTATACTACTGACAGATTCAACCTTTTCTAACCGACACAAAATCGATCCTTCTGGAAACCAGCAAGACCCTGAGTAAGGCATTATCGTCAAATTAACTCTGCCACCCTTAATCTCAAGTAGTCCTCCGATCACAAAATACTGTCTGTTAGATTTTCCCGCTAAACCACCCTTAATAAGAATAAAACCACTAATATCAGAATCTAACAAAGTCCTAATGGAAGCTGCGCCAAAAATTTCTACTGAACTGAGAACCTTGACTTTGGACAAACAGGTACTATTCGTTTCAAAATCTGAATGAGGCATCTCCTGGCTAATCTCCATAAACTGCAGACTCCGTGAATCCTTGTAGTTATATTGTTGTTATATGTGGTTGCTCGGTAAAGGATTGTCCTATCAAGACTGGCTTCTCAAGTAAATCATCACGAACTACCTTGCATTGGAGCTGCGCCTCTACTCCGTCGATACCTATAATGAGTGACACTGCCCCTAGTGATTGCACAATACCATTGCCAAAACCCTTCATACTAGATGAAATGTGGTTGTGAGACAATCCTAATTCATGAGCAACAGATTCTCGTAAAAGCGTGACGTCGCTGCCAAAGTCAACAAATGCTTCGAAAGACAAGCCATTTATAAATACATTTTTAATGAATTTTGACTTTGGATCACTAGTACAGCTTTAAAAGTTGCAAGAATCAATCAACGTCGTTCGTTGTACATTATTGACCCCGGCTACATGATCCTTGCTTGTACGAGAACAGTTATCTTTCATGTGACCGATTCTGTTACATTGCGTACATTTTAAAAGCGGCTTAGGACAATACATGAAACTGTGACCCTTCTCCTTACAGTTATAACAGCCACTGGGCTGCGTTCTACTATCCGCTGGTCTCATATTAGTATAGGCATTTTTATTGTTAAGATTATTTCTACATTGTATTTGATCTATTGGCCGATAAGAATCTTTGCTACTCATTAAAAATTGCAAGAGTTGATCAGGGTGTGAACATTGCAACACAAGAGCACTCGATCTCAGATTCCTATCGCTGATCCCATGGATTATACAATCTGTTGCCCGTTTTCCTTCTATATCGCACTAATTGAGTAGAGCTAGCTTTTCATAAAAATATAATTCAATAGGTTCGTTGAACTTACTTTTTCTTCTAAGTATTTCTTCCAGGGCCTGACCATAATTCTGTTCGAAGGGAAATGCACTCGATAACTTTAGTTGCCATTCTGGCCAAGTAAACATAACAGAATTTAAACCCTCATACCAGATTTTGGCCAGACCCTGAAGTTTTTGCATGGCAAAATGAGTAGTCGTTTTGTCATCCCATCCATAAACAGAGGCGCATTCGTTTACTTTTCGCAACCATATATCTATACGTTGATTTTTCACGCTTGGATCAAAATTCGGCACCATATTCATGTGATCTACCTTGTGAATCGATCGTGCGTCTCGTGTAGATGAATAGGATGTCAAACTATCTCTTAAACATTTAAAAATATCTACAAACTCTCTTTTAGAAATAGAAGGACTACGTGACCTTTTGCTATCCCGTGCGCAGACTCGTGGTTCTTCACGATGGTGATCGCCAGCTAGCAGCTGGCTGGCGCGTGATGACGTAGCACGGTGACGGCTGTCCTCAGCCTGGAGAAGTCGCCTACGTTCACGCAGCAGCTCCATTTCCAGAGTCTTGACGCGTTCAAGGTTGGGTTCAACTTGATTTGGCCCACTTGGTCTTCGACTTAGACGGCGTCCACGTTCCTGCGACAAACTGCGGCCGCTGTCGCCAACCCGGCTTCTGCTCCGATCTCTTGAACTGCGGTGTGGAGTCTCGAGTCGATGCCGATCGGAGTCATGACTCCGATGACCTTTGGACCCAGTCATCACCTCGGAAGAAAACAATTATTAATTAGCAAAACATTTAATAACAATTCAAAAATAGCTCATACCTCAAATATATATAGAGTAGGGTAATAGGGCATTTATATATTTGTATTAAATTCACTAAAAGAAACATTTGAAAGTTAAACTTATTTCTTTACATTATTATCAAACAAAATAATTATCAAAATAAAAAATAAATAAAGAGACAGTAGACTAACAGTATACTAGAATTACCAGTATCTAAGTTAATTTACCCCGAAATCAGTTCTTACATATATTTATAAAATATGTAGGTAACCGAGAAAACAGGGAAAAGATTTTGTTTGGTAAAAAAAAAACAAATGATATGCATTGTTTAAATAAACTAAAGGCACTAAATAATTTCCATTCTTTTGTCTCGAATATATTCATAGTTTAAAACACAAGTTTAACAACCATTTTAAACTCACTAGCTGTAGTTAGAAGTCCAACGAACTAAGGCTGTACTAAAATAATGAAAAATTCCCCAATATGTTTTATTTTTTTTAAACAATCTCGATATTTTAAATTAAAGAATTCTAAATACACAAAGAAAAATTCTAACGAACAATAGTTAAAAACAAATAGGAAACCACATACGTGGGCGTGTACTTACGGAATCTGATCCCACTTCTGAAATGTGGTATCACCCAAGATGCAGATGATACGCTGCAAAGCTGGAACTTGTCTCGTGTTCTTATGATGTTCAGGCAGCTCTTTAACTTTATATCTACTGGTTGAACGATAGTGGATATTCAAAGAAAACTGAGGTAAATCACTGAATATAACTTATATTTCACACACTTGTTAATTCTACGACTTTACAATTATGATGCTGATCAAAGAATGCTGCAACCGGCCATTTTTCCCACGCTTGCTAAAAATGTTCCCGCGCCAAAGTATCGAAACCAATCAGAATCGGCTGCCCGGTGATTGGCTAAACCTGACCAATCACTGAGCAGCGGAACCGGAAAATGTTGAATTTTTGGTATAAATAAATGGAATAAGTGAGTAAAGGTTAATAAACTTCCGGCAAAGTCAAAACAAAACCCTATAAAAGTGAATTATTAATAAACTTCCTTAGAGGTCAAAACAAAACCCAACATAGGTGACAAATAATTTACATTTGGCTCGACTTGAGAACAAGTCGATCTTAATGGGCCCGAAACTATTTACAATAAGTTGGAAAGCGCTATCCGAGAGGGCCCATTCAGTATCAGGGTTAAGTTTTCTGGACTCTTTCTTTCTTTCTTTTCTTTTTCTTCACTAGCTATACTTTTGAGACCTAACAAAACCGCGAGTAATTCTAAAAAGTTAATATTATTTTCTTTTTCACTGTTCGTCCATGAACCACTATATTTATTATTTTTGCATACTGCTCCCCAGCCTGTCCTAGATGCGTCGGTGTAAATTTCTAACTTATAATTTTGAGTAATGATTGGACAAGAAATAATATTAATATTATTTTTCCACCACCATAAATCTTTTAGTAATATCTTATTGAGATTCATTTTTGCCTCATAGTTTCCTCCGAACTTATTTAAGGCTAAAAAATTTTGTCTCTCTAATATTTTTGTATATAAGAATCCATATTTTGTGGCTGGACAGGCTGCGATCAATACACCTATAAGTTTAGCGAAATTTCGTATTGAACAAGTTTTAAGATTAATGTACCTATTTATTAACTGTGCAATGTTATTCCGCTCATCGCCAGGTAACGTAATAGAATCTGTTCTGTGTTGAACATAAAACCTATGAATTTGATTGACTTTTTTGGTACAATGTGACTTTTATCGAAATTTACAATAAAACCTAGACAATGTAATAACTTCAAAGTTTCTCTTACATTAATCATGCATTCTTCATATGTATCTCCAATAAGAAGATCGTCTTAATAGGTAGTAGACTTAAAACCTTGTTTTCTCAAATGACTCATTACTTCACGCATAATTTTTGTAAATACCCACAAAGCTATCGATAATCCATACGGCATTGCTGTGAACTCGTAAGTGATCGGCTCAGACGAATCATTTTCTTGGAATTCGAATCGTAGGTACTTTCTGTTTTATAAGATTCCATTTTAAAATGTACTTTTGTTACGAACTTGTTTAAAGATTTTAAATTTAGTATAAACCTTTTTTCTCCGTTAGGTTTTGGAGCTAAAAATATATTTGAAATACATTGATCATTTGAAGGAGAACAAGGTTTTATAGCCCCTAAGTCAAATAATTTATTTATAGCTATTTTCATGTCTCGTTTTTCACATGATGACAAATTATTTTTAGGAATAGAATACTGACAAATTTGAGTATCGAATGGTATTCTAAATAAATACTTTAGCCACTTCAATATAACTTCATTTTTAGTTATTTTTGTCCAACAATCATAAAATAAATTAATTCGACCTGCATGTACCTTGATTAATGTTGGGTCGGAGCACGCATCCTGGATGAAGTCTGCGGCTGGAACTTGGCGTTGAACGCAGAGTTCGATTGTGGGCGCTGCTGTGTTTGAGCTGCTATCGGTTTCCTCTGACCTCCCCGCCCCCCCCTGAACGACGGGTAACGAGGAGGTCCTGTCCAGTTTCCCTGCTGAGACGACCGGTTGACCGTTGATATTTGAGAGGCGGCTGTTTTGGCTGGGCCTTTTTTAATTAGGGCTCCCTGCTTTTCAATGGCTTTACTTGCCTTTATTTTTTCCGGCACTGAACTTCCGAATAAAGTTTTGTCTCTTTCGGAGTCTTGTATAACATGTTTAAAGTTTGTATCCAAATTCGGTAAAATCAGTTTTACCCTATCTTTGGTTAACATAAAGTGGAGGTCTGATAATAGGCGGCATCCATCACTTACGTGACGGAGGGCCTTCATTTGTTTTCTTCCTTCCCAAGGAGGACGTCAATCCCTCGATTTATGGCGGTAATACCGTACCCCAGCTGTTGCTGAAAGTTTTGGTTTTTTTTTTTTTTTTGTCACGTGCTCGTGCTATGTCAGTTATGGCTGCCAAGATTTCCGCATTTAATTTTGGGGCTTGCAAGTTTTTGCAGTTTTCGGGTACCGTATTTTCTATGGTTAATTTATCTTTGTCTTCTTTGGACAGTCCTTTTCTTAGTAAAGGTGTCCATAAATTTGAGAGCGTATCGTGTATTTTAGCGCCAAATTCGGGTGTATCGGAATTTGCAGCTCCAAGTGCAGTAAGCAGCTCTGGATCCAGATCGGGATTAGGTTCTCCCGATATACCTGGTGCGTCTTGTGATATTGACGGCTCCGGATTAGGGAGCGTCTTTGCAGATAGCTTTTGATCCACAGTGAATGACGCGGCAGTCTTCTGGTTATCCAGGTTTACATCATCCAGCGGTAGCGGTAACTCATACCTTGGAGGCGACATGTTTATGTTTTAACAAACATATAATTCATATTAATATAACGCTCATAACGTATTACAGACAACGAGATAAATCTCCTTGAGATTACCCGCATTTTCTGTAGTCGTATTGAAAACAAAAGGTGATCGATAAGATCAGATAAAATTTATTAAAGTTTACATCACAACGATATTGAGCAGTTAACGTGATATATCTATTATAGATTACACGCATTTTCTGCTCTGATTTTTTAAATAACCTTGGAGGCGACATGTTTATGTCTAATTCATATTAATATAACGCCCATAACGTATTACAGACAACGAGATAAATCTCCTTGAGATTACCCGCATTTTCTGTAGTCGTATTGAAAACAAAAGGTGATCGATAAGATCATATAAAATTTATTAAAGTTTACATCACAACGATATTGAGCAGTTAACGTGATATATCTATTATAGATTACACGCATTTTCTGCTCTGATTTTTTAAATAACATTTTTACACTGAATAAGTAGCTCTTGCCTTGTAAGATTTCTTCTTCATCGGTAGAAATAATTCGCTGTTTCCGTTTTTTATTTATTTTTTGTTCCAACTTTTTTATCTTTATATTATAATGTTGAAGCTGTTCTTCTGCTGTACGTTTAACATTTTGTAAAAACTTAAGTAAATGATTAAAGTAAATGACGTATGCTTGTTACCACGCACGAAAAAAGAATGAGGGCTTGGCGCGAACCGGGTGGATCATGCCACGCGGCGCCCCGCCACAGTGTTTTTTTTTATGATACTTTAAATTGTGCGAAGTTACCTAGTACCTAAAAAGGACTACCTGTTATATAATATCTGAAGAATGAAGCGACGAAATATAATTACATGCATACATACAAAATTTAGGTGTGTGAATGGATGGGTGTCTATTTTATTTTATTTTATTTTACAATATTCGGAAAACTTACAGCTGTATTATAAAAAATAGACAGTGTTATAATGAGTTGCAGAAGGCCATTTAAAAGTTTCCACGGATATATAACAGAAAAGAAATTAAACAGTCACAAAAAAAAATTACTTATTACGTTAGTTATACACACATAGAGATAGAAAATAATAAAATATCACAATGATTCATAAATACAGTAACACAAAGAAGTAAAGCATACAAATAAAATTCAAAACATAAGAAAAAAGCTAAACTAAGTAGGTACCTATATTAAGAAGCACAAAAGAATGTCTTAGCAATAGCTGCCTTGACGCTGGGGACACTGCTGCAAAACAGGTCAAAACCGTCTAGTTCACGATGCCATTTGTTCACCAGGGCGCTAGATCTATATAGAAACGAATTTTGACGGTAGTGAGTGCTTGCAGTAGGATTATGTAACAGAGTTGGGTTCCTAAAAAGTTTCGTATGTTCATTAATACCGATCATGGCCAAGAGCTCGGGCACGTCAAGTATGCCCTGTGCTATTTTAATTAAATTTATAGTGTCCGCTACTTGCCTACGTATGCGTAACGGCAGAATGTGATGCCGCCGACATCTAGCCAAATAGTCCTTGTCGTATGTGTAAGATTTAAACTGTATAAACCTTAAGAATCGTTTTTGGATGTTTTCAATACGAGATATATATATATATATATATCGTAGGAAGGGTTCCATACTGCGGATGCGTATTCTAAGTGACTTCGTACGTAAGCACAGTATAGTATTTTAAAGGTTTTAATATTGTTAAATTCAGATCCTAATCTCAGTACAAAGCCTAGCGCTCTCGATGCCTTACGAACTATATTGTTGATATATAGTTCGTAAGGCATCGAGAGGGCTGCAGTGATTAAGGAACTAGATATGAGTTCCTTAATCACGGCAGAACGGCACGAGGGATCTTAATGAAATGTTGCATACAAATGTGTATCGAAGTCAAAAGTCAAAAAAAAACTTAATTTCGTAGGTATTTAAATACACTTTAACCAGTCAAAACTATTAACAAACTAAACTGAATCTACCACCACTTCAGAAAGTCAATCTGTTGAGAAGATGTGGCAAGAAACTCAACAGCAATCATCTTTTAAAAATACACAATGACAGTAAACAGCCAGGGAATCCCATGTACTTGCATCCGGATATCTTATAGTACTTACTCCTTTTCATACAACACTTGTTTTACCGTATCCTTAAATCTATCGAAGGATAAATCTTAAATATTTTTGCAATTTTATGAATAGATGGCATAGCACTCTGCACATTGTATACTTATATCCTGAAAAAATTAACGCTGACGGGAAAATTTTGTTTTAAGAGAGAGATTGATTTCACGCCTAGACACTAGATGGCGCTGATAGTATTTTAAATCGCACCATCATTTGATGAATGATGATTTTTCAAGCAATTCTTGTCTAGACCGTAACTTCTCTTATTCTCTAATGAAAACTTCCACGGAAACGAAGTACAACAGTTAGTGTAAAATATAATTGAATAAGATAAATCGTAAATAACTGAAAAAATATGCTTAATATAATCACCCGACCAGGACTCGAACCTGGAGACTCCCGCTTGCCGGACGGGTGCTATTCCAACTGAGCTACCGGGCCCTGGCGACACGCCATCGAAATTACTTAGCATATTCTGTTTTTACATTATATTGCTAACGTAGCTCCTCCCATTTAGTACATTGTTTCAGTTATTTAAGAAAATTTAAGCATTACTAAATACAAAAACTTAAAAATATATTATTAAGCGATATATTGGGCTATAAAGGCCTGGTTATTCACCGAAAACTTAAGACAGTGTAGAAATTATTAATGTGTTTTTCGTCCAAATATGTCCAGTAATTATTGCGTGAAAGGTAAACAATAACACACACACTTCACAAAGTGCGTATATTCCATCGTTAGTTACTTGTAATGTATTTTTCATTGTAATAAAAAATTAAATTGCTCACATACCTTCCAACTACTGACTTCTAAAATTAGAAGTTAATACAATTAACTAAAGCATTTTTTCTAATAACTCACTTTTATTTGTTCAGCAAATTCTTGCAGCAAGTTGTCCAAAATCAACTATCAACGTACATACTTACAGTTACATTATTAAACGTTACTTTTTTATGGTTCGTAATGGTGCGTACAGATTGCTAGTAATGAAACATTCTGCGCACGTTGCGTATTTGAACGAGTGGTGCGCAGAATGTTACATTACAAGTTCCATTACAGCAATCTGTACACACCATAAGAGAACATATCTCTTACAGCCAAAATCATATAGGAAGATTTTATTTATTTATCCATAAAATCCTCCTCGTCAACCAGAGGAGAAACTCATAGCTCTGCAGTGGGCTCATAACAAAAAGTTGTGATTATGATATAAAGTCAAAGACAAACTAATTATTAAGTTAGAATTAATAACAAATAATCTTGCTATTTTAAATAATATCTGAAAATACACAAACACACACTTTGTTTATTTTGTATTGGCAGGGTACGTAAAGTTGCCCTCTCTTGACCAAACTAAGTTTAACTTAATTTCAAATAGATTCTAGCTCTTCGATTGAAAATTCGATGAGCGTGTCTCTAGGGATAAATGTATAGAATCTGGTTTTAGGTTAGAAGCCGTACATTGCTTCGCAAGGACTTCAATTTATTTCTACTGTTCTTAGATAAAGATTAATGAACTATGAAGTGTGACAGGAACAGTGAGTTTCAGAGAATCTAACCCCTCGTTGCTAATCATAAAAAATATTTTGAATAATGAAGATCAAGTTAACTTCTTTGAACTCCTGTTATGTTCTTTGAGATGGTTGCATACTCGAAACAGCGCGCTAGAAAGCATTTTACGTCGTGTTTTTTAAGATTTAAATTCGTCTAGTCAAGTTTTAATTAGTTATCATAGAATTTTCGGTACGGTATGAAAGGCGTTCGACCTCTAATCATTATTCCAACCCAAAAATATATGAAATTCTCGTCTTGTGGAACGTTTCCAATGGCAGTTCTATGACATTTAGACTTTATTGCTGTATCCAAACTTGGACACATCAATAATCAGGATGAGTATTAATCCGTGCTTTGCCAACGAAGACTATTACGCCAGACATCTTCTTCGTCATTAAAATTGACGCCGCCTGTCGAACTGCAATAGGCGTCAATGTCGTTTCCATATATTAACAGGTTGTAGCCAGGATCTCCTTGATCGTGATCCAAACTGATGACGGCCTTCGTGCTGCATTGGCAAAGTGTTCGTCTATGGCGTGAAAGGACTTGTGTCCGAACACCCCCCATGGTAAATAGCCATAAGTTTCACAAAAAATGTAAAATAAATAAAATAAAATAAAAAAAACAGGTGCATAATTACGAACGGTCCGAGTGTTAATAACCAATCTAGTAGCAACTCATACGTCAAATCTCTGTTTGATATCCTTGAATTTTAGATGAAAGGTAGTAAGAAGTCTGATAATTGTTTAACATACAAACTTCTGAATTGTTTAAATACAGTTTAAAGGTAGCCACTGCAAAACCGATCAATCAAATAGTTTATGCTCCAGTAGTAGCAGGATTATAACATCGCTGATTCGAGGAATGGAGACTCTGGCTGCGATTTGACTCAATTATTATTCTCAATTATACTCAATTATATCCTTACACTCACCATTTCAGTGATTTAACCTGATGATATAACTATTTTCGGACCAATAAAGACTATTTGGTTGGATTTATCAAGCAAAAGTCATCTTTATCGCCTATGAATCTTCAAGTTAAAATCAACCTTAAAGCGGCTACACACGACCCTAAAATCACTGGCAATATCGGGACAGTGGTGGGGAGGACCCTAGATCGTCTCATAAATCGTCTCGTGTGTAGGCAAATCCTACCCGATTTTTATCGTCCCTAAATCGTTCCGAGCGAGCTCACGATTTAGGGACAATTATCGTCTAGGGAGCGTTGTCAGTACGTGTGTAGCGAAATCAGGATTGATTTCTACGCAGTCTGCGCTTGAGTGCCGGGACGATACGACGACGTGCTTGCGGCTATAATTGTTTATTTCGCGCGAAAACATGGCGAAGGAGAAAGATCGAGAAGCGTGGACCAAAGCTATCGATCTATTCAACGATTTCTATATTTGTGGGATAAAAACATAGAAATTGAGGAAGGTCGAACGGCAGAAAATGGAAGAAGTATTAGTACTGGAAGTAAATGAAGTTCGAGAAGGTGATATGGGGTACTAAACTGGAGAGTTTATGAAGTTTGAGAAGATGTTATTCGAGGAAGTAATTATTGTCATGGAATTAATGTATTTGAAGAAGTTGTTGTGTCACCATATTAAGGAGCTCTTCAAAACACTCAAAATCCATTCATAAAAAGTTTCTAAAATTATCTACTTCTAAATGTCTCATCACGTTCATGACGTTTCATCAACCAGTTTTTAACCCAGGTCTTCCTTTTTCGTCTCTGGTTAGGTGGCACCGTAGTAAGTGCCAAAACAATGCCTATTTTCTGCTGTTTTGTGAGTGTCGGCGGCATCTCGGAACAACGTGCAGTCTGTTGCACGGTCGGTTTCGTACTGACTGGCAGAGACGTGTGTAGAGTAGTAGCCGATTTCATCCCCACTACCGCTGTCCCGATATCGCCAGTGATTTTAGGGTCGTGTGTAGCCGCTTTTAGGGTGGAACACCAATTATTTGGCCCTTTGTACCTAAAGCAGTCAGACAGGCACGTTTATGAAGCAGTCGACTAGAAGTAAAGAAATTATACAGGGTGACTGGTGCAGATTTTAGATACTGAACGAGAGCATTCTGTTCTCGATTAATTACTTAATTTTTCACTAGCATTCCCAATAAATAAATACTATGTTACTATTTACTTTACATACCAATGAGTCGATCGCGGCACGTGACCTGGCACGCGGATCGCTGAAAACCCTAGTGTAACCATGAGTTGCGTTATCAATTTTTTAACTTTCGGTTAAGTTTACTCTGTAAATAATTAATATTTATTTCTCATTATATTTTTTCTCTTCATGTATGATCTCAAACTATCACGTCCTTGAATTTCAAAAGTGACCCACCAGCCGCCTTGTATATTATTATTATTTGGGGATTACGGAACCATTTGAGCAGTATTGTAAAAGATCTATTGTGTGAGTCCTTATCAACAGCTCGCCGCACACCCCAATAGAGTCCAGGAAATTAAGGGATTTTCCTTACGACGGTGCTACTGATCTCTTTTGGATCTAATTTATAGTTGTCCAGAGGAGCGGAGCAAAGTACTTGCATAACATGATGGCTAACGGTTAGGTTACCTTACTAATAAATAAATAATAAAATCCCCAAACAATCACACCAACCACATGGCCCCAAACTAAGCAAAGCTTGTGATATGAGATACCATGTATAGAACTAGGGGGGAACCTAGAATATAAATACATACATAGATAAACGCCCAGACTCGGAACATCTTGTTGTGGCAGACAGTGTTACCCCATCGCCATAATGTTCGACTAATTTTATCACAATATGACTTATTATTCTGCATTTTATATTGAAATGGATAAGACACAAAACTAAAGTGGCTAAAATAGATCATCACTACATATTTTTTGATTAATTGTGAGTTAATCCTAGGAAACTTTTCTGCAAGCATTTTCAAGACTTAAAAATATTCAGTACTTCAAATGTGTTTAAGGTCCGACGTAAGCTAAATTAATGGATAAACATCAGTGTTTCGCGAAATAATTACTAGAAGCTGACTTGTTTTCTTAATTTTCTTTTATTATTACCCTTTGATCCTTATGAAACCTATAAAAGATGTTCTGCCTATACCAGTCATCTGGTGTCACGTTTGACTAATTTGGACGCATAATGGTGCAGACAGACTAATATAAGGGGTCAGCCTTTCACCCACAAAAAAACCTCTGTCCCTTAACTTTTTCAGAATGCCTGGGAAGAGAAGCAACTGGCAACCTCAATGTTTCTTCCTTGCTCCCAGTCCAGCATGGAAGAATTATATTACTATTAAAATACAAGAAAAATCAAAACACGCTTCTCATTATAATTTTAAACACTCAATTCTAAATATACGTACATAATAAAGCAATTTTCTTACCTATACTTTACTTAGACCTTGAAGAAAAGTTTTTCTATCATTTGAGTCCACGTTTGAGTTAAAGGCGTGCCGTGCGTTGTTAGGCTTATGACAACTATTTATTAGAAGGCGGTAGAATACAGTCACTTACTGAACCTGCTATAAAAAAAATGAAAACCAATCAGTTTTATAAAGAAGCTCTAGAGCGTGGGTCTATAGATATCGAAACAAATTCAAATTAAAAATATCAGAAAAGTTTTAGGTACTTACTTCTTTCTTGCCTTTATACAGCCTAGATAAAAATTAATAAGTCCATTTTCTAATTAAAAAAGACACAAATTATTCTTTTTGCAAGACTACTATTCACATTTTCGAGGCACTATTTTTATCGTACATAGTTTTTTTTATGGAAATGGATATGAACAGATATATTTACATTTAATAGTAGAATCTTTTTTTTATTTTACGTAAGTTATAGTGATGAAATTTAATATAAATCAAATTGAAAAATTCCATGCTGGACTGGGAGCGAAAGAAAAACGTAGAAAGTGCCAGCTGCTTCTCTTCCCGGGCATACTGTAAAAGTCAGTTAAGGGACAGAGGTTTTAAAGGCGTTTTTGTGGGCGATAGGCTGACCCCCTGTCACTACAATAGTCTCTTTCCATCTTTATAATACCTCCAAATTTGTCAAACGTGACATCAGATGGTCTTGTAACCTCTGGTGTTCTGCCTACCCCATAAGGGATACAGGCGTGACGTTATGTATGTATGTATGTATGTTAAAATATCACTACGACGCCCGTAATCTTAAGTAAGAAAATACAAACATTCCTACTAAAAATCACGAATACATTTTTTAACAGGCACGCCCCAAAGTATTTCTTGATATATGAATATTAAAATAGCTATTACTTCACAGAATATTAAGTCACACATATCCTGAGAAAGCTTGCAAGCTTACCTTCAGCTTAGCTTTCCCGAAAGGCTTTTTCTAGACGGCAATGTGTTTCACATAAACAGTTAAGGCCCATACACACATTTTTGAATTACAATTAAATAATCGGAAATTTTGGTATTCAGTAAATCTGAAAGGTTTTACAAAGATATTCCGAGTCTAAAAATGTTTAGCCTATAAATAGAATAAAAATCCTATGGAATAATATTTCCCCATGTTTTGCCCTATTGTTTAAGATACAAATGTATGCACACATTAAGTATCATACCGTGTATGGTCGCCTTAGAATACCTCTATCACCCCTGTATAAGCATGTCGTATGTAAAGGATTACTAAAACAATTGACCACCGTTCAAATAAAATCTCCCGCCGAAAATCACCGCTCCGGCGGTGATGTGTTCCGGCAATATTCTATGAAGAGCCAGTTTGTACCATTTGCTTTCATATTCCATCTTCTCTACACTTACCACCAAGTATTAAGGTCGAACGCGGGCTTAATATATTGTAAAAAAAAAACTGAGCTGTTTTTTTTTTGTTTACTCATATTATGAAGCAAAGAACTAAGACATACAGCCTTTTTGTATGCCTTACTTATGATGTAATGCTGCAATATGAATATACATAATAATAAATTGACTGCAGTTAATTTCAAGAACAGATGATCTGTGAAAAATCAATTAAGCTGCTGAAAATTTTATATATGGAAACAGTCGTACATAATTTTATAAAAATAAAGTACCTAATAATTTACCTTATAGTAACTACCTAATAAACGAAGCATGTTAAAATCAAATGTGAAACATGTTTCGAAGTTTATTTACAACAAAAAAATCCACGAACAAAATTCGATACATATCCGATGGACCAAATATAAACATGCAAAGTAGGTACTAACGTGAAATCGCCTTATCTCGTTCAGACTGATATTTGTTATGGACCCTCTGGAGAAAAGCCCCAAAATGTGACAAGGATTAATGTTTTGTTAGCGAAGTAAATCTATGCATTCAAATCAAATTCTTTGAGCTGTTTCTGTAAGATAAAAGTATTATAAACACAAGCCTAAGCTATATTTAAGTTATGTCTTAAGTTTTCAAGTACCTATCGTTTTACTAAGAAACATAATTTTATTAATCGAATTTTAATATATATTTTAGATTTTTACATAATTCTACGTTTCAATGTTTTTACGGACTTTGTTAAGAAATCGGTATTTTCTTTATTTAATGAATATAAAACTCTTCAACTTTGCCGTCAATACTCTTACTTTCTGTTTAATTTTTAGAATGCGCGACATGTCCGAAGTTTTGGAAAAGTAAATATTTGATTATTCAAATTATTATACAGAGGCCACATAATCGAACTATATAGTGGCTATACTAGTAGATACGAACCTAGAACCCAGGGTTTTAAACTAGCCCGGCAGAGATTCGAACCGAGGACCTTGAGCTCTGCAAGTACTAACATAATAAACAACATAATTATTTATTATTATTATTTTCAAATCATGCCTTTGGCAGCTTTTACTTAAAAAAAAGTTAAACACTTCTGAACTTCATTGTACGAGTACTCCATATTGAAACGGAGAAGTTGCAAATTGTAGACACGACGAGTGTGGATGCGACTGTCCACAATCACGGACGATCGAGCAAGTACGTATATGATTTTTTTTATTTGTAATACCGTATAGTTTAAATAAAGAACATAAAAAAAAAAAAAAACAAAAGTAAATTTATGCAATGCCACGACTCCCCGGGAAGTTCGAAATACAATTTGAATTTCGAACTTCGTAAATTGAATAATAGATATTTCGAAATCAAATCGGTTCTGTTTACTAGTTTTTGTTTTGTCGGGCACATGTTTGATCGGTCTATACGGAGGATTTATTGAAATATTTTACTGTTATTTGAACGATTCAAAATGAAATTGATCCTCCACTACCCGAAATAGACTTTGGCACTAGTTTATTTTACAGAATTTTTATTTTCAAGTATGATATTTTTTAATGCAGCCCTTACAAAAATAAATCGCACTGATGAAGACGTTTCCTAATTTATATTAATTCTAAACGTTGTGCTAGGATGTTGAGCACAACTTTGTAAAGCTGAAGAAAATTAAGGTAATTATTTTATTCATATAATAGAGAAAATTCGAAACACAAACAAGGATGTCTGCATCTAACCCGGGCCTTAAATTAAAGCTTGTATATACATATTTATTTATTATACTTTATTACACACAATTATCATAGGAAAACATATAAAATAAAAACAAGGCACAACAGGCTGCCTTACCGCTGTAAAGCGATCTATTCCAGACAACCTTGTATTTGTGTAGAAGAAATAACTGTAGGCATATCAGTAGGTACGAATAAAGCACAAACATACTAATTGACGGCCACTTTGGCGATGGGGCGAACCTATCTGCCTCAGACGCCAGTGGTTGCGGGTCGATTTCGGCACGGAACAAGAAAAAAAAATGTTCCGGTTCTGGGTATTTATCTATATATGTATTTATATTCTAGGTTCCCCCCTAGTTCGCTACATGGTATCTCATACATAACACAAGCATCGCTTACTTTGAGGACATGTAGTGTGATTGTCTGCTGATTTTTTTTATTTATTTATTTTAAAGTTTTAAAAGCGCATTCAGGTAACATGACGACTTTGCTTCAATCTGTTGAAGCCATTTACATAGACTATTTGGAAAAAACTAATTCTATTTTTTATTCCCTGTAAGTAAATGACAAACATCAACGACCGCCGGAATATACTATACTGCCTCAGCTTTAAAAGACGATTTTACAGTACTCCGCGAGGAAAAGGCAGGCGCGGCTGAAAAACTCCCGGCACTCTTTTGTCAAAATTGCTTACGGTACAAATGAGCAGAAATTGAACAAATTGTATTTGTAAATGTATACTAGTTGTTTCGTGCGGTTTTATCCACCCAATTTCGTATCCCTCGGGAATATTATGATAAACAGTAGCCTATGAGCTATTCCAGACTTTACACTATCACTATTCATCCAAATCCGTTGAGCCGTTCTCCCGTGATTGAGGAACAAACATCCATACATCCAAACTTTCACATTTATAATATTACTCGTAGTAAGATTTGTAGCTGAGGCTGAGACATGAACGAACAAATACAAATCAGCTATTGCTTGCTCATGTCATGGTAAAACAAATTGATATCACGGTGATGTTATTTTTAGAAACAACCATTCAAGATATAAAATCTAATCTTTTAGAAGCCTAATATTTTTTTGTATAATAATAATCAATTTAAATCATATATTTGATTTAATAGAAGTCTTTTTTATATAGTGTCTTCTTATTAGGTCTCTAAATATTGATAATTTGTATGAATATTTAAATACCGTCACCATCTTCGATTTAAATGCAATGCAAATGAACTAAATAAATAAACACCACATGCAATTAAAAAATGCGGCACGTATAATTATTAGAAATATATTTTCAAACAATACTCTATATTGCCTTGAATTGATTTCTAAAACAACTAAAGCTAAAAATGATATAAGTGAGGACTGGCATGAAATAAATAAAAAAAAAAATTTTTTTTTTCAGTGCGTATACTTTTCTCTTACCTAACAATACTGTTACACGGCAATTTTACACTTTTACCTCTTGTTCGCGTAGGTCTTCCTAAATTTATTTTTTTTTGTGTAAAGGGTCGATTTACAATAGCCCTGCCACACGTAAAAAGCGAGTAATCCGAGCGAGCCCCACTCGGATTTGTCGCTTTTTACGACAATCTTATCCTGGGGCGACAGGAATATTCATAGCTGACACTATGCGGCGAGTGAGTTAGGCTGCAAGCTGGACGGCAGCGACAGCGACAGTGAATTTATTGCCCGAATTGTCGCTGGTGACGAAACTTGGGTTCACCATTATGAACCTGAATCTAAGCAAGAGTCAATGCAGTAGTTTAAACAATTCGAAGCACCCCCTAAAAAAATCAAGGTGTCACATTCGGTCGGCAAGATCATGGCAACCATCTTGTGGGATAGTGAAGGTGTTCTATTGATCGATTATAAAGAACGTGGATCGACTATAAGGAAAACTCACAAAAGGTGTGCTCCTTTTGCATGACAACGCACCCGTGCTCACGTTGCGACAGCTGCCATTTACCAATGTGGTTTTGAACAACTCCACCACGGACCACGGGCAGCGGCGCGGGCAGCGATTTCCACGACACGATAGAAAGTATTGCTGCCTGCTGGTGCCGACGAGAACGGTCCGGATTCCTCGCGTCGCTGCCCGCGCCGCTGTCGCTGCCGTCCAGTTTGCAGCTTCAGTAGCGTCCGGTTGCTTAACATAGGTGACCACCCTGACCACCATAATATAATTGCGTCAATATTGTGATACTACTAAATTCAATTCAATTCTTTGGTTATAATGGTAACCTGCCGTCGTTACTAGGCGACGTACTATTACTGCCAGTATCACGTGATGAGGCAGACACGGTATTACAAGTAAGGTCAAGTTTGCATGACAGAACATGTGAGGCGCGACGAGGATCGGACCTACAACAAATAAGACATCACAGTTAGTACCACCATTTCAACAAACAAAATTAATAAACCCATGAATATTAGTAACATACAGATGAAATAGAACATTTAACTAACTACTTATTTACAGGGATATTTTACACTGTAGGATATATTTACATAGGATCTTAAGGATTAGTGGGTCGTTAGAGGAGAGGAGGGTCTTCATGCAGGATGGCAGGATATCGTAAAGGGGGACAGGGAGGAGGGGGACAGGGAGGAGGGGGACAGGGAGGAGGGGGACAGGGAGGAGGGGGACACTACTAAAAGTACTAAAAATTTGAATGAAAGCTGTCAGTAAAACTTATGATAGAACCTTGTAAGGTCATTGCAAATTTAATTGGTTTTCACAAACGAAAATTCATTAGGTTATAATGGAGTAAAAATAAGTACATTATGATATAAGTGCGGTAAGTTGAAAATTAGCCTCAGCTTCCTTATAATATCGCCTCGGCTGTAATTTTCAAAGCGCACGTATGTCATACGACGTTTTATAACATATTTTCCAGCATATGGCATACCGACCGGGCTCTGCGACTGGATATCTGATTTTCTGAGGGAACGGTCGATTCGAGTAGTCTTAGACGGCTATTCCTTTGACCTAATGGCGATTAATGCCGGGGTACCTCAGGGATCTGTTCTCTCTGCAACTTTATTCTTGCTGCACATTAATGACCTCCTGACACCAGGCATTATTGGATATGCTGATGACAGCACTGTTGTTGAGAGATATATATCCAATGCGCGAACGAGCGCCCATGAAATCCAGGTTTTGAGAAAGTCTATGATTGAGCGCGTTGATTCGACTTTGCGGAATGTGTCCGATTGGGGCGAATCTAACCTGGTCAAATTCAATGCCTCCAAAATACAAGCGTGTCTATTCTCCGCAAAAAAAGCACCTTTACTTTTACGCCCACTTTCCAGAATGTATCTGTTCCCATCACCGACCAACTAGGGCTTTTGGGCGTCACTATAACGTCCAAATTAAACTTCGGTCAACAAATTGAGTCTATGGCAAAAACGGCTTCAAAAAAAATTGGGTATCATCTCGAAGTTCCGGCGGTACTTCACCCCTGAACGGCTGCTCAACTTATACTCAGCCCAAGTGAGGTAAAAAGTCGAAATACTTTCGACTTTTTACTCATATGGCCATCTGAGCGTCTTTTTAGAAATGCTAGCTAAGTTGGAGTATGACTTGATATCAATACCATGGTTTGTTTTCATAGTGCTTTTTAGCATTGAATAGTAGCACCACAATGAGCTTGATTTATATTTATGAGAAAGTTCCATGAAATAGGCTAAAAACACATTTTGTGAAAATGAATTTGCATTTTGGCTTGTTTTCCATAAGATGAAATTTTTATAGGCTTGTAAGTATCTATCGGTCCATTTTTCAGGCAAGAGGCTTAGAGTAGCCTTTTTCGCCGCATTTAAGAGTTGTGGCGGTGTCAAATTAATAAATTCATCACTACTTGACGACGTTTTCAAATAAAAACATTAAAGCGAAAAGAAAAGCACGCGGAATTATTTTTTCAACACACTTGCTCGTAAAGTGAGCCTTATTCTATTGAATTTAGAAGTATAAACTGGGCTATAAGTCACGCGTGCATAATATATTATACCCTAGTGCATAATATAATGAATCCTACAAAGTTGAATTGTACCTTTGTGCAAATTACATGCGAGTAAACAGAGCATATTTTATTGATCCGGGTTATACATTAAATATACGAGAGTGCGCGTCCAGGCGGCGCGCGGACTGGCGGCGCGCGTGCAGCAGCAGCGGCTGCACGGCGCCTCCAAGCAACAATAGCGTGTGTTGCTGACGCGCAGCAGCTAACAGCTGCTTCAAATAAATTTTATGACCACGTATGTCTGTCTTTTACTCACAAGTGTGTTGAAAAACGTCGTATGTAACTCGTGAGCATTGCTAATTATATTAAGCAACTTAGCTCACTTGTTACATAATATACTATTACTTGTCCACAGATAAGCGATGCACGCGCATCAACGTTTTTTTTAGGCAAAGGTACAAAAACAGCCAGTATTACTAATAAAGTAAATTAATATTTTTGTGTTTTTGTTACAGATAAATGGTTGTAATTTATGTCAAAATTAATTAAATTAAAGAATTAAATGTTTATTCGTTATATTTTATTTCCCAAAGTTAATTTTATTAATAAAATATTGACCACTTTCTTGACATAAAACCTCTTTGCTAAGATTTTTAAAAGTATCGTTCATTTTTAGACGGAGTATTTTAAAACTTTATTTTAAAAAACACGTGCGTTTTACATTACATTATCGCACAAGTACGTAATGAGATTACATTACGATATTGAAATTGGTGTAATTACAACTTTACGAGCAAATATATTAAAAAAAATATTACAATGTTTTCATCTTACATTTTACAATAATTATAAAGTGAAAGTTAATCACAGGTTTTAATTGATGGATGTTTGCTCTTCAATCATGGCCGAACTGCTCAACGTATTTGAATGAAAGGTTCCGTTGCATTCCTGGCCGCAACCTGTGCCAAATTTCAGGATCGTGGAAATTATTCACATATCAAACAAAAATACAACATTTAAAGTTGAATCAGTTATTTACGTGTACAAATGAAAAAATAAAATGACAGTATCGCCATAAATCTCCACAGTTTTACAAAGTGGCCGTAAGTACATTACTGTATTGTACGTACTCAATCTATCAATAAAATGTGTTCCAAACCTTTAGAGATTTGTGTTTTGTTCTTAGAATGTATTTAAAAAAAAAACACAAAAACTTAAAAATATATTATTACTTCGAAGCATACGACTTTTTAAACAAAAAGTTATAAACGGTTAACGAGAGATGCTCCTGAAAGGTCAACACAATGTACGGAAGTGACATTTCACTACTACTACCTACTACTTATCTATCAAAAGTATACAATATTTTATGAATTCAGTTTGTTTTTCTAGTTTTTTTTATTGAAATCATCTTTTACGTCCAGGCTGAAATTAAAAATAGGAATGCCAGTAAAAATATGACTTACATATGGCGTCGTCAGTCACCTGCGGTAATGTACACTAAAAGTAACAAACAATTTAATTAACAGTTATTTTAAGTGTTTTCATAATGGTATTCCTCAACTATTTTATTTGGCACAGGTGCTGGCCAGACGTCCATACTAAAATGAAACGTGTTATTGGGAATAGTGATAGTGTACCGTCTGGAATAGCACAGGGGCTTCTTTTTGTCTCGATATTCCTGCGAAATAACTTGCACGGATTAATCCTGGAGAAACAGCGCAAACATATTTTCTGATAATACCTATTTAAGTTTCAACAACAAACCAAATCTCTGTACTTTGACAGCTTTCATTCCATTAATGTACATACAAAATAAAAACAAAAAAAATATGATATTTTTTGCTGTTTCTTCGTGGAGCAGAATTCTGGTTTTTTGCAATATTTAGTTAGTGGAAGGAAAAATAAAGAGATATGAAAAGTTCTAGGTACAACGAATTTTTTAGTAATCGATAAAGAGAAATATGTTCCAAGAAAGAAAAGAATCAAATATGAATTTTTTAATTAAATATATTAAAAACAGTTTCCATATAGAAATTGTGTTCAGCAGTCTAAGGCAATTTAAGTTCATAATTTTCTATACAATGAAAATTAAGACCTTAGATTATTTGCTATAAAATTAGTATTTGTATTTTGGTTATCATTTTAACGCTAATAAATACAACTAAACTGATAAAAGCTAGTTTTGTATATACGTGAAATCATTTATTACAAGATACTACAATTAACAAATCTTAAATCTATCCATATCCTTGAATGATAAAATATACCGTTTGCGATAAATAAAAAAAAATTCAAGATAATCAAACAAAACTCAATTACAATTATCTGAAAATGAATCTTGCTTACGATTCACTGTTAGAATTAAAAGAGTTTTTTAAGCAACCTCTTTCATGTTTAATTAAATTGTACATTTTTACCCGTGCGTCGTATGTAGGTACATACGTATCTATTTTGTTCAACTTTGCTTTGGGTCAATTTCACAGTCGATTGCTCTCGGCTGTAAAGTGTAAACAAATAAACCTTAGATGTCATTCCATTCTATTTTTTTAAATAGGGCTTTTAACTTCAAAACATCAGTATTAAATCTTCTTTGCGTTATAAGACCTAAAGGTTTAGGTCTCCAAATCGATCCGTAGTTAATATAAGTTCTGTAATTTAATGTTTGCTTCTTGCTATTTGAATATTTAAAATAAGAATGCAGTATGAAGGTATACTATACATTCTTTAAATTTTTGGCTGAGTAACTACAATGTATTTTTATAGTCTATCTTAATGTATTCTGTACACCTCACTTCCAAAGGTTGCGGCTGAAAATCAGCGCCACAGTCAAGGCTGATGGCACAATGCTGAGCTGCACCCATTTCGGCATTTTTAATATTGTATTTATTTCTTTGTTGATTTTTGTTTTGTTAGTTTTTCTTTTTTATGCCGAATAAATGAGTTTCTTTCTTTCTTTCTTTCTAAATATGTGTATGATCCGCTTAGAATAGCCTATGAAAGGCTAAAAATCCGAGTGACCCCGCTTGGTGGTAGGATTCCGTCAAAACGTGAAGGTGGTAGCGACCACACTTCATATAAAATCTGCCACCAAATATTCCCACTCCGGCAGAGATGTGTTCCGGCAATATTTAATGAACTGCCAGTTCTTTTCTTAGACTGTTTTTCGTCATCTTCGACCTCATGTTCGCTTACCATCAGCGGCTCAGTCTATAATAAAAAAAACGATAGTGAAAAGCATGGGCGTTTAATTTTTGAAAGCTCTTTTCAACCGACTTTCAAAAAAGGAGGAGGTTCTCAATTTTTTTGTCTCTTTATTACACGACATTTCGGTTAATTATGACACGACTTTAAAAATTCTTGTGATAGAGGATACTTCAAAGTTGGTCCCATATAAATTTCATCGAAATCGGTTGAGTACTTCATTGAAAATTTCAAATTTTTGAAACAATATGTATGATTTCGAAGAATGTTTACGTGGATGACATTAGTCAGCCAAATTGTTGACGTGAAGTCGGTTTTTTTAATGCTCTGCATTCGTTGATTATTATAAAGCATTTTAATCAATCGATAAAAGAATGGTTATAACCTTCATTAATGAGTAATCGAATCAGCTAATGCGAATTTCAGTAGAAGTCACAACAGCACCGTGGGACCGCACAGAAGGCAGCATTAGAAAAATTATCGTCCTTAATCATGAACTTATTCGGTCAGGGTTACCAATTATGAACCCTTTATGTGGGAATTATACATATGGGAAATACTCAATTGGGTACGCATTGCGAAATTATGAGAATCATTTAATATTATAGAAAAAAATGTGAAGTGCTTTTTGATTTTTAGTCCGTAGTTTAAGTAAATTTGTAATGTATGTTTATAAGCCTCTTAAGTGTATGGTACTCGAGATCTCTTCAAATACAGTACAACAAAGATCATTTAACACTAAAAAATCCCGCAACCATCCCCTCCTTGTCGACTGCGTTGATTCACAGAATACATACGGATTTATTTATTATATTCATAACCATTTCGGTAAAATAAGGTTCATTAAATTAAAAATAGACTCAGTTATGAATATTTTAGATTTTTGAAATGTTCTCTATGCAAAATTAACGTATTGTGTAAACCTTAGTATCAAAATATTGAGTGACGCCATCACACTCGGACTTTACAAATATTTAGAACAAGCTACTAACCTTATTCACCCTATATTCTTTTGAATTAATAGTATATTTATTTTACAGAACCATGCAGTTACCAAAACATCTGAAAGTTGCCGCTGGCTCCGGCGGGGCGGCCATTTTTGGAGTTTTATTCGGTTGGGTCATGTTTCCCGCTATTTTAAAAGGACAACTCAAAAAGGTATAAAAATAGTATTCTCAAAATTATTTTTTATTTGGTAGTTACGATAACTGGTTTACTTGGAGGAATATTATTCAAGTAAATAATAGTATTTTACGATTACTTGGGAGGACGGGTAAAATGTAAAATGGGCCAGAAAAGTGTTGTAACAGATTTAGATCCCTAAACATTTAAATATCATCAATGTTAACGAATAAGTAATAGGTATCACGTATTTTAAATCCAAATCGTTGTTTTATTGCATTTTAAAATAAGGAAAGTAATTAAGGGCTCACACATCAATTTTTATCTTAATTGACAACGACAGACAATTTCAAATTAAAACGACGGAGCATTGTTTTCAGTATGACTATTTATTTATTTATTATTTATTTTACAATTTATGTACACACAAGTTAAGATACAATATTAAGAAACATAATCGAAATAAGTACAAAGGTACAGCTTGTCTCTATTGAAATCTCTTACAGCAGACCTACGACTGGAGAGTTTGTTCAAAATGCAATCATAGTGTTTACTAATACATAACATACTACAAACTATTTAAATTCTAATAAATATATATACATACCAATACATACATATAATATTATTACAGCTTTATATAGGTACTTAAAATACATACATAATACTAATTATAATAAATACATAATTCATACTATTGTTCATGTAAGTAGAGTGGATACTATAACTTACAGTAGAGAAAAGTAGTGATCTTTGACTTTATATTTGAAACTAGATATGGTTTTACACTCACGAATGACATGAGGTAATGAGTTCCACAATCTGACTATTTGTTTGTTTCTGTTTTTATATTTTTGGATAGATTTGATAAAATCCAAATTGGTCGTTTAATTTTATTAACTATTTATGGACACTCTGATTAAAAATGTGTTTTGAATATAAAACACCTAAATTCATTAAAAATATTTTTATAAAAGCTTGATCACAAAGATCAAAGTTCGTATTTTATTATGTTAAATCAAAAAGTACGCAAGTTACTGTCATACTGTACTAGTCGTGGTACTAGTATAAGCAGCTGATTATTTATAATCCATCTTTAAGCCGCCCAGTTCAATTTGAAAATCTTCAATATTCCTTACATAAATCTATATCTTCTCTATTAGCTATTGCAATTTGTTCTCCCATTCTAACGCATATTTTAATTACTCTGTATCTACAGGCTTTTTTACCTCAGCTTGGAAACTGACACACATAATAACCATGTCAAGTTCCCAAACAGAGTAAAGTTTTAGATTTAAAAAAAGTTTTAGATTGACGACCGGCTGGTGTAGCGGTAACATACATTGCCTTCTATGCCAGAGGTCCTGGGTTCGAATCCCGGCGGCGGCAGATATTTGTGTGATGAACACAGATATTAGTCGTCAAGTCATGGATGTATATATGTTTATTTAAGTTTATTCTAATAAAAAATAAGTATTTATTCAATATGTATGTTTATATATTTCTTAAGTATATCAGTTATCTAGTATCCATAACACAAGTTCTTTAAGAAACTTAATTTGGGCTAGATAATGTTGTGTTAGTGTCAAAAATATTTATTATTTATTTATTATAATAGATATTTTATTTGTGTAATATACTACGTAATAAGGTTTTTAAAAAATACCTATATAAAAACTTCTTATCATTAATTAAATACACTTCAACAGGAAATGGCACTATCCAAGAAAACTGACGTCAGACAGATGTGGGAGAAGATTCCTTTTGCTCTGGAGTTTAAAGTCTACCTGTTCAACTACACCAACGTTGAAGATATCCAGAAGGGAGCAAAGCCGATCGTCAAAGAAATCGGGCCTTATCACTTTGAGTGAGTAGAAAGTGTTTTTTATCTTATACTGGTAGAAGCAGATATACACACACCAAAAAAGTCTAAGCAACAAGCATAAAATTTAAAAAATCTTAACTAATCTCTTTTTTTTGTAAAAGTTAGGTAGGTATAGGTATGCAAACTTTTTTGTTTTAATTTACTCACTGGCTGGTTAGAAAAAAAAAACGATGTTCTATTGTTTTTTTACAAAACAAAAACGAATGCATTTAAATAGAATTTCAATGCATTTTCTTTCTTAATTGAATTTGGTGTTGAATCTTCATTTTACAAATTTTAACAATAATTTGGATAGAGTTATCGACATAATTACATTTCACGTAATTTTATAAATTTTTTACAACATGGAGCGACGTCATTTGACTGCAAATGAAATGCAAAGAGCTGTAGGGATGTTGCAAGCGGGAAGAAATCAATCCCAAGTATCGCGGCATTTTGGTGTCAACAGGAGCGTTATTTGTCGTCTTTGGCAGCGTTACACCAACACAGGAGATCCTGCTGAATAACATCCAGGCCGCGGAAGGAGTGCCACCGCTCGGCAAGACCGCTTCATACAACTGACTGCAAGACGCCAGCCGATGATGACTGCCCGCCAGATAGGTTTAAGGCTACGAAACTCAAGTGGTGTTGATGTTAGCCCCCAAACCGTGCGAATTCGACTCCGTGAGTATGGCCTACGAGCACGACGCCCAATTAGGTGTCCACCTTTACGTCACGGCAATCGCGTGCGTCGGAATGAATGGTGTAGGGAACGTTTAACACGGAGTCAGGAGCAATGGGACAAAATTTTATTTTGTGATGAGTCGCGATTCGGATTTAGGCCTGATTCCAGAAGTGTGAGAGTGTACCGACGTCCCAGAAATAGAGAAAGGCTGAGGTACATTCAAGAAGTGCATCCGTATAGCGGATCAACTGTTATGGTGTGGGCGGGGATTATGAAGAATAGGAGAACTGAGCTCGTTTTTATAAATGGAAACATGAACGCTGAAAATAACGTTGAGGATGTTCTTAAGCCCCATGTCAAACCATTTGCACAAACACTTGGCCCAGACTTCACATTGATGCACGATAATGCACGTTCACATACAGCCTTGTGGACTAGTCGGTACTTGGCAACAGAAAATATCCGGGTGTTGCCCTGGCCTGCACAGTCTCCGGACCTCAACCCCATAGAGCACGCGTGGGATATGCTCCAAAGAAGTGTTTTAGAGGACTTGGACCAGGTAACAACAACCCAGCAGCTGGAGGATTTGCTTAAATTCCACTGAGAGCGATTACCGCAGGACCAGATTAACAGACTCATTGATTCCATGAATAATCAGTGCCGACACGTTTTAAATAACAGAGGAGGCCAAACTTTCTATTAAATTGTTCAATTATTTTTCAATAAATTAATTTTGATTATAAATTTTTATTTGGTTTGACCTTAGCTCGTTTTGCGTATGATACAGACACCATTATATTGTTATTTTTTGTTATTACAAAACAATATAAAAATAACAGATGTTGTTTTTACTTCAAAAAGATCCTCAAAGTATTTTCAAATAAAAAATAGTGAAACTTATTAACATGAAATATTATAAAAAAATTCACATAAGTACATGTTGCTGAGACTTTTTTGATGTGTGCACTTAGCAATTTTCTACTTTATTATTTAACTAAGCGTTTACTTGGCTTCTCAAACATACACACATCAAAAAAAGTTTGAGATCACTTTGATAATACTACCTCGTTTTTATTACGTTAGAATATATATTTTTTTCTAAGATTCGTCATTGAAAAAATGAAATCTTTTAGTAACAAAAGAATTTAAAATATCTATTGTTTTTCTGTATAAAAAAAGGATTAAATCCTTGTAAACACTCATTCGGAAACCTGACCAACTTGATTCAAGCGTTTTTTCTGACTTTTCGGAGATCAGAAGTTTTACTAGCAAAAATGTTATATTGAGGGCAGAAGGACATACTACGCTAGAAATAGCACGCAGACTGGCTTGCTCCCAATCCTGTGTCGTGAACACGTTACGAAATCATCGCGGCGTGGATAACTTTACTGACCGACCTCGCAGGTGGTCGGCCAACTATTCTTACTGCTGCTTAAAAGCGTTACATCAAATTACTGACTGCCCTAGACCCAACAATCAATGCCACTAAAATAAAAGCTGAGTTACGGACTGCTACTAGACTACAAATTAGCACTCAGAACATCAAGAACTGCTTACACCAGGATTAATCACGAGCGAGGAGATCCTGGCAAGCACCCCTGAACTCACATCAACGACAGCGACGCAGATTGCAGTGGTCTAGACTCCCCTTCGTTGACGAGTCCAGAATTAGTATTCATCCAGACAACCGACGTCTTCATGTCTGGAGAAGACCTGGGGACGCTGAAAGACAAAGAACTGCCACCGAAACCGTTCAACAAGGCGGGAAATCGGTATCCTTTTGGGGCCGAATAATTATTGGTGCTAGAACGCCGTTTATCCCGTTTTTTTTTATTTATGTCGTGACTCGATGACTGCTTTTTGTACCAAACCATTGCTATTGATGGAATTGTCAGGTCATTTAGAATAAACCATGGCCCTCGATTCGTAATGGTTGACGATAATGAACCCGCACATCGAGGTCAACGAATCAACGCTGCTCTGCGTGAATGCGACATTACCAGGTTAGACTGGTCTGCCGGCTCGCTTGACTTAAGCCCAATTGAGCACGCGTAGGATGCTTTCAAGCGAGCTGTTTAGAACCGAAAGCCACATCCCCAGACATTGCCAGAGATTAGAGAAGCCGTAATTCAATAGTGGGACAGGTTATCGCAAGGAATGCTGGATAACTTAATTCTCAGCATGCCAAGAAGGATTGCCGCATGTGTGCGGCCCGGGGAGGAGTTATCTTGTACTAAATAAAAACAATTTGATACTAAATATTGACAATATTTAGTTAAATTCTATTATTTACTATACGAAATTGCATTAAGATTTTTAAATTCAATTTTTGTTACTAAAAAAGTGTTTCTCTTTTATTAAAAAATATGTAACGTAAGCAAAATTCCTTTAAGTAACAATAATAATAAAAACTCTTTATTGTACACCAACCTGGTTAAACAGTTAAAAAATAAAAAAAATGATCACAATTAACATACTTATTGGCCTTATCGCTGAAGCGCGATTTCTGCCAGGCAACCCAGGCATTGGTGGAAATTAATGTGGGCGAGGTGTACGGCACGTAAAATAAACTACATACGAATAATTACATATACATACATAAACGTTTACATAAATACTTATGTACCTAATATATAAATAAATTGAATAAAAAAGGAAAATTGTTTGAAATTTCCTACTCTGCTAAAGTCAGAAATTAAAATTAAATGGGGGCCACAACCAAAGGCATGTTGTGGAGTTGAATTGCCTAGACATATGACTGGAAACATAAAAGGTCGTTTGGGTAGAACGACTGCTGATTGTGACTGCATACTGAAAGACAGAGCGTGGGTAGACTCAATGTAATATGTGAGCAGTGTCAAGCAAAGGAAAGCTTAATTAACTGTTGAAGCGTCGCTGACTAGACATTGATAGTCTTTGTTTATTTATTTAGTCAGATCAAAGAACAGATCTTTAGAACATTAGATCATATCATTCTGATTAAATTGTATTTTATGTAGATTTGGAATGAAATATTTCTTGGTTTGTGTCTACCAACCAATGAACAAGCATTTCATAATTTATGATGTCGGAGAAGTGAGAATAAACAATTAACTAACATTTACAAAGGTTATATAACCCTTCCATGCTGGACTGGGAGCGAAAGAAAAACATAGAATGTACCAGCTGCTTCTCTTCCCGGGCATACTGTAAAAGTCAGTTAAGAGACAGAGGTTTTATTGGCATTTTTATGGGCGATAGGTTGAACCCCCTGTCACTGCAATAGCCTCTCTTCATCATTATAATACCTCATTTGCCAAACGTGACATCAGACGCCTTATAACCACTGGTGTTCTGCCTACCCCACAAGGGATACAGGCGTGAAGTTATGTATGTATGTATGTATGTTATAAAGGTTTATGATTATTGCACTATCACCGCGTACCTGAGGTGACCAAAGGCTTATATTCAGTCAGGGGACTCGTTTGGTTTCGTGCGTAAATCAACTAAGCGGCGATCTTTAAAAACACGACAAAAGATTAAACTCAAGTTTTTTATGTTGCATAACTTTATTTTTATACCATCAGTATACTGGTGCATTAAGTGATCACCTATGTAGATGAAAAAGTGGCTTGTCTGTTTTTAATTTATTAAAAAAAAATGGTGTGGGCAACTATCCACACAGGTGGATCACATCAAATAAAAGGTTTCACAAAAAAATAAATCATGTATAATATAATTCATAATAATAATTGTTAACTAAAAAAATAAAAGTAATAATTCAACATAATAATTGGTCCGATTGTCGGGTCTTTTCCGCCGAAAGGCGAGTAGTTATAAGTATACAAAATAATAATAATAATATAAAAATATAGCTTTTTATGATGTCGGAGAAGTGAGAATAAACAATTAACTAACATTTACAAAGGTTATATAACCCTTCCATGCTGGACTGGGAGCGAAAGAAAAACATAGAATGTACCAGCTGCTTCTCTTCCCGGGCATACTGTAAAAGTCAGTTAAGAGACAGAGGTTTTATTGGCAATTTTATGGGCGATAGGTTGAACCCCCTGTCACTGCAATAGCCTCTCTTCATCATTATAATACCTCATTTGTCAAACGTGACATCAGACGCCTTATAACCACTGGTGTTCTGCCTACCCCATAAGGGATACAGGCGTGAAGTTATGTATGTATGTATGTATGTTATAAAGGTTTATGATTATTGCTATTTTGATTATTTAAATAAAACAATTTTTTATAGTTTTTTCACTCATACAGTTTATATCTTACATTGTAAGGTAATGACACCAAAACGTCGAGTTGAAATGATAAAAGCAGGTAAACGCAAATAAATATTTCATCGATGTCACATAAAGATATACGTAACATTAGGGTAAAACTGGGATAGATGCCGCATTAGGATAGATGCCCTATTTTCAAAAAAGGTTAACTTGCTAAACTGGTGACAACGGCGTACCTGAGGTGACCAAAGGCTTATATTCAGTCGGGACTCGTTTGGTTTCGTGCGTAAATCAACTAAGCGGCGATCTTTAAAAACACGACAAAAGATTAAACTCAAGTTTTTTATGTTGCATAACTTTATTTTTATACCATCAGTATACTGGTGCATTAAGTGATCACCTATGTAGATGAAAAAGTGGCTTGTCTGTTTTTAATTTATTAAAAAAAAATGGTGTGGGCAACTATCCACACAGGTGGATCACATCAAATAAAAGGTTTCACAAAAAAATAAATCATGTATAATATAATTCATAATAATAATTGTTAACTAAAAAAATAAAAGTAATAATTCAACATAATAATTGGTCCGATTGTCGGGTCTTTTCCGCCGAAAGGCGAGTAGTTATAAGTATACAAAATAATAATAATAATATAAAAATATAGCTTTTTATGATGTCGGAGAAGTGAGAATAAACAATTAACTAACATTTACAAAGGTTATATAACCCTTCCATGCTGGACTGGGAGCGAAAGAAAAACATAGAATGTACCAGCTGCTTCTCTTCCCGGGCATACTGTAAAAGTCAGTTAAGAGACAGAGGTTTTATTGGCAATTTTATGGGCGATAGGTTGAACCCCCTGTCACTGCAATAGCCTCTCTTCATCATTATAATACCTCATTTGTCAAACGTGACATCAGACGCCTTATAACCACTGGTGTTCTGCCTACCCCATAAGGGATACAGGCGTGAAGTTATGTATGTATGTATGTATGTTATAAAGGTTTATGATTATTGCTATTTTGATTATTTAAATAAAACAATTTTTTATAGTTTTTTCACTCATACAGTTTATATCTTACATTGTAAGGTAATGACACCAAAACGTCGAGTTGAAATGATAAAAGCAGGTAAACGCAAATAAATATTTCATCGATGTCACATAAAGATATACGTAACATTAGGGTAAAACTGGGATAGATGCCGCATTAGGATAGATGCCCTATTTTCAAAAAAGGTTAACTTGCTAAACTGGTGACAACGGCGTACCTGAGGTGACCAAAGGCTTATATTCAGTCGGGACTCGTTTGGTTTCGTGCGTAAATCAACTAAGCGGCGATCTTTAAAAACACGACAAAAGATTAAACTCAAGTTTTTTATGTTGCATAACTTTATTTTTATACCATCAGTATACTGGTGCATTAAGTGATCACCTATGTAGATGAAAAAGTGGCTTGTCTGTTTTTAATTTATTAAAAAAAAATGGTGTGGGCAACTATCCACACAGGTGGATCACATCAAATAAAAGGTTTCACAAAAAAATAAATCATGTATAATATAATTCATAATAATAATTGTTAACTAAAAAAATAAAAGTAATAATTCAACATAATAATTGGTCCGATTGTCGGGTCTTTTCCGCCGAAAGGCGAGTAGTTATAAGTATACAAAATAATAATAATAATATAAAAATATAGCTTTTTATAGTGCGTTGGTTTAGTTGCGCGAGTGTGGTCACCCCGCGAAAGCTTGTTCGCTCGCTGCCCCTCATACAACGTAGATAGGTACGTACTTGCATCCTGGGATCCCAATCGCGGTTTGTGCATGCGCGCACGGCGAGTGATTGTGTATTATTGAAGGTTCTATAGAGATTATTGAGCTGAGAGAAGGGTTGCCAACCATACTGTTAAAAACAGTATTATACTGTTTTCCACTACATTATACTTTTTACTGTTGAACAAAAATAAAGTATAAAAAAAACTGTTTACAGCATAAAATGCTAAACACTTTTTGTGTTAGACTTAAATTAATAATTTGTGCAAGAAGCTCTAAAAATATGTATTAAACATTAAATAAATTGAATACTGTTTGATATTTTTTCAGACTCAACATTATACTTTATTTTTAGAAAAAAAGTTGGCACCTCTAGTTGAGAGTCAAAATACAACATGATTTCACACAAACTGTTTTCAGGCTTCGTATAAACAAAAAATATCGTTAAAAATCGGTTGAAAACTTCGAGCTTTAATTACACATAAAAGAGGCAATAAATAACTATGAACTATTTGTGATTAATTCAAAAAAAAAATCTTAATGTGAAATTTGTTGCGAGTTTGATTCAAAAATGGATCTGGATCCTATGCATTTGCATATATTTCATCAAGAGAATATATCTACAAAAAGCTATAATTCTATTCTTTATCTGCTTTCACCAGCAGAAGTTCAGCGTAGGAAATGATCAATGACAGATTTATAGCAAGGCAAAGAAATTATACCCATAAAATAGAAGTTATTTAGCCTTTGCTCTCATATTTTTACTATCACATATTTGAATCGTGGTTGAACCTTTGCCATAAAAAAGTTTCAAATCTGATATTTCATTAAGGAAACCAGTAACTGAACGATTTTTTCACGTTCGATTCTGCTACCTAAAGCAAATAATAAAACTACAGGGTTTTTGCGAACTGCAATTGTAGCTCAAACCTTTTAAAAGCATGTTCGCTTTTTCCGAATTTAATTTTTCGTGGCCATACTGAAATCCAGATATCCATTCCGTGAAATTAATTGCGGGTTTTAAAAGCTTCATCTCTCTTTTAAAAGAAATGTTTTCTTTTCGTTAAGAGGACACAGCTTTTTTACACTTTTTGAACGATAATATGTGTAAATGTTGTGTCTTAAAAAATATTCAAAAAAATTAACCATATAACCAGCAGCTGTGTAAAGATGGAAACATGATTAATGAAAATTGGCTCGATAAAAAAAACCACAAACATAACACTAATTTACTATACGGAATGTAATGTTTGGGAAACAAGTGGAGTAGTATAACACTTTATTTTAATATCCATAATTAAAATTACTCTATGTGCAGCTGTCAGTGAATCATTATCAACGCCATAATCCCTACAGATCCGTTTGTTAAGTTTTTGGGCTTTGAGGAGGTTTGAGCTGAATACCACCTTCATCATTCCCTTAGTGAGAATCATGACAAAATGTCATAGACAAGATTGACACTTGTTAACTTCTTAAAGTGCGCCTAGCAGTAGTGCTTTTAAAGGTCTTATTGGGTGGTGAGGGGTTCGTAGACTACTTGCATAGGTTCAAATACCGTAGCAGTCAATCCTGCATATGCGACCCAGTGAAGGAAACAGTGCCTCACACACTGGTTGATAACCAACTAATAAGAACAACTAAGGTATAATAAATAACAAGATTATAGAGGAAAACATAATAGAGATAGCAATTATTGACATAACTTTAAAATAAGTATACAGGGTGACTGGTGACCAATTTTAGATACTGAAGGAGAGCTCTTTACTCGATTCTGATTATACTTATGTAATAAAAGTAGGTACTCATATTTCACTAGAATTCCTTATAAATAAATACTACTATGATACTATTTACTTTACTTACGCTTGAGTCAATCGCGTCACGTGACCTGGCACGCGGATAGCTGACAACGCGAGCGAACCATGCGTTGCGAAATCAAACTTTCGTTTAAGTTTACTTAGTAAATAATTAATATTTATTTTTTATTATATTTTTCTCCTAAGGTTTGATCTGAAACTTTCACGTCCTTGAATTTCAAAAGTGACCCACCAGTCACCTTGTATAGTATTTTATTGTATGTTTCAATTGTCCAATAAAAAATATTTTTTAAATATTTTACATTTTATTGATCACATTGAGATACTAAGATAAAATTAAAATTGATGCGCTATGTATCACTGAAAGGATTCGCATAGAAAGAAAAGTATGCCGGAAGAAAAGAAATTTTAATTAAAATATTCATGAGAATTGGCAAAAATAACTCTTTGAGTGTAATTTCAACACCTTGGCATCACAATAACGCACTAAGTCACTATTTGTTTCATGCTTTATTTAACCACATTAATTTGCAACTGTTAAATTAATGACCCAACTTGTGAAACCTCTGCTCCACTGACAGCTGTGGTATTTTAACCTCAACCTTTTTTACTTAATTAAAATGAAAATAGTTTAAACTGCGGTGCAGCAAAGTTTTGATGAAAACTAAATTAGTTTTCGATATTGAACGTCTCTGAACTAATCATGTGGTCTTGTCAGTGTGGGAAGCACTGAATGAAATGCATATTTGTTATACGAATAGGTTAGCTTATTCAACCGATTTAAAAAAGTTGGTTCGTTGTTGCCAAGGTACACATTTGTGTGGCATAATCACCATAACAATTTATTTTTATTAACACTTCCATCGTAGCCTAGTATTGTTTTTTTCTATAACAGGCTCTATGTTACTTCGATTGTTTAAATGGTCACCAGAACCTAGAATGGAGGACAAACCATCCTCTGATGGTTAGTAAGTGATGCTGAGCCGAAGATGACAACGCCATGGTTTAGAAAAGAGCGGCTGCCTTATCACGTAACTTGCAAGAGCAAAGCGATGGCATGAATTGCGCAAGATTTGCTAAAAAAGAACTAATTCGTATTACGTTACAGCAAACACAAAGCCATAACAATCACGGCATTGACAATCAAAGCATTTTATTCAATTTCAAAAGTTTGGCCATAGCATCATTTTAACGTTTGGTGGCGCCACTTATTATTTGCAATAACAACTTAAAATTAATGAATTGAGTGATAGACGCCATTTAATCACAAAACGCTGCCGGCTTGTGAAAGTCCTATGCATATCTGTTGTGAAATGCACGTATCTGCTGTGTTTATACCTATAATTTCCTACAAACTCAAAAGTAGCGTCGAGTGAACTTAAGTTTATCATTTATGTAACTGAATTGTTGTGATGCTTGATAGACTTCGTGATTCACATATTTCGTCGAATAACTTTATAAGTATCAAACATGCTAACAAGTGTTGGTTTTTGATTATTTTAGTTAGTGGTTCGTTAGTTCGTTGCCATTGTACTGTAATTGCCATTGTACACCCTTTCGTTCACATATGAAAATTAATATTTACCAACAATAATAATAAAAACCACTATAGTGCATAGTCCACCCAAAAAACCTCAAGCACATAAGCGCCGCCAAGCGGCAAAAGAGCTTGCATTCCAAACTCCCTATAATATTGATGTGTCCTATCTGTACTTGTACATAATACTTTCTAATCTGTGATAACAATCCGACGACTGTGCTGCCTCTATCGTACAATCGATGTAGGTACTAAAAGTGCATATAATCCCTTTGACTTTCATAGTTTTCGTGTTTTTAAAAGCAAACATCTGTTTCACATTTTATTAGTTTCTTTTTTAGCTACCAAATTGTTTTTGGCACTAGTATCGTAGCAATAAATGCATTCTGCGATCAACGAGCGATTGAACAGCTATCGCTTACATAATACGATGTAAAGCAATGGATCGCGCGTCCATGGCGTGATGACTGCGCCATTATAGCTGATCGCTAATATTTACGTGATTAGGCAGCGGATCACCGGAGCGGTGATATTTGGTGCTATTGATCCTTAGCGTTGGAGAAATGTAAGAAGTTATAAAAAAAATCATGTCAGTCAGCTTGTAAAACTGTACGTGACATAAATAACGTACCATGAATAATTGTACAGAACTGAAAGCTGAATTTTGGCTTAAGAAAGTTTGTTAATTAAAGATTTGTTGACTGAGTTTTATTTAGATTTCTATGTACAAGAAAAGTCAAGATGAAACATTTAACAATATTATACGACCTTAATCCAATGGGACCTAGTGTATTAAACTGTTACTTTATGACAAGTTAATATACTTCAAGAAAAACTTTAAAAAAAGATATATTAATCAAGTTTACGTAAATGTTGTATTGATAAAATACAGATGTATAATAAATAAGTGTATTGCTCTTTATATATATTTGGAAAATTTCATTTTCAACTTTTGTTGCCTGAAAGAAATGACTTGGAGTGATAAGGCCGCTTAAATTTTCCATATTTATGTCATACATGTAAGTAGTTTGATTTTGACGTGTTGTTAAAATTAAGTTGGCATGTCCAACATCAGAATTAAAAGAACTCCTAAAAAAATCATCAATATTTATATAAAACTGTTCCGTTACTGACTGAGTTACTGAGTGACTGAGTGACTGACAGACAACGTACAGCCGTAACTACTGGGCGTAGAGAGCTGAAATTTGGAACATACATTCTTTAGGGGATGTAGGGGTGCACTAAGGAAGGAATTCCCGAAATTCCCACGGGAACGGGAATTATTGGACTTTTTAGTTTGTATGAAAAATCTTATTCCTTGAGTGCACGGATATGATACTTGGCATAAAAGTTCTTCAAAAAAAGGCTGGTTGTGTTATGAAAGGAATTCCCGAAATTCCTACGGGAACGGGAAATTACTATGTTTTAGTTTGTATGATAAAATCTTATTCTTGAGTGCACGGATGTGATACTTGGTATAAAGGTTCCTCAATAAGTGTCTGTATGTATAATGAAAGGAATTCCCGGAATTCCCACGGGAACGGAAAATAGGACTTTTGAGTTTATTCGTGTACGAAGTCGCGGGCAAACGCTCGTATATTATAATACGCTTATCAAACTGGTGGCACTGTAATTTAAAAAAAAAGTATTTTATGACGGTCCCGTAATCATAGCTTGCGACATTTTCGACATACACGTGCGAGATTTTCATAAAAATAATTTCTTGTTACACATTTCAAAATGTCAGATTTTTATTCAGCCACGCCTCCCAAACACTTTAATACAAAATACCTGTCCAGCATTTATAGCAATCGATAGTAATAAAAAAAACAAGCCTCTTTTTTCTTTTTAAACCTAAAATGGCGTATTGAAGTCAAATTAATGAGGAAGGCTATACACCCTTTTATTAGAAGCCATATGCTGTGATTGACGTGAAACTTTTCAATGTAAAAACAATTATGTTAATGCGTCTTTGAAGTCCACAAATGTAATTTTTTTACAATCTAGGCAATGGAAAATATCAGAGGCTATTTTGTTTCGCAAAGTTTAGTTAATGATTCGAGTATAAGTGGGGTAAAGCAATCGGTTATTTTAGCCACCTTTAGTTATGGGCCACTTTGAAAATTGAACGGTGTAAACAAGAAATGAAACGTATTCCGCCAAAACGTATTCCGCCATCTATTATGCATCATACTAATTTAGCTATAGAACTTTCATCTTAGTCAAATTTTTGCCTTTTTGAATAATGGCGTAAATTTAAATTTTTTTTTGTCTGTTTGTCAGCAAACGACGAAATATACGCGTCATAGTAAAGAAAACGCGAAGGCAAAGAGGTTTTTCGAAATTGATTTTTTTATGGTGTCCATCCAAATTACATGGAGTGACTGATTTTTGTCTGTGGTATACATGGTAAGCATCATCATTCATATAAATTTAATATAAAACAATATCTTATTTAAGGTTTTAAGTGGTGGCCAATAACTAAATCGCATTTTTTAAACAAAATCAGTTATTGGCCGCCGATGCCAATAACTAGAAAGTACGTGGATGTTCGATTTCTGCAAAAAAGACGTTATTCAAATTGCTTATAGCTCATTCTGTAATGTGAAGAAAAATGTTACGTTTTTATAAACAAATCTCAGTTACTGGCATGGATGGCCAATGGAGTGGCCTATAACTGATCAGGGTATTTTCGCTTGCAGGTATTGAGTCAAACAGTTGTGATTTTCATGCATAATGCCTAACAGGCGAAAACATGCACAAGAAAGTCTGCAAAAAGCTTTGACTTTTATAAAACTGAAGGAAGGATCTTTCCGGGAGGCAGCGATGAAATTTGGGGTACCTAGAAGTACACTGCACTTTAAAACCGAAAATCCCAATGTGAAATCTAAATCAGGTCCAGATCCTGTATTAAGCGGAGATGAAGAAAAACAGTTGTCTGAATTCCTAATTGACCTGGCTAAATGAAGTTTCCCACTTAAAAAAGATGACTTACTTCTTTGTGTCCAGAACTTTTTAAAACTAAATCCTAGACCGAATCTTTTTAAAGACAATAAACTTGGTGACAATTGGTTCCAGAGTTTTCTAAAACGTAACCCAAATATTTCGATTCGCACTTAACGATTCTTCGCGTATCTTCAACGGTGACGAAACTGGATTCAATATTTGTCCAAAATCTGGAAAGGTTTTGGCTGAAAAGGGCTGCAAAAATGTTAACCAGATTTTTGCACCTGTGAAGGAAAATATTACAGTCATGTTCACATTTTCTGCGTCAGGTTTAGTCTGTAATCCGATGGTCATATATCCCTACAAGAGGATTCCTGACAAAATGAGTTTGAGCGTACCAACTGGTTGGGACATAGGCTGAAACGACACAGGTTGGATGACATCAGCTGTATTCTATTGTTTTTAAATTGTTTTTATAGAGAGCTCCTCCAAAAAAATATTCAGCTGCCCGTGATTTTGTTTGCCGAAGACCATAAAACGCATGTCACAATTGAAGTATCACAGCTATGCTGCCGATTACAAATTTATTACAGCCCGCCGATGTTGCAGTATTTCGGCCTATAAGGGAAAGATGGAAGAAAACTCTTCAGTATTCAGCAAACAATTACCAGATGAGCATGACAAAAAAGAAGTTTGCTCCATTGCTTAAAGAAGAGGTAGCGTCATGTGCGAAAAAGGAAACATTGTTCAATGGATTCCACGTATGTGGACTTTATCCATTTGAGCCTGACAATGTTGACTATAGTAAATGCATTGCTGCATCAAGCCACGACGAAATTGCCCGTAACATTAACGTTAAGTACATCAAAACGCGGTGTGCCCACGAAACGCGGTTTAAAATGTAAAATATAAATTCAACGCGATAAACCCGGTTAAAAAGTGTTTTATTTAAGATATGTTTTACTCTTATTTAATTTTATGAGAATAACGATAGCAATTTACAAGTTTTGGTGCAATCATATTTAAAAGTATCTAATTGTTAGTCATACCTTTACCTTTTCATTCTTAAAAATGTCATAACAAATCAATGGTTATTTTGGGTATGATTCTAGCGGCGACTAAGCTGTAGATATAAAAAAAGATCTTTTATTTATAAAGTACCTACTGCAAAAAATCCAGTTATTTAATTTTTCTGTTTCATCCTTTACCATGTATTGAATTAAATTCAACCTTAAAAAAGGTCTATCACGTAGAAATCGATAAAATTTCAAGTGCGCAAACCTGTAAATATTAATTAACAGCTATGTTTCTTTTCATGCTGTACAAAAAAGTTTACTCAAATATATGATACATATTTTGGAGCAGCAAAATATGTAACATATATGCTCCCTACAAAATTTTAGGGCGAGTCCGTCTAGATAAGCCGGCTAAAAGGTTTAAAAAAACGTAGCATTAAAAATTAATCTGTCATCCTTTTATTGAACATTTTTTCATTACAGGCTAAATCCTGATATTAAAAGTGGTTTGTAGAGAAGAGGTGATTTTAAAGCATGTTTGTTTGCGTTAATTCCCCTTTTTTCATATATACGCTGGAAAAAAGTTCTAAATTTAAATTCCTATTATACTTAGTTAATAATAAACTAGCTGTAGAACTCGTTTCCGCTCGGGTGTAGTTTCACTTTAGTTTGTTGCTGTCTTCGCAGTGGAAGTTTGTTCAAATCGAAATTTCTCCAAAATGAGATAATTACAATTAAATTAAATTAAATAAAATTTTAAACACGTAACAACTTGGCTCGTAGCGAAGTCGTCGTGGCGTCGTACTATGTTTATCATACGATATCACAGATTTAGCAACGTTCCGCGTGGTCGTTATTTGGATGGATGACCGACCACTGACCATTCATTTCTCACGACGACTTCCGTGCTTCGGAGTAGTTTGTTAGATTTGTTAGAAGCCATTTCGGCACCCCGAAAATTCTGACATCCACCACCCAGCACTGGGTTAGCTTGGTGGATTGTGGCCTAAAACCTCCTCGTCACCCAGGGGAGACACTCATGCCCTGCAGTGGGTACAAAAAGTTGTGATGAACTCGGCTCGTAGGTTGTAATATTTTAATAGCCCATAGTGAGACTTGTGAACTACTTTTTGTGTTACCAGACCAATCGAACGATCGTCGGTCGACCGACGACGATCGAGATCGAGCGACTGGTGGCTTTAAATTATCGATGGATAATAATTTTTTTTTTTTGGATAATATAGTAATGACTACTTCGCCATAATACGTAAAAAAAGCTTCACTCATGGCCAGGTTGAAGTCCAGCACTAACAGTGCTGGACTTTCAATATGGAAGCACTTTATGTCTGTTTTAGTTAATGTATAATTTTCAAAACTATTTTTTATTCCCTTTTTTGTATTACTAACATAGTTTTTAAGTTGTATTACCAACAAGTGGGCCAAGATGCCACAATAAATGAAAAATATTATTTTTATTATTATTTAAGTTTTGCATTTAAAATGCTCAATTATTCTTAAATAAATGAAAAATGTGATAAATAAAAATTACCCGACCAGGATTCGAACCTGGGACCTCTCGTTTGCCGGACGAGTGCTCTTCCAGTGAGCTATCGGGGCCTGGCGGTACGCCTAGAAATTACTTACCACATTTTTGTTTTTACGTTATATTTCTAACGTAGCTCCATCTTATGGTATAGCTTTGCAGCTAAGACCACCCGAGACCAATTTCTTTACAGAAATTGTAAATCCCACTTAAATTGAAGCATTGCAATGTTTTAATAATGTTTTTTTAAGTTTTGCATTTATACCATAAGATGGAGCTGCGTTAGCAATATAACGTAAAAATAAAACTGTGGTAAGTAATTTCGAGGCCCCGGTAGTTTGGTCGAGGTTGACCGAGTAACCCCGACTACATTACATAAGTTTCATTCGAGACGTATCCTGAAGAAGACGCTTTATTATTGGCCAGTACAATGTTACTCGCACTATTACAACTCGATTAACGTCGACTAATCTATGCTACCAATGATCGAATCCCTCGATCGATTGCTCTAGTAACACCCTTAAACGGGTGAAATCTTTTTTTTATGATAACGTTCTTATTTTCAGTGAATGGAAAGAAAAAGTTGAAATCGAAGATCATGAAGAAGATGATACCATAACTTACAAGAAGATAGACAAGTTTGACTTCAGACCCGATCTATCAGGCCCGGGGTTGACTGGAGAAGAAGAAATTATTTTGCCACATATCTTTATGCTCGTAAGTATTGTGAATATCAATGAAGTTATATGAATATTTTTCTAAGTCTAACAATCAGAAATTCATACACTGTAGCAGCCATGGAAATGTCTAGAGGGATCTCATCTCTAAGTTCTCATGGTCTTACCATAAATAGTACCTGTTTAATATTTTCAGCATTAACTAAATCCACGTTTGACTTCAATCTTACCTGATGGTGAGAGACGATAGGGCTTTTATGACCGAACAAAGCGGATTTGCCAGGTCTTTGACCAGGCTTTCCAAGCTTAATTTGGTATTGTAAACAAGCAGTGATCTAAACTATTTTAGATTTTTGAGATTTCACGATTTATAATACCAAATAAAAGACGTTTTATCACAATAAATAAGGTGCCTTTGCATACACTATGATCATGCTCGAGCGACTGGTTGGTACTTGCAAAGGTAGCTTAAAACACAGGGAATCCCATCTTTTCCCGATGTGTTAAGGAAACTTAAAACAATATTTTCTTATTGATGTACATTTCCAGAGTCTAATAACCACGGTTCATCGTGACAAGCCAGCCATGTTGAACATGATCGGTAAAGCCATCAATGGAATATTCGAGAATCCCACCGACGTGTTTCTAAGAACCAAAGTCATGGATCTTCTCTTCAGAGGTATATTAATGAACTGTGCAAGGACTGAATTTGCTCCAAAAGCCGTTTGTACGGCGCTGAAGAAGGAGGCTGCTGATCAGTTGGTGTTTGAACCTAATAACCAGTATAGGTTCTCTTTGTTTGGGAAGGTAAGCTTTTTCCTGGCCTTCTTTTTTATATTGACCACAATTTCACTATCTATACATATAATAAAATGGTAGGAAAGTCAAAACTGTACATTGAATATTTTTTTAAAAGAATACTTGGGGTATGATCTACAATCGAAACAGAAACAAAAAATATAGTTTTTAGAATTTTTGTCTGTTTGTCTGTTTGTCTGTTTGTCTGTTTGTCTGTTTGTCTTTCCGGGATAAACTCAAAAAGTACTGCATGGATTTACTTCAAATTTGGCATGAAGATAGTTAAGAAGTCGGGTCAACATATAGGCTACATATTATCACGCTAGCAGTGTTATAATCGTAGGTGCGTTTGGTGCTGCATAGCGTTCACGCAGACGACGTCGCGGGCAGCAGCTAGTTTAAAATAAGGCTTCAAACCAAGAATAGGACCACTTTGGTGATGGGGTAAACCTATGTGCCTCAGATGCCAGTGGTTGCGCGTTCGATTCCCGCATGGAACAAGAAAAAAAAATGTTCCGTGTCTGGGTGTTTATCTGTTTATGTATTTATGTTCTAGGTTCCCCCCTAGTTCGCTACATGGTATCCCATAATACAAGGTATGCTTACTTTGGGGCAATGTGGTTAGTGTGATTGTCTGGGGATTTTATTATATTATTATTATTTATTTATTTTGTTTACAATCAATGCTCAGTTTCATCCACATAGTTGCAAACGGCGTTTGAAATAAGCCGAGGACGCCAACCAAGGTCGCGCTACACCACGCCCACAACTTATGGTCGAGCGAAATTCGGTTGCAAACCGCCGTCTACAATGTTGTAAAGTCACAAAGTTACCTTAGTTTGAAGTCTTGTTTTAAACAGTGTTGCTGGTGCTTTAAGGTTTTTGTCTTCTTTGTTTTTTATTGACGGCGAAGGTCCACTAGAGTTCCCAGATTGAAACCCTGATAGATGACTTTCTGTGTGATGGACACTAATTGAATGAAGGAACACAAAAATAATACTATGCAATACATATAAAAGATTAAAACTAAGTAAATAACAACGAAATACCGTGATTGCATTCCTGTTCGCTTTTAAAATGATTAACACTACAATCAAACTAAAACCAAACAATTTTTATGATATGTTTTTACAACATTCTAGAATAGTGATGTAATGAAAAATCTTGATAGTTAATCTATATCAATCACAGAAGAAATCACCTTTAAATTAAATCTCTAAGGCAACGTAAGGAACGGCTGTCCATGATTTTTTTGCATAAATCATTGAACCATGAAGTGGATTGTCCGTCTCTCCTAGAACAAATTAATATATTAGCCCCTAGGGTCGCTGCTCGTCTGCATAATTATAAGCCCTTCTCAGTGGCTTTGAGAAAAACAAAATATGGTAGTTCCTCTCCTATTTTAACAATGTTGAAAAGTTACAATGATATATTTCAAAATAGTAATTTAGATATTTTTTGTGATAGTTTAGCTTCCTTTAAAAAATGTATTTATGTATGTTGCAAAAATTGTCTTTTATTTAAATTTTAGTATTGTTGTTTATTTTGTAATAAATTTATTTAACTTCTTTTTTTATAAATCATCCTAGTTTCTGTTTTAATTTTAGGTTTGCGTAAAAAAAATGTCTTCTTGAAAAAGTTGTGCATACCTTTAATTTAGATACATATGTACCACAATATATTTATAAATTATGTATTTTATGAAATGTGATTTTATGTATTTAGTTGGTAAGCCTTATTTAAATAAATAAATAAATAAAACCTTAGTTAGGAGAAATGTATGCCTCCAATTTCCAATACACTAGGTAATTATTGTAAAATCGGCTAATAGCCCTGCTCATAACACGTCAACCGGTATTTTGGCCTAGTCTAGTAAAAACTATCGATCGACATCGACTAATCCATTCTACCATCGATCGACGCCGTTGATCGACGGTGGATCTATTGGTGTGGTAACACCCTAAGCGTGTCAACATAAAGTCGCGGGCACAGTGTATGTAATACCTACCGACCTATAAACCTACCCTTATACATACCCCCGTTACTTTTCCTATTTTATTTTTTGTAGGTCTTTTTCACAGCTTTGTTGGAACAATTTTTAAAGTAACTCTGTCTGTTTCTCTATCAGTAACGCTTTCACAGCTAAACTACCGAATTGATTTTGACGAAATTTAGAATAGTGTAAGTTTGAACTTCAAGGAGGATATTATAATATTATTTATCCAAATCCAATAATCAGTATTCACGCGGACGAAGTCGCGGGCAACAGCTAGTTTTGTGTTTAATTCGTTTAATTAAATTTCATCATAATGGTTGGCGTAAAATAACTATTAACGGGTGTATCGGTGAACAGGCTATAATAGTTTTATGAAATAGCATTCAGTCGCGGTTTTACCCCTGTAAAATCCAAAAATCATCCCAGAGGAGCTTATTGCAGGAATCTCCTATAGGTGAACTTCTAATATACCTGGGTACCAAATTTCGTAGACAGCATTAAGTAGTCATCGCGTATACTTATTTCACGTTACACAGCTTCAAATACTTTTTCGTTTTCTGGTATTAGCTTCTTGCACCAAACAAGCGTTCTTTCTGTTCCTATAAACTGCAACAAACAAAACTTTTCAGTTGATACCCATCAATTCAGTTGAACCCATTTTTAGTTTAGTTATATTTCAGATTCAGGCAAAAATCAGCCGTTTATCCTTTATCCGTTTATCCTCTTCACTTTTACTGATTTTATGAAATAATTAAAAAACGTTAATATTACTGTGAAGTTGTTAATATAAATACAACACCTTAAAAATGGATAGATCTTTCTAATATTATAAATGTGAAAGTTTTGATGTAGGTATGGATGGATGTTTGTTCCTGAATCACGGCTGAACGGCTGATCGGATTTGGATGAAATTATAATGAAAGTCTTTAATAGCATATAGGCTACTTTTATCCTGATATTGCCCTGGAATTCAAAATTGCACGGGTATGCTAATATCTTGAATCTTGTTATGCTTATATGTTCCATAGCGTAACAACACAGTGGATAAACATGTAGTAACAGTGAAACGAGGCATACAAAACGTCATGGAAGTCGGACAAGTGGTGGCCATCGATGGTAAGCCCCAGATGGAAACCTGGCGTGAATCCTGCAACGAATATGGAGGCACCGATGGCACTGTGTTCCCGCCTTTTTTGACAGAGTTCGATCGGATCCAATCCTTCTCTAGCGATTTGTGTCGGTAAGTTGGTATTGCTCTTTTCTGCTTTGCGTTTTTTTTTATTTTACTTCTCTTTGGCCAGTATTGTTGAGCATCTAAAGTAATAAGTAGATCCTCAAAATAGCTTGCTTTTTAAACAGACTTTTATGGCGTGATATTTTAATTGTTTCGGTATAATTGATTGAATCAGGCGTTACATTGCGGAAATCCATGACAACTACTATAAAAAGTTAATTCGTTTACTTTGCTAACGACGTTCGGTGGTGGTCGTTGCGCCCTGAGGATGCTTCTGGTTGAAGTGAAACACGTGTCGGTGATAGCTTGTGGTGTGGGTTTCCAGGTGTGTGTTCGTTGCATGTCTTGCTTCTTGCTTGAGGGAGGGAGGGCGGTGAACCTACGCATGCAAATCCTGCATCACTAGTGCAAGTACAAGTCGCGGAATTAACAAAGTAACTTTTTATAGTAGTTGTCATGTTTTGGTGGCAGATATGTTAAGTCTATGGCAGTATCGAATTGCTCCACACTGATTATCAGATTTGGAATCAATCCTTTTTTATCAAGCAGCTTTTACTCATTATTTGTAGCTAAAGTCTATTTCAACCGTTTCTACACTCAACTCATGATGAAGCATTCCATCAATCTATAGCAACAAATAGACCACTTCAACAATGAATCATGACCATTCAATATGAAAAAAAAAACCTTTCATTTGCTCCAGATCCTTCAAACCTTGGTACCAAAGAAAAACCTCGTATCGGGGTATTAAGACAAACCGCTACGTCGCTAACATAGGAGATTTCGTCAATGATCCAGAACTTCAATGTTTCTGCGACAACCCAGAAAAATGCGTCAAAGGACTTATGGACCTTACGAAATGCATGAACGCTCCGCTTTACGTAACGTCACCACATTTCTTAGATACTGACCCAAAGTTAATTGAGAACGTTAAAGGATTAAGCCCTGATGTTAACGAACATGGCATCGAAATTGATTTTGAACCTGTAAGTGGATTATCTTTCTTTTTATGTTGTGATAGTGTGAGTTTTGGGAAGTTTTTAATCATCAATCAAACTAAGCTATAGCTACCATTACAACGGCTTCAGGAAACCGATTCTTAAATAACTAGTGTTGCCAACCATACTGTTAAAAACAGTATTATACTGTTTTTCACTGCATTATACTTTTTACTGTTGAACAATAATAAAGTATACAAAATACTGTTTTCAACATAACAGGTTAAACGCTTTAAGTAAATAAAAAATGAATAACAAAATCCCCAGACAATCACACCAACTACATGGCCCCAAAGTAAGCATAGCTTGTGTTATGGGATACCATATAGCGAACTAGGGGGGAACCTAGAATATAAATACATAAATAGATAAACACCCAGACACGGAACATTTTTTTTTCTGGTTCCGTGCGGGAATCGAACCCGCAACCACGTGCGTCTGAGGCAGATAGGTTTACCCCAACGCCAAAGTGGTCGTCAAAGTGCTAACCTTAGCTCTAGAAATATGCGTTTAAAAAAATTAATAAATAGAATACTGTTTATTTTTCCAAAATAATGTTTGATATTCTTTTCAGACTCAAATATACTTTAATTGTAGAAAAAAAAGTTGGCAGCCCTATAAATACATTAATTTAATTTATTTGAAATCTTATTTAATTATTACCAATTTTTTGACTTGTATCAGTGCAATCTATAACTATTGAATTTACCTCTTTGTATAAATTGATTTGTATTTTACCTAGAACTATTTAATTGATTTTCATTATCTCCTGTTGTTCTTAATTTCATGTAGTACTAACATAGGTAGTAAGGTTTTTGTAACTAACACATATGGACATGATCCGAAATAAAATGATTGAATTGAATTGAATAAATAACCGTGTGCAAACATCACTTTTCTAAGCATGCTGAAAGAAATCGCTTTAAAGCGATAAGGCCACCTGTTGTAAAAACAAGCAAGACGGAAGTTTAATACTGTGTTCCTTCTATATATTTTATTTTACCCGTTAAAAAATATTATTGGATACCACAAATGAATTAAGCTCAGCGCTTAAGTAAACATTTGTAGTAACATGTAAAAATAGGATGAATATTCATATAAAAATGTAAACAGAATGAAAAACGTGTTGATCCTTTAAGATCCATAAATGTAATGTCTGATATAAAATTCAATATAATGGAATAACTTAGCATATAAACTATTTAATAAGTATTCAGGTTACGTCCATATTTCTTTGACGACCACTTTGGCGATGGGGTAAACCTGTCTGCCTCAGATGCCAGTGGTTGCGGGTACGATTCCTGAACGGAACAAGAAAAAAAATGTTCCGTGTCTGGGTGATTATTTATTTATGTATTTATATTCTAGGTTCCCCCTAGTTACATGGTATCCCATAACACATGATATGCTTACTTTGGGGCCATGTAGGTAGTTGATGTGATTGTCTAGGGATTTTATTTTATTTTTTTATTTTTGTAATAACCAAAATTTAACTTTTAAAATTAGAAAAAGAAAAACTAAATCCTTTAACTTTAGTTTAACTTTAGTTAAAGGATTATTGGCATACTCGCATAAAGTACAACACACACACACATTTGTTTTTTAATTTCATTAACTTACCTAGATGTATTATATTTTAAACTGATTCGCAAACCATTAGCTCCAAGGTAAGCGTGGTTATACACAAACCTAAACACATGGCAAACGCAAAACCTGGCGTGGTCCCGCCGCCATCTTGACGTTCACAAAGCCGAGACTAGTTGGGACGCAATGCACCGAGAAGGCCGGGAATTCTCAATCTCAATTTCTTAACTCCTAAGTTTAGAACGTACCTTTAATTATAAATTTGTAAAGAACCTTTTTAAATTGTTGTCATTTGACTGTTTGTTTGTTTAAGTTTACTTGTGTGTACATAAGTTATTAAATAAATAAATATGTGATGGTAACTTTGTCTAAGGAATAATTACAAACAAAAAACAAATAAATAGTCAAAGACAGCCAGGACTATTCGCATAAAAATCCCTATCGTAGATACTGTATTGTTATTCACTTAGTTTAAATTAAAACAACTTTCTAGATGTGTACTAAGTGCTTATTTATTAGATTAGATCTTAATAATGGTTACAATACCACTCTCTGGTAGCGAAGGACTCGGGCGGAAGTGTGTGTCGATGACATTGGCAGATGACAGCGCAGTATTGACAAATGCGTTCCATTATAGTTATACTACATCTCCCCCCTTTCACAAAAAAAATAAAAAAATACATTGGGTACTCGTGAAACAAACTAAATTACAACTACAGAACTTACTACTTACTCTTTGTAACAGAATGTACAATTAAGTATATTATAATTATACTACATCTCCCCACTTTCACAAAAAAAAAAATACATTAGGTACTCGTTTAACAAAGTAAATTACAACTACAGAAGTTATAACTATGTTTAACAGATTATTATACATTGTTTTCTTAAGTTACAATGACAGAACTTATAACTATGTTTAACAGATTATTATATATTGTTTTCTTATAGTATGAGAACATACTCTTAGTACTGTTGTATAGAGTTTACACATTCAATACAAAGACCACCAGATTATTGAGATCGTATGTGATATGAAGTTCTTGTATAAGTACAACCATGACTATCTTCTACAACATAGGATCTGAAACTATTATTACAAACAATTTTACCCAAAGTCCATTTATTAATAATAGGATCTTTCTTAAACCAAACCTGTTCATTTAACTTAAAATTAGGCTTTGCTCGTGTCTTTTTATTATAATTATTTGTATTTCGAATTACAGACTTGCCAAATTCAGTCTTTACATTTTTATTTAATTTGGGTTCAAGATAATGTTGTGTTACTGGTAATTTTGTTTTTATATTCCTATTCATTAATAGTTGTGAAGGTGTAAAGATTGTACCTGCAACAGGTGATGATCTATACTGAAGTAATGCAACCCTAAAATCAGTTCTATCTTCATAACATTTAGTTAACATTTTCTTTGCAATTTGAACTCCCCGTTCAGCCATACCATTTGACTGAGCATACCTGGGGCTTGAATAAGTAAACTTAAAGTCCCATTCTGAGGCAAATTCTTTGCATTGTTTTGAGTCAAATGGAACATGATCTGCTACTATTTCACATGGTACACCAAAACAACAAAAAATGTCTATTAAGGCATTAATAATGCTTTGTGCAGTCTTACTTGGAATTAATTTTATGTCAAGCCATTTTGAGGTATAATCAAAGATGATAAGGTAATTCTTTTCCTTAAACTTCATAATATCAGTTCCTAATTTTGTAAACGGTAAAATGGGCACTTCATGCATCAATAAAGGTTCTTTAATATTATTGTTTTGAAAAGTCTGGCAAACAATACACTTTTTAACCAGACATTCAATATTATAGTCTATATTTGGCCAGTAATATAATACTCTACATTTTTGTTTCATTTTAGTCATTCCTAAATGACCTTCATGTAACTTGTTCAAAATTTTTAATCTCATTGAGTTTGGAACTATCAGTATGTGGTTCATGAAAATTAATTCTTGATCTATTGTGAGATCTTGCCTAACTTTATAATAACATTTTAAACAATCAGGTATATTTTTTATATGTATGGGCCAACCATTATTAATGTAATTTTTAAGTTTGCAAAGCTCTTCATCGTTCAAAGTTTCTGTTACTATTTTATTTTTTAATACTTCTGTACATTGCAATTGAGAGGCTAGTCCAATACAATGTATAACTTCATGCATATAGGACTGATCATCATCGGTTTCATTTAAGAATGATCGTGATAAAGCATCGGCAATATGCAACTCTTTACCTTTCTTATATTTAAAATCAATATCATATTTTAACAATTTTAATTTGAGTCTCTGTAGTCTAACGGAGGGAATCTCATGTAAACCCCTTTTTAATATAGTTTCTAATGGTTTGTGATCATTCAGAATAGTACATTTTCTCCCATAAATGTAGTAATGAAATTTTTTTGTAGCCCAGACAACACTAAGCAGTTCTTTTTCTATTTGTGAAAAATTTCTTTCGGCCTCTGTTAAACTCCTAGAAGCAAATGTTACAACTTTACCCTTTTGCATGAGGCAGCAACCTAAACCATCTTTGCTAGCATCACACTGTATTGTGATTGGTAAGGAACTATTAAAATTTTGTAGAACAGGTGCACTAGCTATAAATTTCTTTATTTTATAAAAGCAACTTTCATGAGTTTCAGTCCAAATCCAAGAAACATCTTTCTTTAACAAAGACTGTAATTGTGTTGTCAATTCAGCCAGTTTATTAATAAATTTTCTGAGATAATTTACCATTCCTAAAAATATCTGCAATTCTTTTTTATTTTGTGGGCTTTTCATATTTAAAATGGTCTTTATTCGGTCTGGATCAATTTTCATTCCTTCCTTGGAAAAGATATGACCAAAAAATTTAACTTCTTTTAATTTGTATTGAAATTTACGCTTGTTAAATCTAACATTATGTAAATGAGCCCGTTCAAAAACAGTTTTTAATATTTTGTCATGTTCTTTCTCATTACTAGCACTGATAAGTAGATCATCGCAATAAATTATTACGCCTGGTATGTCTCCAAATATGTTTTCACTGTATTTTTGGAAAATTTCGGGTGCAACTGACAGACCAAATGGTAATCTAAGAAATTTATAACATCCAAAAGGACTACTAAATGTACAAAGGTCTGTCGATTTATTCTCAAGACGTATATTATAAAATCCATCTGACAGATCAACAACAGAAAAAATAGCTTTATTATTTAATTTAGCAACTAACTCTTCCAGGGTGGGAATAAGATGATATTCCCTTATTAAAACTTTATTTAATTCTCTAGGATCCAGACATAATCTTAAGTTACCATCACTTTTTTCTACAATTACGAGATTACTAACAAACGATCTAGGGTGTTCTACCTTCTCAATAATCTGGTGTTCTTCGAGGCTCTTTAACTTGACTGCCAGACGATCCATTAAGGCAAGAGGAACTCGCCGTGGCGGTTTTACAACTGGCTGAGCTTCTTCTTGAATGTGTAACTCCAATGGTATTTTAAATTCACCAGTACCCTGAAATAGTTTTAAATTTTGATTCATAATTAATTCTCTTTCTTTATTATTAGTGCTACTGATGCTATCAACAGAGTTTAGTCAACATTAGCCTTTTTTAGTAAATTTAATTGAATTAATGTATCTAGCCCAAGAATTGGTCTTACAAGTTCTTTAATAATCACAAATTTTATTTTAAATTTATCACCATCATAAAATAATGTTAATGTCCGTGTCCCCAAAGGTTTTATTTTACTTCCGCCAAATGCCTCTAAAATTATATTAGTCTCAGACCAATTAGGTGTATCATCATCAACTATTTTTCTTAATTCCCTCAAAGACAAGACATTAACTTGTGACCCTGTATCACACTTGAAATTAACTTTTTTATTTTCAACTCTAAGATCAAGTAACCACTCATTATTATTATTATTCTTAAAGTTATATCTAACTGAATTACAAATTTTTACTAGTCATAAATCTGAAACTAAATTATTTTCATCAGTCTCACAATTAAATTTTTTTTCTAATTTCAGTACTTTTTTATTCTTACACCCTGCAGCAAAATGGTTTAATTTTTGACAATTCTTACAAGTTTTCCCATAAGCAGGGCATTGCCTTGGTGCATGTTCACGGTCACATTTCAAACAATGATAGAAATCTTTATTAAATTTACTGTTACTCTTATAATTATTACTATACTTAGCTTCTCTATTTGTGTAGATTTGGCCTTGAGCTGAGACAGCATCGACTGACAGTGTGGGCTCTGTTATGTTCTGCAAGATCTTGCAATGTTCTCTAGACAGCTCCGCTGCGCGGCACATGCTTACTGCTCTGTCCAGGGTTAAGTCACCAATTTCCAGTAGTTTCCTCTGCAACTTTTTGTCCTGAATACCCATTACGATTCTATCCCTTAACATTCTGTCCTCAAATTTTTCAAAATTACAGGTTTTCAAAATTTTTCTTAGATCAGAATAGAACATGTCAAAAGTTTCTCCATCTTCTTGGTTTCTATTGTGAAATTGAAACGTATTTATAACCTCATTTTGTTTTGGAGCAAAGTAGTCATCAAGTGCTTTAATTACGTTCTCATATTTTGGGGTTTCCTCACCTTTTAATATGTTAAAATATAAGTCTTGTACCTCCTGGCCAACAGCATTTAACAAAATAGCGGCTTTACGGGTCTCCGCAAGTCGCTCGAAGCCAGCCGCTGACATGAAAATCTGGAATTGTTGTTTAAACTTTTTCCATCTTGAAAATAAATCTTCTATCCCATCAATCGTAATAGGAGACGGCATCCGATATTCAATAGTAGCCATATTTTCTTCTTGCGCTTCCATGCGGGGCAAACGAAATCGCACTGGCACCTGTTTATTTTTTAATCCAAGTGTAATTCACCAATCTTGTACTCGATCTTCTTATTTATTCCGCGTATGTTCAATTACGGCTGCGCCATGTATTGTTATTCACTTAGTTTAAATTAAAACAACTTTCTAGATGTGTACTAAGTGCTTATTTATTAGATTAGATCTTAATAATGGTTACAATACCACTCTCTGGTAGCGAAGGACTCGGGCGGAAGTGTGTGTCGATGACATTGGCAGATGACAGCGCAGTATTGACAAATGCGTTCCATTATAGTTATACTACAGATACAAGTACCTATATCACTAGGGCCCTCTGAACCTTTATTAAAAAAAAAAGTTTTAGAAATTTTTGTAGCGAACGAATATCAAACGATACGCGAAGTTGCATTTTGGCCATCATTATTTAAAAATTTAAAGATTAACAAAGTTTGCTGATCTTAGGCTTAACCTGGAAAAATCTATAGTTTTATTTATTTATTTATTCTTTATTGTACTCCACAGAAAAGAATACAAAGTAAAACAAAAGCAGAAACATGGTACAACAGGTGGTTTTATCACTAATAAGCAATTTCTTCCAGATAACCTTTGGGTGAGAATTGGAGACAAATTTATAGGGTGCCTAGGCGTACATATACTAAAATTTAACTAATATACAAATACTATAGTTATAATATAGTTATTTCATAAACTTACATACGAATAATACATAAATATAAAATATATATGTCGTCCCCAAGTGGTTGAATTAGCCACTCAATTGGACTTTCTGCTATTTCACTTATAAATATGAACCCACCTAGGCTCCTATGAATAGAAGAGACTATTTTCAGAACACTTATAATTCTATAGGTAGGTCTAATTCGGGATACAGGCGGAATAACAGGATACGCCTGTTATTCCGCCTGTATCCCGTTGTTGGGTAGAACACCAGAGTCATAAAACTATCTGATGTCACGTTTGACAAATTTGGAGGCATTATAATGGTGGAGAGAGACTATTGCAGTATAATTCTATTTATCTCAGATATCCGGCACTCCCATGGTTGCAAAGCAGCGAGTGCAATTCAATATAGAGTTGCTCAAAGCCGAGAAATTGGAACTGTGCAAGGACCTCCCAGGATCGATTGTTCCGCTGTTTTGGATTGAAGAGGTAAGGGCATAAATAAAAGTATTTTCTTAATATCTTAATGAACTTGATCTAGAGTCTCATATTAGTAACTACTGATTCTTCAGAGTTCTTGCCATTAGTGCCCAAACTGGTAGATTAATCAGAAATTAAAGAAACAAACAAAAGAATATTCATGCGTCAGAATATCATATAACAAGTATACTTTTTGCAGTATTACTTTTTAAAAGTATATTTATTAGAATTAGACATCATTGAGTTCTCTCAGTGCACGTTGTGTGTACAGTCACGTGCATTAATATGTGCCCCTTTGCAACTTATTCGGTTGTGATAAGATTCAAATTCCAATGAAACTGTTGACATATTATTGGACTTGACTGTACAAAGATTTATAAGTAACTAGCCACCGCGCGCGGTTTTACCCGCGTAACTTTTGATCCCGTGGGAATTTCGGAACAAAATATAGCCTATAACCTTCCTCAAGAGTTGGGCTATCAAATGCAAAAAGAATTTTTCAAATCCCACTTGTAGTTTCTGAGATTAGCGCGTTCAAACAGACAAACAAACAAAAAAACAAACTCTTCAGCTTTATATATTATAGTTGAATTGTTTTGAAATGATTCGTATGACACTGAAAATAATTTCAACAACATAACCTTGTAGTTCCGTCACCATTACATTATAATCGTATTGGAGGCTTCTGAAAATGGCATTTATTTATTTTACGTAGCTATATTCCAATACAATGATATTCCGTTGGAATTACAACAATTCATAACATTTGCAAGAAATTATCTCAATCACACTTTACATTTACGTTGTGCAAAAGTTACTTCATAGGGTATTTCTTAAATCATACCTTACGAAGTGACTTTTGCAGAACGTAAACGTAAAGTGAGATTGAGATAATTTCTTGCAAATGTTATGAATTGTTGTAATTCTAACGGAATATCATTGTATTGAAATATAGCTACGTAAAATAAATAAATGCCATTTTTAGAAGCCTCCAATACGATTCTAATGTAACGGTGACGGCACTACAAATGTTATGTTGTGGAAATTATTGTTAGTGTCATAGGGATCAAGGTTCGCCGCGCCGACTATAGTATAGATATTGCAAATTATAAGAACAATTCTATTTACGCTGAGCTTAATTTCTACTGGAAAATTTTAAAATGTTTTAATGTAAATTAATAAGGAACTATAAACAATGAGATATGTAGGTAGCTCAAAGACATTTAAGTGGGATTTGATTTCAGTTTTGATATTACAAATAACGGTCTTTAATATTCATTTTTTTATACCAAGAGAAAAGTTAAACGTAATAATATACCAATTACCCTGGTAATTAAAGTAATTATTAATTGGTAATTAGGAAATATTAATAATAAATATTTCTGTCACTCACACAACATTATCTAGCCCAAATTAAGTTTCTTAAAGAACTTGTGTTATGGATACTAGTTAACTGATATACATAAGAAATATATAAACATACATATTGAATAAATACATATTTTTTATTAGAAATAAACATATAAACGTCCATGACTTGACGACTAATATCTGTGTTCATCACACAAATATCCGTCGCCGCCGGGACTCGAACCCAGGACCTCTGGCATAGAAGGCAATGTACGTTACCCCTACACCAGCCGGTCGTCAACATTGACACTTTAAGGACAAATTGAGAAGGTTTAAAAGGCGTTCAAGCTTATTTGTGGCACTGGGGTTGTCGGTTTGCTGCTGCTATTAAGTGAATGAGATGAATATAATTCATAGAGTTTATTTATTAAAACGATTAATTCATCGTATATGCAAGTATTTAGTACTTTGATATTAAGGTACTTGACCACGTCGTTATCTAACTTATGTTTAAGGCGTATCACTTGGTACTACCTCATTGAATTGAAAATATCATTGCGTTTTTTACAAGTCTCGCTGTTAAAAATTACGTGAATTGGCCTTCTGGCCCTTCAATAAATGTTTCTGGAACCAATGGTGCAGTGATATTTGGTGATAATTTATAAAGTCATTATAAGTGTAGTATAAGTTAATGGTGGAGCGTAAACAAAATAAATTTTGCAGATTCCTTTTTAAGAAAATTTACGGAGTATACCCTGGATACCTATTGCTGTATCCCACTTTATTTGTTCTGGGTATGGTGGGGTATTACAGACTTGAGACAAAGAGAGAGGTAGCTCTAGCTACTTATCTATTTGGCGTGATTCGTGGCAAAATATACAACCCAGGCGTGCTAGTGTGCATGCAGCTGTGTGTGCCGGATGGATACGTTGGCAGGCGTCGGCGGCCGGTCTTGTTCCTGGTGCCGCGCGCGCGCACCGCTCTGTTGCACCGCGCGCCGTTCACGCGTGCTTTGCGGACACTCAACACAATGTCTGACCGCGTAGACCTGTTTTTTTGTTCGCTGAATGAATTCACTCAGGCCGCATTTTATGTATGTAGTTATAGTGTTAGTACCTAAGTGTTTAATAATTGTTTTTATACAGGTAAAATGGTTATTTTTTTGTTGTTTGAAAATTGTTTTTGGCAACACCATTGCATTAGGTTAAGGACCTGTAATGATGGTTGTTTGTTTGTAAATAAATAAATAAAAAATAAAAAAAGATTGATGATATCTTAGATATCTTGGAAAGCTTTTGAACCTCATATTCTTTGGCAAAAAGTATTTTTTTAGTAAGGAACAAAACCTCAAAGTTATGGGAAATAAACAGGAACATTTTGTAGATAAACGCCCAGACCCGGAACATTTTTTTTTTCTTGTTTCCTGCGGGAATCGAACCCGCGACCACTGGCGTCTGAGGCAGATAGGTTTACCCCATCGCCAAAGTGGTCGTCAAACTGTTTAGGTTTGTGCTATCTTGTGTAAAAGCATGCATTATTTTTTTTTAATTTTCACTATGAACGCAGTATTTACTACTTTGTTTACTTGTGTAAATAACTATTAAAAATCTTTTATCTTTCACTCAAATTCATACAATAATTATGTAGGTACTTTTGTACACGTATGAATACATGTTTGATATTTATCAGTTCCTACGTTTTTAATAACGATATGACTTTTACAATAATTGATTACGATAACGATGCACTGCCCATCAGTTTGTAATTGATAACCTTTTTTCTTTTCTAAGTAACAAGGGTAGCTCATGACAAATTGCTTTGTAATAAAGCCGAGTTTGTAATTTAGTAAACCTATTTGTGTCACAGATCAAATAATAGAGTGCTTTTAGAACCAGACTGAACTCAGTCACAATACTTCAATATTTAGAACATAAATAAAATTTTAGTAACACTAATCTTTTGTTTAACGAGTACCTAGTAAACAAAAATTTTTAATTACTCACAAATTTTCTTTGGCACTTTCCAAGTGTATTTTATAGGGTGACAATCTGCTGATTTCGGTATTTAAAAAAGACCTTAGCTGGATGTCAATGTTTCAAATGGATGTAATTTATTGCTGTATACTTTTGCATAAGAAAATACCAGTTCTAGCTTAATTATAGGACTTGATAAAAAAATATTGACTGATGGGCGTAAGAATTTAGGTTATAACGTCAAGCGTTTGTGTTACCCAATTTACAGTACAATTTAACTCCAAACTATACAAAACTTACTTCTTTAAAAAAAAATGAAGCGAAATTTATTTGCATACCTGTATATCTTTAAGAACGCATCTTTAAGATATAACTATCTAGGAAAATCGGTAAAAATGCAGATATGACATTAATCTTCTTGACTTGACATTGACTATGCCAGAGGTCCTGGGTTCGAATCACGACGGCGACGGATATTTGTGTGATGAATACAGATATTAATAGTCAAGTCATGGATGTTTATATGTTTATTAAGTTTATTCTAATAAAAATATGTATTTTAAGTAATTCAATATGTATGTTTATATATTTCTTAAGTATATCAGTTATCTAGTATCCATAACACAAGTTCTTTAAGAAACTTAATTTGGGCTAGATAATGTTGTGTGAGTGTCAGAAATATTTATTTATTTATATTTAAAGTTGCATCCATTACGTGAAATTTTAATGATTTTAGTAGGATAGAAACGAATAATACGTACGTAAAAAAAAGTATTGATATCGGCTGGGTGAATAGAGGTAATCCATTGAGATTAGCACCTTTTGGTGCGATTAAAAAAAAACTGGGCAATAATGAAATTTCATACATTTTTATTGCTCTAGAGCATTAAAGACTCGCTTTGTACTGAGTTTTTAGTGTGATTGTGATGATATTAAAGCATAGTTGGAAGAAATATGCCAGTAATAAAAACACTGAATACAATCCTAATTTGATTGCTAGTCAATTATCAGTTTTTTTTTAAGTCTCATCTTGCACCATGTAGTCTCCAAAACAAAACCTTACTTTTCAACAACATACTTAATGTGTCAATTTAGGTATATGAATCACTCATAAATTTATTAATAATGTTTTTTGTTCCAGGGTCTCGCTTTAAACAAGACTTTCGTGAACATGTTGAAGCACCAGCTGTTTATCCCAAAACGAATCGTAGGCGTGATCCGCTGGCTGCTGGTTGTGGTGGGAACCCTTGGTCTAATAGGAAGCATGGCGTTCCACTTCAAAGGTAGAGGCGTCAAGGCGGTGCGTTGGCACTTTATTTATCTAAGGAGCTAAAGTGCAAATCGATATTTTTTGTTTTGCGAAACCTAAAAACAGATTTTTCAGCAGAGTTGTAAAAAACTCGAGTCTGGGAGTCCTATCTAAAAAGACTTGAGTCTTTTTTTAAAGTCTTAGAAATAAAACTGAGAGCTCTATTCATTCAGAATTTTGAGTCTTTTGTAAACAGGCTTGAGCCCTGCCAGAAAGCACTCAAAGACTAAGTCTTTTTAAAAGACCCCATCACTCTGTCCTCTAGTTAAGCAATTAAATCTAGTTAATCTAGTTAAATCTAGCTAATCTAGTTAGCTTAATAAAACTTAAAGACCAAATTAGAATGACCCAATGTTTCAACACGTTTTTATTTTAAGGTCAATTTTATTTTATTTGCGATAACCGGACTTAAGTGAGTACAGTAAATAGTTTTCGTGGGTAACGTTCCAACGGGATGACGTTGATAAGCCGTTTTTTGACAGTGGTGCAAACAATGCTCAACTTTGGCTAATATAATACACCAACTCAAGTTCATGACTCAGTCCAACTCAAAGAATTTAAAATACTCAAAAGGACTCGGCAGACTCAATGACTCGGACTCGATGTGACTAACGATTCCTAGTCTTGAAAATGACTCAAGTTTCGAAATGAAGACTAAAAGACCCAAGTATTCTACAACTCTAGTTCAATAGATTGCAATAGTTTTTATAGAATTTTATAACTCAATAATCTCTACAGAACCTTAAATAATATGCACAATAACTTACCGCGCGCTTGTCAAGTAAAACAAAGAGCGATTCGCGATCACAGTATTCAAATATGTACAGAAGACAGCACATCAAGCGTTACAAATCTGTCAAAAAATTTTACTTGGATCTGAATTCTATGTCCTCGACATTAAGTTGAAATTAGTTGGGAAAATTTGACAGGCAAAGTAACGCTTGATCTCCTGCCTTCTGTACCTACTTTTCATGAAGGGGTAGCAAGCGAGCGAGCTCACGCGTGGTGACCACACTCGCGCGATGAAAACAATGCACTACAAGAAGCTTACTTATAATGTTATACATTTTTTATACCGATACTTTGAATAAATAAATAATAAAATGAAATCCCCAGACAATCGCACCAACTACATGACCCCAAACTAACCAGAGCTTGTTATTTGGGATAGCATGTAGCGAACTAGGTGGGAACCTAGAATATAAATACATATACAGATTTGTTTTATAGTCACCGGCCAAATGTTCTTGATACAATAAGTATCATTTATGGAAACGATTTTTCCAAAAAAAGGGTATGTATTTATTAAAAGGAAATTAATATACTCGCTAACATATCAAGCAAAGCATGGTGACTCTTAATAATTAATTATTATGAATGAATATGAATATATGAATATATTAATAATAATTATTATGGGCCGTGGTTACTGTGTGTATCTTACGATATCACAGGTTAAGCAACGTTCGGCGCGGTCGGTACTTGGATGGGTGACCGCCGACCATTCGTTTCTCACGGCGACTTCCGTGCTTTGGAGGGCACGTTAAGCTGTCGGTCCCGGGTGCTGTATACTTGTATACAGTAGTCGTTAGGGTTTGTCAGAAGCCATATCGGACCCTGAAAATTCTGATATCCACCACCCAGCACTGGGCCAGCTCGGTGGATTATGGCCTAAACCTCCTCGTCACCCAGAGGAGAGACTCATGCCCCCTGCAGTGGGCCCATTACACGGAGTTGTGATGATGATGATGATGATGAATGAATACTATACGCGCTACTACAAAACTTCTTGTAGTACTACGTCGTAGCATTAACAATTAAATGCCGCGTCGTAGTAGCTGTGTTCATCAAGAGCGAGTATTTGCAAAAAAAAATGTTGTGCCATATTTTTTTTGATACTTAAATAAATATGCGGGTACTTTTATATCGTATCAAAGAAAATAACATTTAAATTTGGCTAGTGACTAAAAAACAACCCTATATAGATAAACGCCCAGACCCGGAACATTTTTTTTTCTTGTTCCGTGTGGAATCGAACCCGCAACCACTGGCGTGAAAGTATTACCCCATCGCCAGATAGTAGCCCGAGTCAAAAGTTTCGCATAAACAAAAAATAACGTTGTACCTATATCCTAAACCTACCTAATTACATTTTAATATAAATAAAATTAATGGGTTGGGTTTTTTTTTTTAAAGACAATCACACCAACTTCATGGCCCCAAGTAAGCATAGCTTGTGTTATGGGATACCATGTAGCGAACTAGGGGGAATCTAGAATATAAATACATAAATAGATAAACACCCAGACATGAAACATTTTTTTTTCTTGTTCCGTGCGGGAATCGAACCCGCAACCACTGGCGTCTGAGGCAGACTGGTTTACCCCATCGCCCATCACCAAAGTGGTCGTCATTGGTTTAGCATATCATTCTACAGTATATTATAGTGCATCGAAGAAAGTTGAGTGATTTTCTTCTTTCCTTATTTTGTTCATGCGTATCAATATTGGTATCACAATTTTGGAATCCCAAAATATGCCAGTAAATTCTTTGTAGTACGATATGACAAAATTTCTGATATACATTTTATAACATTAGCATAGGTTTTATCCTTATTGGCCTCCAAGTTTAATTAAAAAGAAATAACGTAAGTATAGTTTCAAAAGAAAAGATAAAAACATCCTTCAAATAAAAAATATCTGTTAAAGTTATCCCAATTATAAATCCTCGTATCTAAGCTTGCATTAAAAGTAGATACGTTTTAATTTAACAAAAAGTTTCCACAGATTATATCTATACATATAATAAAATGGTAGGAAAGTCAAAACTGTACATTGAATATTTTTTTAAAAGAATACTTGGGGTATGATCTACAATCGAAACAGAAACAAAAAATATAGTTTTTAGAATTTTTGTCTGTTTGTCTGTTTGTCTTTCCGGGATAAACTCAAAAAGTACTGCATGGATTTACTTCAAATATGGCATGAAGATAGTTAAGAAGTCGGGTCAACATATAGGCTACATATTATCACGCTAGCAGTGTTATAATCGTAGGTGCGTTTGGTGCTGCATAGCGTTCACGCAGACGACGTCGCGGGCAGCAGCTAGTAAAAAAATATCCTCATACATTTAGCTCATTAGCAATTTATTACTATGCCCCAAAATAAGAGACACCTATACTGCTATACTAAATGGATTAGCAATAAAAGCTATTGCCACCAGCCTGCCCTATTAGATGTGAACTTAGAAAACCTATTGAGTTATAGGTACTTAATTTTATTTTTTGGAGCTAAATTTTTGTATAGACCTTTATTACGGCGTTGTAATGAAGATTTGATAAATCGACATCGATATTATGACTTTGACTCTAGAGCATCTTCGTAAGTTTGCTTGTTTGACAATATTTAATCGGCTATATTTTGTAGAGTGTACGTGTGCTCTTTTAGACCAAGTTAAACCCACTCCTTTGTAACATCGAACTCCCAGACGCAGACAGAACTTCCATTCCTATATTTACCAAGAAGTCAAACGCAAAAGAACAAAACTCTTCGGTTGTTCCTTTTTGATACGAATTGGTGTGGAACGATCTGCCTGCGTCTATTTGTTCTGACCACTACAGTCCTGGTATCTCGTGGATGGACGTGTACCATCGTAGTCTTCATGCGTACTTTCGACTAAAAAACTTAAACTATTTTATTTCGTTTCAATGGTGATTAAATTCCCATTTAACCTCAATCTAAATAAAGATGTGGTCGAAGACTAGCGCATGGGTTAAGGAAGGAACTGAGACATCACCATCGAAGCAGTAGTATATAAAACAGCCTTTATATCTGCATATATGTGTTCGCTAGCCTGACTTACCACCAAGCGGAAGTCACTCGCATATTCAGAGGTAGAGATATCCCAAGGCGACCCAAAACAGAAAAATATATTTTAACGACTTACCCTAGTTATTGATTCCATTTAATAATAAATTCTCTTATTTACTTCCACAGACAACATAATGCGTTTTGCAGTAACTAAAGGCTCTGCCTCAGTCAAGAAAGTTAACCCTGAGGAAGTGCAGAAAGAGATCAGCATCATCGGGCAAGCTCAAGAACCAGCTAAGATTGATAATTAAGAAGGAATAATTTCAAAGATCAGTTAAAACTTTTTAAGATTAAGTAGAACTTTTTAGGATTAAGTTGAACTTTTTTAGATAAATGTTTGACAGTAGCGCATTTAGATATCAAAATAGATTAATTTGAAAAGTTTTGTAGATAAGATTGTTAACATACATAAATTTAGATTAGTTACCAATCTAGTAACGGTAAGTAGATACTAGATGAAATGTATTTTATTTTTTTATTAAAAACTGTATCAACTTTCATATTACTCAAAAAACTTGCTTACTTTACAGTGCAGAGTACAAAATGCCTATTATTTATTGAAATTATACCAACGAATTTTGGATCGCAAAGGTTGAATGGGTTGAACGCTTGCCTGTGATAGAAGTCTAGTTATCGATTCCAAGCCGGGCCTCAGTGCAATCACAGATCACAAATCGATTCGTATTTTTACGAATGTTAGCTTAGCGCGGAGTCGCTTGCAAGTAAAACTCGTTTAACCATACAAAATGTTCACAAACATTCAAAATTAACAAAATTTATTATACAATATGTATAGAGTATGTTTAAATTTTAACTGGTTACTAGATTTGTGTTGCTTACAACTTTCAACCGACTCCAGCAAACTCAGAAATATACGAATCGATCAATTCTATGATGACGCTGATAATATCTCGTATGAATTTATACACAGCCTCTTGCAGGCAGCCTCTCCACATCAATCTCAACAACATTACTTTGTAGTTGGGATTGAAATTATGAAATCTATTCCTGCAATATTCTAATGTTTATTTATTACTTTGAACAACTTCCTCATCACCCAGAGGAGACACTCATAGCACTGCAGTGGGCTCATTACACGGAGTTGTTGTGACTTATGAACAAAGGAGCTAAAGTTTGATATAAGGTTGTACATGTATTTACAGCTCTATGTAAGTAGTTCTGTATTAGGCAGCTTATCTTTTCATATCAATTTTGGTACCCTTTCTGCTTTGAATATTTAAATAAGTCAAAATACAAAATAATGAGTTTAGTTTTGAAACTTTACTAACACTTCGAAACCCCTGATATTTTAAGCAAAGCAAAGTTAACCAACCTACCGTCTTACTCTAGGCGTATTTTGATTATTTAAATATTTAAGTATACTACCATTTCAGTTCTGTATGACTAATACATGTCTTTTAGCAGAATATTAGTAGTTAAATATGTAGCTTTTGAATGATAATTGAAAACTTTTGTATCTGTAATAATCACTTTAGTGTTGTCTTAAGTTATGACGATTCCTTACATGAGATAAATCTCTTTTTAGACATGATATAATAGCGTATAGTTTTATGTTATAATTTTCAACTCGACGTTTCGGTATCTACACGGTGACTGGTGGTGACTTTGGAAATTCGAGGACGTGATAGTTTGAGATCAAACATGAAGAGAAAAAATATAATTATTTTCTGAGTAAACTTAAAGAATAACGAAAACGAAAGTTAAAGAATTGATTAGGCCACGCATGGTAACACTAGCATTAGCAAAGATCCACATACGAGGTCACGTGCCTCGATCGACTCAGGCGTAAGTACAGTAAATAGTAACTGAACTTTATTTATTTAAAGGGAATTCTAGTGAAAAATTAAGTACCTACTTTAATTACATAATTATGATCAGAATCGAGTACAGAGTGCTCTCCTTCAGTATCTAAAATTTGTCACCAGTCACCTTGTATAGAGACCCAAGTCACTTGTGTGTGACCACGGGACCTGAGACACTGGAACGTCAGTCATCAATTTATCATAGAACTTAGAATAAATGTTAATTATTCGGTTTAACAGTTCAGACAACCAAGTTTAAACTCAGTCTAAGCTAAGAAAACAATCTCGTGACTTTAAAAGCATATTCATATTTGTGTCTACTCTACCTAAGTACATTAAGCTTTATTTACCTAGTCTTAAATAACTTTAATAAACACTGTTGTAGAAAACCTTTTCTCTTTTACTATACTTTGCTTTTCCTCTCGAAAATGAGGATAAAAATCCTAATAAAAGCTGTTCATAAGGCTTCAGTAATTATTTTCCAAGAAGTCTTATGATTCATATTTCTATTATTATTATTTTAGTTTCCTTACCTGCTGTTGTCAAGAGGTCGAATATATAACATTATTAACCACCAGAAGGTCAATTCGCGTATTTTTTGTCAGTGAGAACGAATCTTGGTAATATCGCAATGCTATTTTGATTTAATGGAAATTTTAGTATTCAGCTAAAAACATCTCATTGCGTTATCATTTCGTTCTCTTCTCAATAACTTATCTCCATACAAACAGTATTACATGCATAACAATTGCGATAGTATGTCATTCCGATTTGTTTTTGACGTTTAAAAACGTGTTTTTGACGTTTTGAATGTAATTTTGATGAGAACTGAATTAGCTGAATTATCCTTCCGATCATAAAAGGTGACAAATCCTTTAAGGTGCCTACATATATACCGCATTATATGTAGGTACCTTAAAACATAAATGCTAACCTCAAAATGGTTGCATTTTATTTAAAATTAGCATTTCCGGTTGTGTTTCGACTCCTAACTTATTACGCGCCAAAAATTATGAGTTATTCCTTTTTACCCACGACGGAACGGAGACGGTATATGCGTTTGGGGTGAGAGGGTGTTTGTGCAAACCAATGTTACCATTTATCTCCAGAACCACTGGTCCGATTTTAATGCGGTTTTCAGTAATCGCTATGGATTTGATTGGTGCATGTTCTTAGATAGGTGTAGCGGTAACAACTCACCAGGGGGCGCTGCAGTAAACATTTGTTTGTAAAAGCCAATGTTACCGTTTATCTGCAAAACCATTAGTCCGATTTAAATGCTGTTTTCAGTGATCGCTTTGGATTTGATTAGCGCATGTTTTGAGATAGGTGTTACGGTAACAACTCACCAGGGGGCGCTGCAGTAAATATTTGTTTGCAAACCATTGGTCCGATTTGAATGCCGTTTTCAATTATCGCTTTGGATTTGATTGGTATAATGTTCTCAAATAGGTAATGAGGAACGAGGTGTTGTGTAATGTAATGTATGGTACCTATATTTCTCTTTTCTCTTTAAAAAGTTTGAAATAAAAAACAAAATAAATATTTTGAGAGAAGAGGAAGAAAATCCGTCTGGGGCTGCCATTGAATGAATTCGTTTTGTAGTTTTATATTGAAATTTAAAATATTGATGGCAGCCCTCGACGGATTTTCTTGCTCTTCTTATAAAGTTCATAGGGAGTTGAATACCTATGTTATTGCGACATCTACATCTTCGAGAACCGAATAGGTAAGCGTAGGGAAGTGCTATGAAAACGAATAGTATGTTGTTCATAATATGACCGACTCTGTGTGAGATCAAGTGAACTTTTAAAAAAGCTTTTCACGTTAATTATCTCTCGTCACATAAATCATTTCAGTCGGGGGATTTTAAATTATTTTATTATTTTTTAATTACTTTTTAACCGTCGCGTCGTGGGTTTCTCAAAATATTTATTTTGTTTTTTTTTATATGAGTTTTTTAGTTTATTATAACAACCTAAGTAGGCAGTTAGACTATAAATTGCTAAGTTAACTAAAAACAAATCTGTCTGTTAGTGTCAGACACTTTGACACATAGAAACTTTACGGCCTTTCAATATACTATTCGCAATCACAACTTAAAATTACACATACACTAGCCCCTACGTAGTGTAATATTTTTTCCGTAATTTATAAAGAACTATAGTTGATACAGAAGCAAATAGGTCGCATTGCCTGTAAGCCTGTATACAGTGAACAATGGTTTCTGATCATGGCTGCAAGGATTTTGCTCGGTCTGTCATAAAATGAATATTGCAGTCTCTTTCTATTTTGTGATTGTTTCATTTGCAGTGATTAAAAGTTTTTTTTTGCTTTATCAAAATGGTTACTTCAGCAGGGGAGTATTCTTTTTATTTAAATATTATTTATTATTACTACAAAGATAAGTGTATAAAAAGATTTTACATATATATGAGACTGCGTTACAGTTTTAGCGCTTACTTTAAGCCAGAAAATTAATCGAAAATAAATCTCAAAAAATTGCATACAACATTTTATCTATGTGTATCAGGGTTCGAGTGTGAGTGAAAAAGAAATAACCTCATCCACGTCTCTTCTATTATGGGTAAAAGTAAAAGTTGAAACAAATAAAATAAAATATAAAAATAAAAATATTTTTTTATTTAGGTAGCTAATTTCACAGAATAAATTAAAATAATATGGACATTATTTTGTGAGCAACTTTCTTAGACGGATATATTTTTTGATAATTTCTTAATCCATGTAATCACAAATAAGTTCTTAAATCAAAAAAATATATTATATATACCTACTTAAATATTTTTCTCATATCAGTCGCTTATGTTAAACCTTATAAACTATCGAAGTGAAAAAATATTTACAAAATTGTATGTCATGAAAACTTTTATGTTTTGTTATTTTTATGAATATTTTAAAATATGTATTTAATTTTGTATCACAGCTTTCTTGTATATCAACATACCTTTTGCAGTATTACAATCACAAACAAACTAAATGATACGTTATCTTATAAAATAACTTTTATTTTATTATGTAATTTTGATTATTGTTATCTTAAAAATAACGCAAACCACTTTAAAATCTCCTGTGGTATTCATGGTAACTACAAATTATCAGTATTATTATACATTGTAAAATGTTTATATTTTCTTCTTTACTAGAGCAGTCTTATCAATAATTTTTTGTGACAAAAATTTCGATTTTACAATTAACTTATCTACTTGCTTATTCTGAATATAGTCTACCAATGTCTTGAAACCAACTCTTAAAACATAAGACGTAAGTCCGAAAATTACGAATATTGAAACAACAAGAACTAAAGCGACATCTAGTAGATAATATTGGAAAAAGTTAAGATTTTTCGCTGGTGATTGCAAATGGTAAGCTCCTTTGTGCCTCAAGACATACTCTGTCCAATATACGGCTCTATCCAATGGAGATTCCTTTTGATCTCTCAGCAAAATCTGGCGTTTCTTAACCTGAATTTTGTACTTCGGCTCGTTGATAACTTCGAGAATAGCTTTGTATAACTTATCTGACGTTAAATGCTGAAGGTCAAGTTTCTTTGCGTAGCCATCGATTTCAGCTTTAGCGGCATTGGAGTCATGATCACAGAAAACAGGAATAGTGACGATGGGGACTCCATGATAAACCGTCTCGAACATACTGAGAAGGCCTCCGTGGGTGATGAAGGCTTTGATTTTCGGGTGTCCTGAAAAATTGAGATAATATTTTATTTTTGTTGGATGAAATTGACGCTGTAATTGAGGCTTTCCTTTTCCTAAGCCCGCTCTATTTTCATTCTTATCGATAGGTGCAGTTGGGTCCACTGTGGTTTGTTTACCAATTAAAAAAGGTAAGGAAAAAAGGTTTGAGTAAGTATTTCAATTTAAAAATACAAATTTTAATATAAACTACATTACTGAATCGCTTTTCAAAACAGATCATTTGGTTGTGGAATTCAATGTTATCTGTGTTTTAGGGCAAAGACTGTTACAATCCTGTTTTTTTTTCAAGTACAAATATGCAGTGGCATGAAATTTTATTTATAGTTTATCATATGCAAGAGTATAAAATAAAATAAAAGGGTATAAAATAAAATATTTATAACTAAAACCTTACCAAGCAAATCTTGCTGAGGCAGCCATTTGAAGAGCCTGACATTGGACGGTACATCCGTCATGTTTTGTTCAGCGTCTTGTTTCCACAACACTCTTTGGGGAAGTTTTCCCAGGGCGTTGATGAATAGTCTATGAGCTGCGAGAGGCATGGCCGTGGTCCTGACTGAAGAGCCCATGGAGACGTACACAAACCCAGCTTCGCCGGCGCCGGAGATCCATTCTTCTATGTCCTGGAAAAATAAAATAAATAAAATGAAAACTATAATAAATTAAAAATAGAATAAAATCCCCAGACAATCACACCAACTATATAGCATCATAGTAAGCAAAGCTTGTGCTATGAGATACCATGTAGTGAACTAGGGATGCCTAGAATATAAATACATACAGGGTGGATTTTTAGTCAACGGCCAACGATTTTTGCAAAAAAAGGTATAAAGGGTGGAATTTTTTAATGCCACCTTTAGGAAAAGTGCTCTTAATAAAAGAGATAGTACATTTTACCCCAAATAAACATTCCTTTATTTTTAAAAGAAATAAAACCGCATTCTAATATTTTTCAACATTTGACTTGCTTCATCCAAGAATCGAACCAACTAAAATCTAAAAATTAAGATTAGGGAGATCTCAGTCTAGTGATTGACCCTAACGATCGATGCAATAAAATTACAGGGTGTTCAATTCCTTTCAATGCAATTTTGTTTCTTTTCAAAAATAAAGGAATGTTTGTTTGGAGTAAAATTTACTATCTCTATTATTTACAGTATTTTCCCTCCAGGTTACAACAAAAATTTTCATCCTGTGTATTTTTTTAACAACAGTATTAATATATTCGCTAACATATTAAGCATGGTCACTCTATATTATAAATGATGACCATTAAAATAAAGACGACTACGTTCTTTTACAAAACATCTTGTCAGTATCAGTGAAATGCCGCGGTGTAGTAACTATGTTCATCAAAAGCGTCTAGTTGCAAAAAAAGTTTTACTAGGTACTAAAATAAATATACAGATACGTTTGTATCGTATCAAAGAAAATAACATTTAAATTTGGCTGGTGACTAAAAAACCACCCTGTGTATACAGGGTTAATTTTAATTAGCGCATCACCTCTTGCTGGATGCCTCTCCATATCAATCCCAACAACATTTGTTCTACGACGACGTTTTACAAATCTTGATAAATAACACAAAAAAGAAAAACAATCAAAATTTTGCTCCCTCTGTATTTTGAGCGTCACCCCGCAACCCCGCGCCCCACTGCACGTGGCGTGACGCGCGAGGTGCATGGCATCAGTGTTAATAGAGTAATGCCAGTTTAGAGACAATAAATATTCTTACCATGGGAAAACTTAAATTTTTAAAATTGAGAATTTTATAAAGTCGTAGAAAAAACTCAAACTCAAAAATTCTTTATTTCGTAAGTATTTAAATACATTTGAAATAAGTCAAATAATTTACAATTTGAACTGAATCTACCACCACTTCGGAAAGTCGATCTGTTGAGAAGAAGTGGCAAGAAACTCAACAGCAATCATCTTTTAAAAATAAGAGAAATCATCTTCTTGCATCCGGATATCACTTTTCACATCAACACTTATCCTTAAATCTACCAAAGGGTTAATCTTAAATATTTTAGGATTTTATTATAAAATGAAGCGTATACATTGACCCATGAACGAGTTGATCTTCTGGAGTCTACTATTATATTTATACAATAGGCAATCAAGTACTAGACAGAAACGTAGACATAGATATAGAGGTAAAGATAGAAGCAGAGATAGACGTAGCGAGTTGGGATTGATGTGGAGAGGCTGCCTGTAAGAGGTTATGTGCTCATTAAAATGAACCCTGAAGATATGCCCAGACCCAGAACAATTATTTTTCTTGTCACCTGTGACCTCATGATTGTCGTAGGAGTGTCTAGACCACTGCACCACGGAGAACTACTCTATCATATCAATCACAAATTATATAATTTATCAATTTGATACAAATTTTAGATCAATCTAATATAATATTTTTCAAAAATGATTACTTATTGCAGTTTCAATGTAACTCCAATTTTATGGGAAACACATTCATTATTAATACGTGCGATGACATGAAGATCTTTATGAACTTGACAAACAATCAGAGTTTATTCTTTGAAATCATTATTTATCCCAGCAAAATATTTGTCTAGTAACATTCTGTCTACGCATTAATAAAAATAAATGGTATAATAAACTCTATTTTGCAACAACGTACAAGGATCGTAACAAGGATAATAGACAATAATGTTTAATAAACAGCCCTTAAACTGAAAAGTAAAACCGGAAAACATTTGGGTAAACAAACAATAGATATTTCTTCCAGAAATTTCCTGCTGCAAACTGAACAACAACAAAGAAATTCTAAATCAAATTATGTTGTTCAGAGAGCTCAAGACTCTCCTTTGAAATATCTCTACAGAGAAAATATGAGTATTATTAAAATATCAAACAATATGTTCTAAAAAACAACCACTTTGTGGCTTTACTTTTTAGCATTCCGTTTATAAACAGCCGCGCGAAACAAGAAAAAAAATGTTTCGGTTCTGGGTGATTATCCTAATCTATATTGATATTCTAGGTTCTCCCTAGATCCCCGTGGTATAGCGAACTAGGGGGAGCATATCACAAGCTTAGCTTATTTGGGGGCTATTTAGTTGGTGTGATTGTCTGCCTATTTAAAAAAAATAAAACCCTCATAGCATCTTTTACACTTAATAGGACGTTGAAGCTGGCCTGTTCGTCCGCCAAGAACTTTTTTCTGAGAAATGCGTAGAGGTATTTAGCTCAAATTATTATAAAATGCTCACGTTTGCAATCCTATGGAGCAGCTAAAACATTGGACTTCTAAATCATAGCATTGGGCATTGGCATAATCTAGTCCCATTTCATTTATTTCATATAAACTTAAGTTTGTCAACTTTTATTAATTATCATGATCGTACTTTCTTTTCATATAGCTCAGGAAGGATTAGGTCGGGAAAAAGTGATATTTATTTTAACTTTTACAAAAGAAAAACCTTTAAAAAATTAAGTAAGGTAAAAAAAAAACCGGAATCGATTTTTATTCAGTTTTATACCGATGAGCGGAATGATTATCAGTAACAGCCCTTTCACACATGGCCTCCGTTTTACCGGATACCTTTAATACCGTAAATACTTATACTGAATACTGGGCCTGTCGCTCATACAACTTCATGCAATATCGATGAAAAAAACGTATCCGGTAAAACGGAACAGTAAAATGGAGACCATGTGTGAACGGGCTGTATCTAAGGGTTGGCAGAATAGTTGAAGGAATGTCTATATTGGAATAAACATAAGTGGCAAACAGAATTTTGTTTCCATAGCATTTTTTAAGGCAAATTCATCGCAATAACTTTAGAATCAAATAATCGTTATTGATATTAATTTTAAACAGCAAAAATACCAACGTTCAAAAACACAAATGTTGATTGATAAATCTTAGTAAAATGTTATAGGTCTATGACAGTGACAATGAGACTCAATAAACTTAAAACATGTTTAGAAAACTTACACTTGATTTAGAACCATACATCATATGCGATATGATAAAGGGGGCCATTTAAAAGTTGGAAAGTTCCAGCTTTACTTTGCTTCCCTTGTGAAGCCATTCTAGTAGATAGTTCTTTTATAATATCTAAAATATTTTTTTACGATTTTAGTCCTTTGAAAACGTTATCTTCTTAATTCATAGGGTGAGTATTACTTTTTAAGAAGAAAGAGTTTAATACTGTAACGTCAAAAATACGCTTTTAAAAAAAATCCGAAAGCTAGCTGTGCATTGTAGTTTAGATAAATGTATATGGTTAAGTGAAGGATTTCGTCTATAATAGTAAATCCGCTGTATCGTATCAACTAGTAATATATTTGTTAAAACAGTTAAATGCTTATGAAAAAACATGTGTGGCCCAACTAAACACATTTCAGGTTATTAGATATGATTATGGACTAACAGCTTTCTTTAAATAAAAAAAATAACTTACCGCATCTAACCTTTTTGCCTCCTTACAATGAATACAGGCTACTTCAGCCACATTAGGCAAATAAGGCCTTGGATACGAAACAACATAGTGTCCATTCTGCAGAATAAAACTGACATTCTTAGACATATCATAAACATGTGGCATTTGCTGGCCAAAATGTCTTCTTAGAACACCCTGTAGTATAGCCATGCTGACGCTATGTGCCGCCATTGCTCCAATATGCCACGCTGCGTTCATTCCTCGCTCAATCAGACTCATTTCATCAGTGAAAGACTTGGCGAAAAATGGCGTCACGGAAAATGGTGTTGGACTTCCAGAAGCGCTGAATGGAGCAGCGTAGAAGCCTACAGTGTTGATGTACATGAAAGGAACTTTCATTTTGTAAACAATGCCGAGGGCACACTCAGGGTATGTGCCGTCTAGGATGATGAGATCATAGTTTCTTCCAGATCGAAGGAAGGACCGAGTCTCGTAGTCGCTGAGGAACGCGTCGCAAGCCTGAAAATAAACAAACTGATTTAAAGTATTTATTTTTCATGATGTAAACTTTTTGACTTGTTTTACTATACAGGGTAATTTTTTTTGAAGATCAAAATATTTTAGGAGAAGGTTAAGAATGGCGTGTGGATTCAATTTACGACAAAAAACATTGTATATATTTTTTTTTTATTGAAATTTTACAATTCTTTCAGGTGATCAAATTTTTCTGACTCATGAGAAATCGGGGCTTAACGTATTTCTTGACAACAATAGTTGAAAAAACCCTTTTATTTCTTGCTATTTAGTCGTAAATAACAGATTAAACTAAAATGTTGTAAACTTACGATAATTAAAAAATATCAATGAGCCAATAAAAAGTGTTTTATTTAATTTTTCTATTTTTTTGTTGTGTGTGTGTCAATAAATTTCTCATTCATTCAATCAAAAAAACATGTTACAAGCACATGAATATTTGCATTATGCGGGAATCGAACCCGCGACCACTGGCGTCTGAGGCAGATAGCGTTACCAGATTGCTAAAGTGGTCGTGATTGAAGTTATTGTTCTTTATTTAACTATTCGCCAAATATTATATGTGACTAGATATTGACCCCGAATTTCCATATTTTTAAGATTTTTTTACTTATTCCTTCATGAGATTTTTTTACTTATTCCTTCATATGGCGAATGGGAAGTACTCGACTTCCCATTCACCAATCCCAAATACCTTTTTACCTCATATCCGTATCGAAGAATATTCATCCAGGGCAGTGGCTCCTCTCCTCTCATTCTTGCTCCTACCAGGTCCAAAGCCATATACCTCCGAATGTAGGAGACCAGAGCTTCAGGGGCTATCTCTTCTACCCCATCAATGTGGAAGTCAGGTGGAAACGCGCTGAAGAAGGTGATGTTGTGTCCTCTGAAAGAGTAAAAAGACACATATAAAGTTTTTATTATATTTATTTATTTATCAGTCACAAAATCCACAGACCTTAAAATTAAAATTTTAACAAATAAATCTTCTAAAGAGTAGATTACGTCTAATTACGGATTTACTTTTTATAATTTATTACATTTAGAGAGCTAAAATATATCAGTATAAATGAAAATAATTAATTTATTTAGTTAACAACAATGCTTAAAAAAGACCATAATTCTTAGTTTCTATTTATAAATTATTATGGAATGAAAATCATGTTAGAACAGTGACTAATCCTGCATTTGAGCTCCATCAAGTCTGGTGATGAAGATGAGGTCGAAAATGAAAACACACGGGCTTAGGAAGAACCTAGCCTTTCATAAAAAACCGCTGGAGCGGTGATATTTTGCGGCAGATTTTATATTAATATATGACTAGCCAGGCGAACCCTGAAACTCAGGTCTTATCACCAAAGGGTCAATCGAATTGGTCTTACGACTCCCTTATCCAGGGGCGGTAGGACTATTTTACACAGGACTGAACCTACACAGCCATTAATTTATCTTTTAAGCATTGAGCTCCCCCCACTTTCAGTTCCTTTTGGTGGCAGCCGTCAGGATGCCGCTCGCTGCGCAGCCTCTACTACCAACTGGCTGTCGCTCCGATTGTGATCAATAGCCTTTGTAAGGCTGACCAAGGGAGATGCTTAGTAGGTATACTCAGGTGTTCTGAGGAGTCTCGTGGCCGGTCCCCATGCTGTCTGGGTACTCTATATCTGTTAGCCACTGGGGTTAGCAGCTCTTTAGAATTCCCTTTCGTCCGTAACAGGATTCATCCTCCTCCTTTAGTGGGTGCCAAAGAATTTTCCTTGGCGGAAAAACAAAAATTAAATTGAGGTCCCAAAGTTCATATTGAAGTAAACCTTTATTTATCGTAAGCATTGGAAGTAATCTAAGAACGAGAATCTCAGAACTAATATGTGTCTGGGTGTTTATCTATTTATGTATTTATATTCTAGGTTCCCCCCTAGTTCGCTATATGGTATCCCATAACACAAGCTATGCTTACTTTGGGGCCATGTAGTTGGTGTGATTGTCTGGGGATTTTATTTATTATTTATTTAATATGTGTACTAGAAATTGCTTTAGTTCACATATTAATATAATTATTATACTATCAACAGTTCCTTGAATAAACATTAGAATAGCCGTTCAATATACGAACAAAATATATTCCAATGTTAGTCATAGCATCACTTACAACCAGTCTTAATAACTTACCAAAAAGTAAAAGTAAAGGTAGAAATTCCTGCACTGTATTGTGCTATTGTGTGACTATTAATAGATAATTTTAAAGGCAGTCAAAGATATTAACGTTATTTACGCCAGCCATTCATGATCCTCGAGTGAGTTCTATGTTTACAGACTATATTTTTTTTGGTATCAGAGTATTTAGAGAGACTGCAAATATTTGTTAGGGGTGTCGTATTTCTATGTTCCTTTGTTTAAAAAATCAAAATTATTTACATATCCAGTCTATTTTGTAGTGTACATAATACTGCACACTTTTAGCTTTAATTAACACACCTTCTAGTCAATCCCCTGGCGAGTTCCCAAAAAGGCATTTTGTGTGACTTGGTGCCGCCCATGGTGATCATCAGGATGTCGCTGCCGCAGACCGACGCGGCCAGGAGAATCGGCAGGCAGAGGATTGGCCATCGCCCGAACTGCAACAAGGAAATTAAATAATTTGAATAATTGTTGGACGTTTTAATCACACGGCGCAATTTAGCCCTGAAAACGGTTAGACAAAGTGCATATCTATTATACTTATTTTTTTGTAAATACATACCTACATATCATACACCCAGACCAATGCATACAAACATGGCTATGCACAAAAATATTTGCATTGTGCGGAGATTTAACACGCGACCAAAAACATTGGGCCGTATTTATTTTTGTTTATTTATTTATTGCAAAACTTTATTGCTGGGAGCAAAAGAAAAACACATAATGTAACAGCTGCTTCCTGGGCATACTGTAAGAGTCAGTTGAGGGATATAGGTTTTATTGATATTTTTGTGGGCGATAGGCTGACCCCCTGTCACTGCAATAGCCTCTCTACATCATTATAATACCTCATTTGTCAAACGTGACATCAGATGGTCTTATAACCACTGGTGTTCTGTCTATCCCGTAAGGGATACAGGCATGAAGTTATGTATGTATTTATTGCAGTGACACGGGTCACAAAAATGACACAAAATTGACACAAAAATGCCAATAAAACCTCTAACCCTCAACTGACTCTTACAGTATGCTCGGGAAGAGAAGCAGCCGGTACATTCTGTGTTTTTCTTTTGCTCTCAGTCCAGCATGGGATATGATACTCTCTTAGTTTTAAATCTCTAATGTCAAATAGAATTTTTAAAGCAGTTGTTGAATTAGGGAGTGTAATGTTATATCGATCCACAGCGGTCGTCAGAATATTAGTTCGTCCAATATATTTGTTATTAAGGTTTTTTGAGTTATTTTGTCAAAACTTTAAGCATATAAGAAAAATCTCATGTGATGGTAACTTACCTAGTTACCACATTTTCGTTACTCTATCGCCTGGTTAGTGACCTTTCATGCAAGGTTGATACAAGCGAGATGCATACTAAAAGTGCCTACTTTTAATCCGAGACTATTAAAAAAAAATTCATGAGAAGTATACAAAATACACTTTTTTCAAAGAATTTTAATAGCTTAATAAGAATGTTAAAATGTAAACATCCTTTGTAAAGATTTGGTCTGACATTTTGATATTTCACGGTGACTGACAACTATGCCTATAGTACTTACTATCGGGTGATTGGCTGCCTTATCACATAACTTGCAAGATCAAAGCGATGGCATGAATTGCGCAAGACTTGCTAAAAAATAACTAATTCGCATTACGTTACAGCAAAAACATAGCCATAACAATCCGACGACTGTGCTGCCTCTATCGTGCAATCGATGTACTAAAAGTGCACATATCCCTTTGACGCAAACATCTGTTTCACATTTTATTAGTTTCTTTTTTAGCTATACTAAATTGTTTTTGGCGCTAGTATCGTAGCAATAAACGCAGTCTGCGATCAACGAACGATTGAACAGCTATCGCTTACATAATACGATGTAAAGCAATGGATCGCGCGTCCATGGCGTGATGACTGCGCCATTATAGCTGATCGCTAATATTTACGTGATAAGGCAGCGGGAAGATACAAGGTGTTTAAATGTAACTAACAAAAAACTAAAAAAAACATTCCTGTGACTTTTTTGCTTACATTGATCTGATTTTTGTTGTGTGGCCTGATAATGATACACACAATATGTGGTTTCATTGAATGCCTCTCGCTTGTATCAACGTTGTATAAAGTCTACCACTAATTAAGATTGCTCCGGCAGTGATATGTTCTGGCCTTTTTTATGAACAATCAGTTCCGTCCTAAACCGGTTAAACTAACACTTCGCGTTAAATTAACACTTGAAAGATTTTCCAAATGTAATCAAACAATACAGGCAAGTATAAAAAATTGACCACAATAGTTTGCATGAAGAAACTTAGTATTAGGACAATAAAACTTCATAGGTTCATAATTAACCTCTAAACTATTGTGCCAAACGCAAGTAAATTATGAGTAACAATTATAATTTCATTAGTTTGATAATTAGTGTTCTGTCACGTATAATTCTGCAATAATTGGTGATTTTAGCACTGATATTATAAATGCTAATACTTGTAAGAAGGGAAGGCTAGATGTTTTACGCTGGAACGGCTTGTTGAATCAGGATGAAATTTAATATGCAGGTTCTCTACGTGGCCCGTTAAACACTTTTTGTTTATTATTGGATTTTGATTAAAGCAGGTAAAACCGAGAGGAACAGCTTGTTTAATTATTTAATAATTATTGGGTCGAGTAAAAGTGATAATTTAATCTGGTATTATTTGAAAATATTATTGAAACGGTATTATTAATTATGCACTGACTTCAATCATTTGATTTAATAATTTTGGACTAATGATAAAACATAACCGTTTCTTTTGAATGAAGATAAATAAAATTCTTTCTATTTCCAAAGAGAATATACAAATTAAATTCAAACCAACTACGTCAAAAATTGTTGAATTAAATTTGAAATGTATGCTTTGTTAGTTTCGCAAGCTTCTGAAAATCTTCTCATAGTTATAATTTAGAGCGTTAAAGTATTAACTTGCCGCTTCATCTCGCGAGAATTTAATAACACGACTATGTAAGTTAACTATACGTTGCCTAGGTGACTTAACGACTTTTTAACTTTTACCTTATAATACGATATATACCAAAAAGATAAATGATTTGAATAAAACAATTTTTAAACGGGTTTATCGCTTATTATTATCTACATTTTACACTTTAACTTGACTCTCATGACCACGAGGTCTGCATAGGCACCGAAACGTCGATTTAAATTTATTTATATTATTTAGGGGAAGGTGGGCATGAAAGAGTTCTTTGTAACTACTGTTGCTACAGAAAACGAAGACCTGATGGAATTTCTTGAAAAAATGCAGGAAATATGTAGGGTGGCTCTTTACAACGATGGCTCTTTCATGCCCACCTACGCGATAAATCCGGCCAAAAAGTGTTTTGTTTCAGATTATGAATCGCGAAAAGTTAAGACATAAATGCTTTGGGGATACCTCCAAAGTATAAGTACCTACATATATTTTCTGTTAAGGGCCTGGATGAACATAATAATAAGATTCGTACGTAGTTGTTATACTGATAAAAGAAAGGCCAAGCCTATCGTTTTCAGTTCCTTTTAGTGGCAGTCGTCAGGATGCCGCTCGCTGCGCAGCCTCTATCTACCGATTGGCTGTCGCTCCGATGTTGATCAGTGGCTTTAATCAAGGCGGGTCATAAAAGGGGGTTGTTTATTGGGTATACTCATCCGGCTGAGTGAGTCTCGTGGCCGAACTTTCGGTCCCCACACTGTCTGGGCACGCTATAATAAATAAATAAATATTTCTGACCCTCACACAACATTATCTAGCCCAAATTAAGTTTCTTAAAGAACTTGTGTTATGGATACTAGATAACTGATATACTTAAGAAATATACATATAAACATACATATTGAATAAATATTTATTTTATTTATTTATTTATTTACACTTTATTGTATGCCATTAATAAGTACAAAAAAAAAAAAAAAAGGAAATACATGATAACAATTTTGAGATACAATTGGCGGTCTTATCGCTGGAAAGCGATCTCTACCAGACAACCATGGATAAAGAAAATAAGTATATGTAGCTTGGGGTTAAAGGCATACCTACTATATAGAATATACACTAAATAAAAATATACTTACATTAGGGATATATATACATAAAAAATACACACATAGATATAATAAATATGTCAATAAATATACATACATATATACATACATACATATATACATACATACATATATATTTAATTACAATATAAGGATCAGATTACTTCACAAGCTGACAAATAGTGGGACTTAAGCAGTTTTTTAAAGGATAGGAGTGATTTTGCGGATTTTACATTTACAGGAAGTTCATTCCACAAACTTACTGCTCGAACCATAAAAGACTTATGTAGGAAATCGGTAGAGTGAAGAGGTGTGCTGAGCAAGAGGTTGTCTGTCGATCGTAAATTACGCTCATGTTGGGAGTGCCGAAATTTAAAATACTCATGAAAATAACGCGGTGTGGTAGGATTGAACAGTAGACGATACAGTAGACAGAGAACATGGATATTCCGGCGAAGTCGAATGGGAAGCCACTTGAGCTTAGTGCGGTATTGAGACACATGATCATATTTGCGCAATCCAAATATAAATCTTATACAGAGATTTTGGAGGCGCTCAAGCTTATTAAGTTGGTCTTCGGTGACATCCAGATAGCATAAGTCTGCGTAGTCAAGAATAGGTAAAATGAGAGCGTGTGCAATCGATATCTTGGTGGAAAAAGGAAGGAGATTGCGAAGGCGCTTCAGCGAGTATGTGGCTGCAAACATCTTTCTACTCAACTCATCCATCTGTGGCTTCCAGGATAAGGTACAGTCTAAAATCAAACCAAGGTTTTTAACATATTTACTGTAAGCAATAACCTCCCCATTAAGTTGAATTTTAGGGCAGAGTGACCAGTCAATACGGTTTATGAGTTTATGGCTGCCAATTATTATCGCCTGGGTCTTCGACGGATTTACAGTAAGACCATGACCAGTACTCCATGTAAGTATTTTTGAAAGGTCTTGATTTAACGTATCAATACTAGCTGGCAAGTCTTCTAAGCTAGTCTGTAGATAAATTTGTACATCGTCTGCATACATATGGTAGGAAGAAGAAAGATCTTTAGAAATTGTATTTATAAAAATAGAAAAGAGGAGAGGAGACAACACGCCACCTTGAGGGACACCTGCCCGTACTTCGGCCCAAGATGAAACAGCATCGCCAATAACTGTACGCTGCTGGCGTCCACACAAGTAAGTTTGAAACCAGACAATCACCGATGGAGATATGTTAATCAAGCGCAATAGTTGTAATAAGATATCAAAATCGACAGTGTTGAACGCATTGCTAAAGTCTAACAACGTTAGAACAGTTAACTTTTTGTTCTCCATGCCGTTTCTAATATCATCGGTAATTTTTGCTAAAGTTGTGATGGTACTGTGGCCGGATCGAAAGCCAGATTGGTAATCGTTTAATATTTTATGTTTTTCTAGAAAATTACTAAGCTGTTTCTGGACGAGGCGCTCGAGAACTTTAGAGAGAAATGGGAGTACAGAAATGGGTCGAATATCTTTAAAGGAACTAGGTGAATTGTTTTTAGGTAAAGGAAATATCTCGGCGTTTTTCCATAAAGATGGAAACTTGTTTGAAGAAATTGATTTATTCAACATGTAAGTGATTAAAGGCAAAAGAAAGTCGAGAAGAAGAGTAATCATCTTACGACTTACGGAGTCTGACCCAATAGCGTTGGAGGTAATGGAATTTATAGCTTTCTTAACATCACATTCGGTGAATTGCTTAAAATTAAATGATTCATATTGAGGTGCGGGCAAAGAGGAAAGTAGATTTAATGTATGTGTTTTAGTGGCGTCATCTATAGAGCCAGAAGTTGAGAAATGCAGGTTAATTGAATTTAGATCGAAGTTATCGGGAAGAGATGTGTTTTTATTTTTGCCAACACCTAAAGTTTTAAGAAAACTCCAAACTTTTGCAGGAGTTCCCTTTGAGACAGAATCATGGATATGGCGTCGTTGTGCATTTCTACACATAGTATTGCAGCGATTACGTAAGTGTCGATACTTTTCAAAATTTGTCGAATTGGGTTCTTTCCGATATTTTAGCCGAGCGCGGTTGCGTTTGTTCATCATGGTTTTGATTTCTTCAGTAAGCCATGGAGCAGGTAGATGTTTGATCTTTACAGGTCGTACAGGGGCATGCCGATCGTAAAGCTGAATCAAAAGGGAATTGAATATGTCAATTTGATCATCGATATTATCAGCATTTACTACGGCATCCCAATGAACTTGCTGTGCGTCGCGAAGTAAATGATCGAAGTTAATTCCACCAAAAGATCGTTGCAAAAGTGTCTTGGGCTTTGATTTAGGAGTTTTAATTGTATAGGATAAGTATATCAGATCATGATATGAGAATGCGTTGGCTTCAATTTGGCCATGGGTAGCAACGTGCTCTACGGAAGACACAATCATGATATCTAAAAGTGAAGGCGTGGAGTTGGGGAAAAAATGTGTAGCACGAGATGGGAGGATATCCAAATTGCAGGCGTTGACTACGGACTTGAAATTAGCTGCACGACTATCGTTCTTCAACAGGCAGGTGTTGAAGTCGCCCATGATGATAGTATGATTGAACAAAGGGATCAACTCTTCCAACTTATTTTCCAAGGTAGAAAAGTAGTTTACGTTACTATTCGGACTGTAGACAACACCTAGAAGTAACTTTGTGGCACTGAGAGTAATTTCAGCAAAAATATATTCTAGTGAGTTTGTAGACCCGGACGCAGTGGTAGATGCACTCACTATCTTGTACGGTAAATGTGACCGCAAGTATATGGCTACACCGCCTCCAGTACGATTGATGCGGTCGTTGCGAAGCAAGACAAAGCCAGGTAACGCGTAAGAAGTCGATGGCAAGCAGGGTTTCATCCAGGTCTCGGAAACCAGAATTGCATGGATGTCTTTGCTCTCAAAAGTTGCAAGCATATCGGAATAATGTGCCGGAATACTTTGGGCGTTTATATGGACAACATTGAAATTTTTCAGTAAGTCTGAGAACTGTGAATTCAGGTATTGAGATAAAGGGATAGAGGTACTGTAATAGCTTTCGGAACTGTTCAATCCGTCGGATGAGCATGACACAAAATCAGGAAAAGGATCAGAATCGTTCACAACTGTAGAAGTATCCATAAAAAATATATTTATATAATAAATAACTATGTATATAAAAAAAAAATAAGTATACCTAATGCTAATGAAAATCTAAATAAATACTTTGCAATATGTATAATAAGGAGGCAAACTCTACCCACCAGCTATTACAAAATATTAACAAAATATACACATAAAAACAAATCAGAAGCAACTAAAAGAAAATATACTGTAAGGTTGATAAAATATAAGTAATATTTGAACTTTATACATTATGAAAGTAACTCGTAACTTAATTAAAATCAGGAAACATAACGTACCAATGACCTAATCTTTAAAAAAAAAAAAAACACACACTTGAATCAGACGGGAAAACAAAGAACTAAATTTGACAATAATAAATAAGACGTTTCAAGCTAGCTGTCACTGAGTAAATGTCAGTTCGTTAACGTCAAACAAAGTAGGAAATAAAAGTTAAGTTAAAAGTGGGTTGTCGAAAATAAATTATAATAGTACCGAGTTACTCAAATGAAATAAGTATATAGTAAAAGGAGGATACCTATTATTATCTGAGCATGAATATTGCCTATTTCTTGACTGCCCGCCGCCTTGTTGGAGCAACGGTCTTGTTGTGCTTGTCCGGCCGAGATGCTTCCGAGGCTAGAGGTGGTTTTTCTTCCGAGATGGCATCGAGATCTGATACAGATGAAATCTGCTGCCGTCTTCCATCAGGGCACTGTACGAAGACGCAACCAACGTTAGTCCAGCATTTAGTTACGCCAAAGCGTTGCCGCGCTGCTAAAAAGGCATCATGCCGCATTCGTGTCAAAAATTCAGAGAGGGTAATACCAGAGTTCTTCAGTGACGCCTTGCTGGACCAGATTTTGTCACGCGATGCTAATGAATTAAATTCAATCAACAAAGGCCTGGCTTTGCTGTCCCTTGGCTGGCCTAACCGATGACTGCGCACAATATCACCTTCCTTGAACAAGCTGATTTTCATTTTATCTTGGAACACTTGAGCTGCTGTAGAAATAGTGTTTTCATTTCTCACTTCGGGTATCCCATGCAATAAGAGAATGTTTCTGCGACCTTGCATCTCCAAACGATCACAACTTCTGGCAAGATGATCAATTTGCCTTTGCAGTAGCATCAAGGTATTTTGAACGAAGACTTTGAAATCCAGAAATTCTTGAGGCAAATCAGATGGACTACAAGGAGATTTTTTCAGAAAGTCCTGCTCAAATTGTGTCATTCTGCTTGAAAACATGTCTTGCATTTCACACAAATTTTGTTGAAGGGATGAAATCTCCATTGTGAATATATTACAATATTATGATTAATGTATATGTGCAGTGAAGTGAATGTAGAAGCTGGTAGGTCTAGTTTCTAGGTACACATTTAACTTATTTTAAGTTCTTAAATTTTAAGAAAAACTATTTAAATTGAAATAAATCAATACATATTTTTTATTAGAATAAACTTAAATAAACATCCATGACTTGACGACTAATATCTGTGTTCATCACACAAATATCCGCCGTCGCCGGGATTCGAACCCAGGACCTCTGGCATAGAAGGCAATTTACGTTACCGCTACACCAGCCGGTCGTCAATCTAGCTATATCTGCTAGCCACTGGGGTTAACAGCATATAGAATGCCCATTCGTCCGTAACAGGATTCATCCTCCTCCTGCAAGAGCTTGCTTTAGTAGGTGCCAAGCCTTGATAGCCTTATATTGGACATAGATTGTTATCTAACTCTTATTAATTAACTTATTAATAAGAGTTATTATTTAACACTTATTTACAAATGGCCATTGTATTTAGGCACCTATCAAGATATTGCAGTAGTCGTTAGGGTTCTTTGAAGTTATAGAATTTCTGGGAAAATATTACTTTAATATTCATTACTTCAGCCTTGAGAAAATAATATATTGACCTAGTGCCCTGTGTGCAACAGAACTAATTAAAATCAGACCATGAGATTACTCTTTGAACTTTATCATTTTTTTATGCGTTATTTTAAAAGAAAAATTAATTAACTTTAGTTGATAAAAATTCATATTAGCATGTCACCATTTATTTTAACCATGTCAAAGACGTTAGTTTCCCACGACACCTAACAATAACCACAATTAAACAAACTTAGTAAAATAGTCAAGTTACGTTGACACAACTTGTTAATAACTTAGGGTATCTACAATATCTAACTTTAAATACTTCGTGGTTTGTTTTAATGAATAGTAAGTTATTATGTGCACGCTCACTTGGCGGATCTTTTTTATTTTAGTTTTATTATTCTAGAAAGACTAATTAAATAAATTCATTCAAACTGAAAACTAAAATCTAGTCCTTAACACTGTTTTTAATTGACTCCCAAAAAGGAGGAAGTTCTCAATTCATCTAAGTATATGATTTTTTTGTGTCTTTGTTACACGATATTTCGGAGAATTATGAATCGATTTTAAATGAAGTACTCAACCGATTTCGGTGAAATTTATATGGGACCAACTATGAAGTATCCTCTATCATATGAATTAAGATTTTTTTAAATCGATTCATAATTGTCCTAAATATCGTGTAACAAAGGCACACAAAAAACATACAGATGAATTAAGAACCTCCTCCTTTTTTGGAAGTCGGTTGAAAATATATATTTTGATTTTATCCTCTTGAGGCTTGGACCTTTGTCAGGGCCGAGAAGATTTTTTGATTGACTTACAGTCAGGAATCATTAGTCACATGTCTTCAAAAATAATGCCTCAGTTTGCTTCTAAATAATAAATCTTTCTAATACTTGGTAAAAGGAAGTGAGCACAAAGGCTCCCGTGTAGATATATCAATCGATACAGCAGTTTAAATGACAACATCTTTCTATATCGAGAACGATTAACCACCGATCTTTAATTTTGCACAATGAATTCCGTACTTCGAAGGGTATGGTGTCCAGTCGGCACTGGAAACATGTAATTTGCAATGTCAGAAGCCATTTCGCCGCCCTGAAAATTCTGATATCTATCAAAGCACTGGGAACAGTAAGACTGTTTATAAATAAGTAATTGCGTTGCCTTCGTCAAGAACAAGCTGCTTAGTTTTAAAAGTTTTCAATATACGTGTGATTTAATATCCAACTTAACTTACTAAAGTAGTATAATAATAATAGTTGATGCTTATTCAGTAACAAAAGTTACGATTAAGTTTGTAGATGATTCTACAAAAGTTTATCTATAAGGTGTTATAAATATCTAAATAAGTTAGTAAGTGATTTAGTTTGACAAAACTTATCGAAGTCAAAATACACTTACGTAATTTTCAAAAAATAAATCGATTTAAAATATGTAAATACATGATTCGCTTCAACAAATTATACGATGCAAGATCGTTCCATTTTATTCAGGGGATAATAACAAAATATTTTCATTTGTAAACGAAAACAAACAAATTCCAAACAGTAGGGAAAACAATGTAAAAAAAGGCAAAGCGCATAAGTTCTGATACAAATTTTGGGCTATTCGAATGGTTTAATATTCCGAATTCCAATGAAATTGGAGTTCGGGCCATATTTTGTAATGGTATCCTGAGTTTTCATTGCAAAGCATAAAACACAATGCGTTTATTCGACTGCAATGTAGAAAAATCGAAAAATATACAAAACAACAAAAGTATTTTGGCATACCTACTATTGAAGTTTTACTGATTTTGTAAAATTATATTTCTTTATCAAGAGCATTGCGATGCGGGTTGAGATGTTTTGAGGCACTTAGTAAAACAATATAGTATACTAGCTGTTTCGCGTGGTTTTACCGGCGCCATTTCAAATCCCGCGGGAATATCGTAATAAAAAGTAGCTTATTTGCTATTCCAGACTGTATGCTATCATTTTGCTAAATTTTATCCGTTAAGCCGTGATAGAGTGACAAACATCCAGACATGCATACATCCATCCATCTAAACTTCCACATTTATATTATAATGTACAAAATTTTATATTATAAATAATTTTGTTGATTCAGAGCATTCATGTCAAAATAGTTGGGAGAAATATTAGGAGATTTGCCTGTAAATACCTTAGCCCAGTCAAATTAAGCCGAAAATAGACAAACAGGAGAAATTATTCGTGTAGTTTTGAAAATTGGCACAAGTATACCTTGTGCACTCTAGATTAACATATTAAAAGTCCTCACCCCCTACCCCTGACAACTTTTAATATGTCAATCAGGACTGCACATAGTATGCGTGTACCAATTTTTAAAAGTACACGATTTACTTCCACCGATTTAATTAATTTACTCTGACTATGAGCAAAATCTGAAAAGAGGAACTCTCAACCCCTACACCTTCAGCATAGCCCCCACCATCGAGAGCTCTTAGTATTACGATTTGGACTTCATAAGGTATAGCTATGCCCATTTTCAAGACTACACAAATTAGGGCTGCATCGTGAGGACGCCAGTTGTAGCCGAGGACTAACGGAAATCTCACACATCGCAAACAACACATTGTAACTCGTGGAGTATTGGTCGTGGAGTAAAAACTAATATTACCAAATCAAAAGGAAATTTTATGAATAAAATTTGGTCAGAAGCAACTATTACGCTATTTGTACAGATTTTAGAGATATGAGCAAAAACCTGCAAATAGGGAAATTCATCCCACCGACAGCACACCACCCACCATTGTGGACTTTTTATATGTTAATCTGGAATGCACAAAGTATACGTGTGCCAATTATCAAAACTACACGAAATATTTCCCCTGATTTTGCTAATTTTAATGGGCTACCTGCTATATGCTTCATCTGAAATATGGTTAACGAGGGACTCATGACAGTGGCATCTCTTTACTAGTAATAAAAAAAAATAGGTATTCATTAGAAGACGATTTAAATTTAACTTACCGTTATTTTTTTTTCAAACTAAATAAACTTCTTTGAGAAAAATGAGCACAATACCTAGTGTTTCTTAAACTGTATTTTATTCTAAAACCATAATCTTACTAATCTAATAAAGTAAAGTAAGAAAGAAAACAACATTAACTTTAAAACATAAAATTCTAGCACATTCAAAACTTCGCTTTTTCTCTCACTTGAGTTAGTAAATAATAAACTAAATGCAAATATATGTAGGGTTAGTGACTAACTCAACCCGTAACACTTAAACCGCGTGGGTTGAGATTATAAAACTAAATGTTATCAAAACCAATTTTCACTACTCAATTTTCCCGTGACTGGCGTGGGTTGAGTTGTTCAAACTAAGAATTAATTATTTGTTGTTTACTAGGCTCACCAAATCAGATTATGAGGGCATTGAAATACAAAATAAGCAGTCATTTACGTTTATTTGTTGAATGAGTGATGATTATTTTTGATCCAAATGTTCAGTTGTTTAATCGGGCTAGAGGTTGAAGGTTTGAAGGTTGAAGGGGCTTGAAGGTTCTTCCTTACTGAATTTAGTTTTGCATTTTTGCAGTTACGTAAGAGACACATTTATCAAATTATCATGATAATTAGTGTATCATTAACAAAAAAGAAGGCAAGTACATTTTTTCCCCGATGAAATTGTATCTTGTTGTTCTAATTTTAATTTTCCAACTTATGGTTTCATCGAGGAATTCTTATAACATGAAAGTTCTGATGGATTCAGAAAGTTTTAAGTAACTGATAACTAATACAACATGACGGATCAGATTGTTTATGGACATTGAAGTGTTCTAGATGACAAAAAGTCACAAAGTCAAATTATTTAGAGTTTCATCTGACTTAAAATTCTAGACTATGAAATTTATGACTTGTTAAACATTTAGCTTCTTCATCATCATCATCCACAGCCAGACACAAATATGAAGCTAAATGTTTTTTTGGCCTTAATTTATCACGATTAATCTGATTCAAAAAGAATTTTATTTATGATTTATGCTTTCTGGTACCAAAAAAGAATGCAGTTGCACCAATTCCCCGCATGGGTTGAGTTAATATCCGACCGAAGCGCCAAAACGAACTGCAACAACATGAATCGCTACAACTATTTTAAATTGAAATTCTCAGAAAAATAAATGAAAGAACGCGAATGAAATTCATTTGCAAATAAAATTCAAGTTAAAAAGCAATTCTACATTAAGAGCTCAAATTTAAAACCGTGCTGCTTTTCATCTGTTTTTCAGAAGTCATGTTTTATTTAAAAAACATATATCAATATTAATTTTAAGTGACTTTTTAAGTAGGTTTGGTTGAGTTTTATTATCATATATGTATACAATACGGGTTATGTATTAAAGTTACAACCTACAAGTTAAAATATTAAAGAACCTAGTCTATAATAAAACGCGCCAACAATTTCACCATAATAAGAATGGAATCTTTAGACACTGTAAAGTCCTACCAGTACACTATCATTTTAAATATATGATACAAGCCACCGCGCGCGGTTTTACCCGCGTAAGTTTTGATTCCGTGAGAATTTCGGGATAAAAAATAGCCTATACCTCAAGAGTTGGGCTATCAAATGCAAAAATAATTTTTCAAATACCACTTGTAGTTTCTGAGATTAGCGCGTTCAAACAAACAAACTCTTCCGCCTAATATACTACTCAAAACAAAATTAGGGGGGGCCACCTCGTTTTTTTTTTATAATGATGGAATGAGGTCAGCCTATCGCCCACAAAACACGCCGATAAAACCTCTGTCCCTTAAGTGACTTTTACAGTATGCCCGGTAATAGAAGCATCTGGTACATTCTATGTTTTTCTTTCACTCCCAGTTCAGCATGGAAACAACACACTTTTCGAAGAACTAGTTTAATGTTATGACAAAAAAGTTATGCAAAACATATGACAAACATTTCATAAAGAAAAAATTACGAGCATAAACGATTCAATCTCACTTGCCAAAGTAAACTTCTAGCGGACAATTAACTTCAGAATATGAATTACATGATAATTTAAGAATCAGGTTTTACCGGATCTTATTAGGAAACGCGTATTAATTTCCTCTGTAGGTCTACGTGACATAGTTACGAAGTTGGAAACACTTATTTCTGTGCTGCTAAAGTTTGCCCTTAATGAGGTCTCTAAGTAGGGCGGCAAAAAGTTTTAGGTTCAATAACATGTGACATAAAATTTCAACGCTTAAGTAGTATTTATAAGGTAGATTTTACAATAAAAAAAAAATACGTAACCTATTATTAACTTTGTCCAAAAAATTATACTTAAATCTAAGTCGGAAATCGTGAAAACTGAAGACAGTATGAATAAGGTTCAAATTATGAAATTTAAGTAAAGAAAAGTATTTTGAACGTCAAAATTTAAGTATCACATCATCATATACAGGGTGACTGGTGACAAATTTTAGATATCGAAATAGAGCACTCTGTACTCGATTCTGATCATAATATTTTGATGAAAGTAGGTAGGTACTTAATTTTTCAAGAGAATTCCCTATAAATAAATAAATAGACATTACTACACTTTTACCGACGGGCAGCCTCAGTCAACACGCAAACCACTACCCGCTATGTATCTATCAATTGTATTACGCCTATGTAACCATGCGTTGCGTAATAAATTTAACTTTCGCTTAAGTTTACTCTGTAAATAATTAATATTTATTTTTTATTAAAAATGTTCTCTTCATGTATGATCTCAAACTATCACGTCTTCGAATTTCAAAAGTGACCCTGTATACTAGTATTATATTATTACTAAATCAAAATTTATTTAACATAAAGCTGCGAAAAAGGAACACTCAAAGCCTCAAGGACATAAGGACATGAACAAGGTACTTGACGCTGCTTATGCCCTTCACTTATATTTTAAACGAAGTTCAACTAGATTTTATGGGTTTTCTAATCTAATTGACGTTTGTTAAAGTCAGCCTGATATCAATTAACAAAATACTAGTAGATATTCGATGATATGATGATGATTAATTAACAGCCTTGTTGATGAAGACGTAACGCTGTTATCTATACCATCACAACTCCTTGAAGGCCTGCTGCAAGGCTATCCCCCGGATGACGAGAAGGTTTTTAAGCCATAATGTCAGAATTTTCAGGGCACCAAAGTGGCTTCTAACAAACAATAATGACTACTATATTCAAGTATACAGCACCCGGGACCGACGGCCTAACGTTTCCCAGCACGGATGCCGCCATGAGAAATGAATGGTCGGCGGTCACCCATCCAAGTACCGACCGCGCCGAACGTTGCTTAACCTGGAATATCGAGTAATTTACACAGGATGCTCTGCACCACGACCACTTCTTTAAAGAGTTCAAATCTTGATAAGGGCAGACTTTGTGTGATGATTGCAAATATTTGTAAGTTAATTCCTTAAACAAAGTCTAATTCGGAACCCGGCTTAAAACGGTTTCAAATATTGAACGAATATTAAATAATATAACATCATTGAGTTCACCTTGAATCATCATACTACTTATAAACGTACTAATTACATACTACCCGCGAAAATTTGCATAAAAGGACCAAACAAACAGACTAGATAGGTATGTTCATGTTTTTTCAAAGTTAAATCATCTTTGTAAATATTAATTTAACTACAATACGTGAAAATTCTTTTATCAGAGTTCAATGAACTTTTTGGTTATACAGGATGCTCTAAGTAAAATAATGATAATATATTAATGCCTCCAGTCCTAGATCCTTAAATACATATCAAAAATAATTGTTTTAGAAGACGACGCTACGGTGCTAGCAAAGAACTATATTGACTCGTATGTTTACGAATGTTCGTATAGTATGGAGTCGGTTGCAAGTTTTTAGTAACATTGTAATTTTTATTTACAGTTATTTAAGAGTATAAAATTCGTAAAAAATTTAAAATTAACAAGGCAGTGGATAGATTTCAATCATTGCTTACAATTAAATATACAAGCTAATTATATATAAATTTTGAATATATATTTAATATGAATCTTTGCTAATATAATGCTTTTTTAAACTTACATGTTTGTGAGCTTAGAGCAGTTTTATATTTACAGCAGTTTTACAGTATAAGTTGTCCCCGCCTGCTGCTACAATTTTTTATGACTTATACAATTTAAAAGCTCTTATAGTCTTATGTGTTTGTTTGGCGCTTTTTAGTCTGAAATTACTGTATTCCGCAGTCGGGTTTTTAGTTTTGGTAATTACTTTTTAATTTTAATTTTTATCTGTCTACTTATATGATGTTTTTGATATTTTTGAAAAAATCAGTTGATAATGTTGGCTTACAGGAAGTCATTCAGTGTTCACTGTCTTTGAATAGCCATTTTTTCAGAACAATAAAATATCTTTATTTTTTGCTATAAAAAATATCAATCAATAACTGAATAGGTACCTAAACATTTCAAAAAAATTAAACTTAAACAAAACTTAAACTGTACAAATCATTATTTTTACCGTCTAAGAATTCTCATAGCAAAACAAAGTTATTTGTTTGATCATTAAATACAATACGTTACAATACTAATACAAAAGCCTGAGAACGCATAACTATATTGTTTGAAACAACAATAGTCCCTATTATTACCGGTCATACAGCAGAAATCGTTTAATCGATATTGTTTCTAAATCCTGGTAATCTGGAGGAATGAAACTAATTCAAATGATTAGTGGTTTTCGATGTTACCAGATACATATGCTCTGACCACGTCACGTGTGAAAGAGTTTGTAATGACCCATATTAATAGCAAAAGAATTGAAGTCGTCGTGGCCCCGTGTTTACTGTGTGTATCAAACGATATCACAGGTCAAGCAATGTTCGGTGCGGCCGGTACATGGATGGGTGAACGCCGACCATTCATTTCTCACGGCGACTTCCGTGCTTCGTAGGGCACGTTAAGCAGTCGGTCCCGGGTACTGTATACTTGTATACAGTAGTCGTTAGGGTTTGTCAGAAGCCATTTACGGCGCCCTGAAAATTCTGTCATCCACCACCCAGCACTGGGCCAGCTTGGTGGATTATGGCCTATACCTCATCATCACTTGCAAGCTGACCTCTTAAGATAGTAAACTAGATATGCTTGACAATTAATAAAGTGACAGTATTTTTATGAGCCATTTCGTAGCACCAAAAATAGCGTAGGTACTCTAGATCTAGAAGCAAATAGCCGGCGTGTTGTTTAAAGGTTAAAGGTTTCTACTTCGGTTACTACAGTTACTGCAGAACTAACATGCGACCATCGAAAACGATAAATCGGACCTTTTATCGATATTTTATTAGAATAATGCAATTAGAGTATGTGTTTTTCAATAAATATGACAGCATTGGTTCTGTGGGCTTAAGCGAATCAAGTAATTCTATCTACTAAGATGCGCATATTAGCTAACATGATAGGATAAAATCAATGGGTAATATTTATCTTGTCGATTCGAATATTTTTTGATGGTCGCGTGCTAGCCCGGCTGAATTCAAGTTTATTGACATGACGTTTCGCAGAAACAAGTTTACGTTTACTCTTTGCTCATAAAGTCACACCATAACTAGAATACGCGTATTTGCATAATTTAAGACTTATTTGTCGAAATTGTCTTAGGTTTTTATCGTATCATTTGCAATAATGACGTTCAAAGGCGTCAATAAACTCTTTTCCAGCGCTACGTCGTTCAAACTATAGCAATTCGCCATATACCTACCATGGGATAATTATATAAGAAAACAAAAACGGTATACATACTTACATACGTTCTTATAAAACTTTAACTAAATTAGCTATATCTATAAACACAAACTACATAGTTACCCCAAATTAAAGAATATACAATCTAAGCTGAAGAAGTATGGCAGAAAATTCTCTAAGGAAAGTATCCACTATCGAGGCTTCAAAACAAAAGGTACTAACTAAATAATCTTGCAAACTGTGATACTCCGAATAATAATAATTTCTACGCATACCTACATCTGACATGCGTCGTCACGTCACCAATATGCATATATTACCTAGTTCGTGCATCTCAGACAATTATTGCCTTTACAGAATAAATTACAGCAATAAGGCGCTGGAGTCCTACAATACATTTAATACGTTAAACATACAAAGACGCTGTGTTTCCATCACCAAAGAAAAGAGATGAATCAGAAAGAATCTAAGAAGCTAATGGCTGGTTTTACGTGTATTACCTTATTCTCATCTTACTTCTTACTAATATTATAAATGTGAAAGTTAGGATGGATTTATTATTATTTTGGATATATCCATGTTTCATCTGCAATCACGGCAGAACGGCTCAATGAATTTGGACGATATTTAGTTTATTTTAAGAAAGGCTTCCCGCTAAATTTTATATATCTGCCGGCTACCAACTGTACAGTTAGCTACACCACTGAAAATAAAGTTATTGTATTAATTAAATAATGTTATAACCAACCTGTAACATGCTTTTGTACAAAAATAAGTCGTTTTATCATAATAAAATACCTAAAATTGTACTGAAAAAGAACACCTGCCTACCACCCCCCACCGTATAGAACATTTTTGAATAGGAGCTTCCTTAAAGTACCTTAAAGTACTTTATTAATACAAGGTAATTAATAGGTTTTTTTATACTTAAGATCAAGATTCAAGGGATAGATCGCGCAAGGTTTTTTTAACAAAAAAGATATTTAACAAAAAATACACACACACACACGTTACCTTAATACTATGACGTATGTATGTGTGAATATATAGGCCGACAAGGGACTTTTGGCTTGTGGCAAAAAATTTAACTAACCGCGATCTTATGATTTTTTTTTTGTTTTTTTTTTGGCCACAGAAGACTGCCCCTTATAACACCCATAGGCCTATTGACCGTACAAGTGCTCGAGTCTAAAGGAAGATAAAATAATGTCATCATTATTAATATTACTTGTAGGATACGCTTTACCTGATCAATCCAATTTCATGTATTCTGTTGTCACTGCCTAAAACGCTTCCAAACATCATTAAAAACTTACCAGCGTTTTCCCAGACACACATTGAAGAACCTTTTTATCAAGTTTCACATTGGACCATAATAAGATTTTTCCTACAAACTTAAAAATCCTATATATCCCGTCTCCGTTGGAATTTCGGGAATCCCTTCAATAATGCGCCCCCAGTTTTGTGGGCGATAGGTTGACCCCCTGTCATTGCAATAGTCTAATACCTCCTAACTCAAACGTGACATCAAATGGTCTTGTAACTCTGGTTTTCTGGCTACACAAGGGATACAGGCGTGAAGTTATGTATGTATGGAATGGGATTCTCTCTCAGGCTAAAGAAAACATTCTCATTAATAATACCGCTAAAATTTCACAACGTTGTGTATTTAAAACTAGTTAACTGTCAATAGTTGCACCACATCTCAAGGCACATTAACAATTATAAAGTGAACGGATAAAGGATTAAATTGGAAAAGAATCAAGGTTCCAAATGTCGCACAGGTTTTCGCAAGGCAAACTTCAAACAATACCTAAACTTTCCATATCGCAAAAATTGTAAACATGTTAATTAAAAAGTTGAGTTACTGTTAACCTGCGTTGATATTTTTAGCTTAAATGGTTTTATTAAGGTCTCCCTTCTTATAAAACACAATCTTGACGTTGGGCGTTAATTCTCACTTTATAGAGATAATTTCGAAGTACCTTGTCATGAAACAAAATTCTCGATAAACATTATTTTGTTAATTGCTTACTAAAAAGCTCGTTTTGATGGTACAGAAGGCAGCAGGTCAAGCATTACAAACCTCTCAAATTTCTCCAAGCAACTTTCAACTTAATGTCGAATGCATAGAGCTCAGATTCGATTACAATTTTTTGGCAGGTTTGGAAAGCTTGATCAGAAGCTTGAGCCTTCTGTTATATGTCGTTGTGGCTCCTGTGTATGTAAAAAAATCGATATCGAAGGTTAAGGATGGGTGACTGCCGACCATTCATTTCACACGGGGCGACCACCGTGCTTCGGAAGCAGTCGTGCACGTTAAGTAGTCGGTCCCGGGTGCTGTATACTTGTATAGAGTAGTCGTTGGGGTAAGTCAGAAGCCATTTCGGCACCCTGAAAATTCAGACATCCACCACCTAGAGCTAGGCCAGCTTGGTGGATTACGGCCTAAACCTCCTTGTCATCTAGAGAAGAGACTCATTACCCTGCAATAGACTTATTACACGCAGTTGTGATGATATGTGCCGTAGCAAAACTTTAAAATATGCAGTTACTTACAGAAAACATTTCAAATTAAAAACGGCGACCTAAAACTTAATACCAAATTCACTGTTAGCTAATTATCAAAACAAGGTTTATCCTCAAATTGGAACCAGTCATCCTTGGCAAGGACAAAACCCCTTCAATAATCGAAAAGCAGATATCTTTCTTCCGTTTAAAGTCCAAAATTGCGTACTTCACAAGGTACTCACATCCTGCATTTATATTTCTCAGCTAATATCACATATTCAACTTTAAACAGCCATTAATGGGTTATACGCTGAATTACAGCTAAAGATCAAAGCTATTCGGTTATTAAGTACGAAAAGTACGAAAAAAGGTTTTGTACCGAACCCAACATAAAACATGCTATTGTGTAACTATACCTTCATACTCAAAGGTTTTTAGCAAAGAGTTTTTAAAGATCATTTTATTTTAGCGCAGAGACTTTATGCGCATGTTTTTCCTGACCTTTTAAGAATCTATATTTTTAATTACTAATATAAAATTTCAGATAACACAACGCCAAAAGATATTTTAAAATTAGCTGAGTCCTTACCCTGCGGCACGGAGTATTGACTATTTGTGATGCAAATGAAACAACGAATTATGTTCGTGTGCAGGCTAACAGCTAGCTGATTTACTAGCGCAATATAAATTACTAGCTATTCTCACGGCTTTAGCCCTACCAGAATTAAATAATGATGGAACAAATACGCCTAAAAACCATTCGCTTTAAAAATGCAGTGAATGCTATTCCTCGGATAGTGATAAAAATATGGTTTTATAGACTTTATTGTACATTAAGACAAAGTCCAAGTTTTTCCGCAGTAATTAATATTTAAAAATATTTTATTTTGTACTAGCCACCGTGCGCGGTTTTACCCGCGTAACTTTTGATCCCGTGGGAATTTCGGGATATAATATAGCCTATAACCTTCCTCAAGAGTTAGGCTATCAAATGCAAAAATAGTTTTTCAAATCCCACTTGTAGTTTCTGAGATTAGCGCGTTCAAACAAACAAACAAATAAACAAACTCTTCAGCTTTATATATTAGTATAGATTTTACCTCCACTGCAACAGTAAATAAATAAATAAAATACCCAGATAATCACGCCAACTACATGGCCTCAAAGTAAGCAAAGTTTGTGTTATGAGATATCATGTAGCAAACTAGGGGGGAACCTGGAATAGAAACACCCATATATGTTTATAAAGGCCCAGACCCGAAACATTTTTTTTTTTTTTGATAACAGGATAACCTAAAGCTTACAGTTGCATTGATGATTGACATTGACATGAAATAATTGACATTGATGATACTGCATTCGTAACGCGAACGAAATACAGGGTGACTGGTGACAAATTTTAGATGTTGAAGGAGAGCACTGTGTACCCGATTCTGAACATAGTTATTTAACTAAAAGTAGGTACTTAATTTTTCACCAGAATTCCCTATAAATAAATAAAGAGACTTAACTACACTTTTTCCGACGCGCCGCCTCAGTCAACACGCACACAGTAGTGTTCCCGCCCCACGTACACCACAACCCGCTAAGTATCTATTGTATCACGCTTATGTAACCATACGTTGCGTAATGAATTCTTTAACTGTCGGTTAAGTTTACTCCGTAAATAATTAATATTTATTTTTTAAGCTATTGCATAGGTTCTATCGCGGGCCTTGAGCGTGGGGACCGAATCCCGAAATTCCGTAACGAATTCGGGATTCGGTCCCCACGCTCAAGGTCCGCACAGCGGTGATACTTTGATTTCATAACTTCACATATAAACAATCAACGCCATCTACTTGGAACTTCATATTAGATCAAACATTACTGCATTAATAAAATTAAATAAACAATTATAATTGCATAAGTTGATAAAAAATGCTATGCAATAGCTTAACCGCGGCAGTCTCCGAGTGCCACATGTCTTTTTTCTCTTTATTTACAATCTCAAACTATCACGTCCTTGAATTTCAAAAGTGACCCACCAGTCACCTTGTATAAACGTTTAAGTTATAAGGAATAACCAACCAACTTCAGCTCAACCTCGCAAATTTTCAAGTTTTTATTACAATAAGAATTCATAACAAAGACTACTTACATGATTTTAAGTTAACAGTTTTGATTAACTCCATCATCTTATGTAAATTATTAATCAACCACACATTATGCTAAAGTTTTGTTAAAATATTATCATGTTTTAAAAATATGTTCTAAAATATTATCAGGTTAGTAGGTATAGTAGGTTCCTATGGCTGATGCAAAAGCATACATTGACCTTTTGGAAAAGCTTTTTACGTTTTTACAATGTTTATTATCCCAGAAAGAACGCGCCGAATCTTACAAACATTTTATACTTAAGCGATAGTATATGATTACGTATAGACGACGATACTATGAGACGTGCTCTTCCGCTTGCCCTAGAAACATCCTATATCAACAAAACTTAAAGTTGTATGTAAATTGGTTAGTTTCATAACTTTTCAATTGGAACCCCGTTCATATAAAGTAGACATGTGGTTTGTTTTAAAACTTAATCTATTATAGTTTCAATAACTTATTAAAAGATTATAAGATATAGAGATAAAAAAAACCTTATACTATCTTGTGTCAAATCTGTCACTTGAATTCAAAATAGTATAATTTTTACTTTTACTTTTTGATAAATATTGAAACCGGCCGTTAGTCGATGTGTTTTAAGCCGTCGTCGTCGCCATTGCAACGAAGTACGTAGTATAATGTGCAATTGATCGTTGGATTGAATATTGAAACCAACTAGAATTGCATAGTGCAAGGCGCAATTTTATGTTGTAACGACAAAGTAAATAATTCAAACTCTTTAAAATCTTCTACACGTACTGTTCAGCCTACTCCCTCTACGCCGCCGATGAGAATTGCGTACAAAAATGAGCTTAAACTCTTAAGAGTCCACCGCTCGCTAAGCTAAACTCGTCGTTGGGTTCAGCAAACCCATCTTGCTATTTCACTCAGCTTCACACGGAATTTGACATGTTTGGTGAGACGCACGATGGGTATGCAGGGTGACTGGTGACAAATTTTAGATACTGGAGGAGAGCACTCTGAACTCTATTCTGATCATAATTATGTGATAAAAGAAGGTATTTAATTTTCCACCAGAAATACATATGAATAAATAAAGAGACCTTATTACACTTTTCCCCACGCGCTGTCTCAGTTAACACGCACACAGCAGTGTTTTCGCCACACGCACACTACCACCCGCTAAGTATCTATTGCATTGCACTTGTGTAACCATGCGTTGCGTAATGAATTCTTTAATTTTTTAACTTTAACTTTCGGTAAAGTTTACACAATAAATAATTAATTATTTTATTTTTGTCTCTTCAAGTATTATCTCAAACTATCACGTCCTGGAATTTTGAAAATGACTGAACAGTGTACCCTGTGTTCTGACAGAAATCGAAACACAAAATTGTTGGGAATTGTGTTTGTATGACAAAGGTAGCTTATTATTGTCAAAAAAAATACTTATTTGAAGTTAAGTGATAAATAAACTATGTCCGTGGAACATATAAATTTAATGTGATCTTGTGTAAATACGAATTATTTATGCCATAAGTTCCGCTGAAATTGGGGTTGAAATATGGATTATTTAATGATCATAATCTTATAATGTTTGCTTTTACCATTATGCTGTCTAGCAACAAACTTTTGGAGTTTAACAGCAAATTTTGACGCTATGAGGCTTCTATGTTTGTATGGAGAAATGTACAAAATGAGAACTCTTAAGCAAATAGATTTAATTTGCAGCTAAGGGCCGCTGCATAGTTCCGGGAAGCTGTCTTATTCGAAAAAAAGGCAAATTTGAATTACTATTTTTGAAGATTCTCTCGATTATTTTGTAAATTAATTGTTGCAATCGTAAACGTAGCTATGTTTTATAATCACGATTCGACTACTTGTGATCCAGGCAAAGTACTTGGCATTTGACTTACTTAGTACTTTTTACACATACATTTAAAAGGTGTTTATTAAGATGTTTATTGTTCTTTCACACTCGAAGTAGGGAATTCTTTAGGGATAGGGTTTTATCGATAATATAGAATATTATAAAGATATGAAAAAAAAGTTTGTTATCATAACATATTGTTGTTTATGAAGGGACCTTTACGCCCGCGATTTGTGTCGGCATTTCCTTAATGTATATAATAAATAAATATTTCTGACACTCACACACCATTATCTAGCCCAAATTAAGTTTCTTAAAGAACTTGTGTTATGGATACTAGTTAACTGAAATACTTAAGAAATATATAAACTACATGTTGAATAAATATATATTTTTTATTAGATAATAAACTTAAATAAATATATAAACGTCCATGACTTGACGACTAATATCTGTGTTCATCACACAAATATCCGTCGCCGCCGGGATTCGAACCCAGGACCTCTGGCATAGAAGGCAATTTACGTTACCCCTACACCAGCCGGTCGTCAATTATGTCGACATAGTGAATCCCATCTCCTAAGGAAACCTCTACCAACCATTCCGACTGCCTACGGATTGAGTTGTACCACCCATAGTGTTTGCAAGACATCGATCTGCGGAGCTAAACAACAGAAAACGATAAATGGCACTTTAGAATATGGCAGCTTTGGTTATGTGGGCTTCGATGATGGTATCGAATCGAGTTATACTATCTATCATGGTGCGCATGTTAGCTAACAGGGTAGGATAAAATAATTCGGTACTATTAATCCCATCGATTCGAGTCTTTATCTATGGTCGCATGCTAGCCCTGCTGGACTAGACGTACCAAGACGATAACCAATGGCTGCTGAGTTTCTTGCTAATCATGTGTAGTGACGGATACCCTTAGATTATTTAACGCACTATTTATCTTAATTTTTGCTTGGCACCCGCGCGTTCAGCCGTCAAGTCCGGTGAAAATGAAAATACCTGACCGCTAAATAAACATTATTTTCAACGGACTTCCAAAAAAGGAGGAGGTTCTCAATTCGTCTGTATGTTTTTTTTTGTGTTTTGTTACATGATATTTCGGACAATTATGAACTGATTTTGAAAATTGTTATTTCATATGATAGAGGATACTTCGTAATTGGTCCCATTTAAATTTCATTGATAGCGGTTGAGGACATTATTGAAAATTTCAAAGTTTTGAAAAAATATGTATGATTTCGGAGAATGTTTACATTAATGAAATTCACAACTCAGCCAAAATTTTGACGTGAAGTCGGTTTTTTTAATGTTCTGTATTCGTTGATTATTGTATAATACATGAATGTTAGTTGAGTTGAGGTGGTTCGGCAGTTACGAGCATGTTTATAATGGCTCCCCTTTAGGTACCCAGACGGAATGGTAGATAATTAGCTCCCGCAATTACATGGAGTGGATCGGTAAGCGTGGAACCGCGACAAATGTGCAGTACTTTATCAGATATTTGTAACATTTGTAGCATGAATATCTCATTTATATTTGATATTAAAATGACAGACTTGGGCTTCATGAATTATTAATATGTCGATATGCTAAAAATGAACATAAATATTTATTTTTTTATTTTTAGATCAACCCTTGCTAGATCACACGGTGCTTGTTAGTAACTTTAATTTTTTTATAAATGTTATATTTCGTCAAAAATCAATTGACATAATAGATTACCTACTAGTATTTGTTTACTATATTGATACACAATACATTTGAGGAATAAAATGGATTTTTTTTATTTAATTAGTGGTAGAATAAAACTACTTTATGAAGTGTGGCCATATGTGATGGCCTACCGTCCATTTGCTTTATTCTGAATTTAAAAAATTCGTTATCTTTACATACATACATAACTTCTCGCCTGTATCTCTTATGGGGTTGGCAGAACACCAAAAGCTATAAACAGCCTCAGGGTCAGCCTATCGCCCACAAAAAAATTTCCAATAAAACCTCTGTCCCTTAACTGACTTTTACAGCATGCCCGGGAAGAGAAGCAGCTGGTACATTCTATGTGCTCCCAGTCCAGCATGGAAGACGTTATCGTTATCGTTCGTTATCTTTCTTAATGTAATTTAATTTGCATATTCATCAGCAACCTTCGAGTATATTTAACGACGAGTACCTAAGTTATATTTTGAAAACCCTTTAAATATACATGATTTTTATAAATAGCACATAATAAAAAATATAATTTTAAATAAACACATCGTAATGTAAACACTTCTAAAGTCACAATGATTAAGCTTCGCCAGCTAGCATTAACCTGCACAACAATTGACTTTATTTTACTATCATGACATCGAAAAAAAGAATTGAAAACCTACTGACCAAAAACTGCCAGCTGCAACTAAGTACCAGGTATAACCTATGCAAAAATTTGACATCTGAGTAAAATTAAACTCCAAGTTATACAACAAACAGGTCCTGGGGTTACCAAGTAACAGGTATCGTGTGATACCACTGACACCCAATAACCAATTTCCTTGATTCTGTTCCTAGACCTATGCCATGACTTTATTACGTAGTTCTCTTATGTAAGGAAGCAGACTCTCTGGTGCTGCCGGGGATTTTCGTAACAGGACCTTTATTGTGATCGTGATGTTTTATTTTAATTGGTGTAATTTTCTGTATATGTACAAGACCATATGTATAATAACAACATATTTCGCACATTCACATCACATTATCCAGCCCAAAGAATGTTCACGGTCCATATAGTCTCTGACCTGTCAAACTACTTTTTGTTAGGTATGTGAATGTATAAAGATGATATCGTCATGGAAATGCTGCCTGTTTATATCTTAACTATTGGTGCAGACTTGATTTTATGTCTTAGAAACGATATCGGGGTTTTCATTTCAAGTGGATGATACTAGTAGGTAGTCTATTGAGTGACTTGAGAGGGTAAAATATTAAAATCCTTAATGCGGTTTCTAATATGAGTAAATGATTTGGAATTACTCGAACATGAGCTATTATTTGCACTATATGTTGTTTTAATACATTTAATGAGTTGTCAAAAATCTAACAGGTCAGCTATGAATATTTCTCTTTATTAATTTATTTAAAAAATTATGTACACAACTTAAAAAATCAATATTAAAACAAGAGAACAAAGGTACAGCTTATTTCTATTGAAACTTCTTCCAGCAGACCTTTGGAGAGTTTGGTTATGGTTTCGATACTAGACAACAAAACCCAGATAATATAAAAAATAATAGAAATAAACTTAAATAAATACACAAACATCCATAATTTGACGACTTACATCTGTGTTCGTCACAAAAATTTTGACCCCACCGGCATTTCAACCATGTTAAAAAGCCGATTTCGTTACTGCTACACCATCGCTATTATCCTATAACGTTATTTTGTCAGATTGCGAGACAAGTTGAACAATTTAATATTACTTATTTTTTCATTATCTGTTAAAGTGCACTCATTCTGATTATTGCATGAACATGGAGCCATCGATAAATTCATACCACGATTTGGTTATACAATGTGTTAGGGTTCCGACTTTTGATACTTTACCTACGTGATATACATCAAATTTCATCGACAAAAGTCACCTTAGGGGGGGGGCGCACCCCTCACCCCTCGTGATGGGGGTGATTTAAAAAATTCGTTTCTCTGGTTTGCTTTAAGTTCGTAAAACCATTTTTTTTTTCATATTTATTGTGTGTATCTTGTTGAATTACATCTCATTTTAAAGCTTATTAAATTTACCAACTTTTGATACCACATTCACTAAAAAGTCATAAGAAGAAAAGAATTAATTTTAATGACTTAGAAAAAAAATCTTACTTTTTTGTAGTATTTTTTTAGTTTTTTGTCATTAAAAAAAAAACGAAGCCCTTAACAATGCATTTTTTTCTTCTTAACTAGTACTATTTGAGTTTATCTTTCTAACGATGCCAAAATTTAGGCCCGGTTCAGTAATTAGTTAAAAGGAAACACGAAATTAAAATATCAAAAGTTTATTTTACTAAGGTAATACGTCCTAGTTACAAAATTTAAGTACTATCAAGACTCGCGAGTTAGAGCGCGCGCGCAATGCGGTAGCAGGTTGCTTCAGGTTTTCGCCTGACTGCCTCTGCGCTCGCTGCGTTGGCGAGGGATGATCAGGGCGAGGCCCGTGCCGAAAGGCTAGAGCGCACCAATCACGTCGCCCCGCGCATCGTACGAGTCGAAACATGAATCTCTTTCAGTCTAATAGTGAATGAGATAACAATACTAAGGTACTGGTTAGGATTTCTACTTGCTAATCAGTTGTCCTTCGTTTCTCGTTGCGATTGCTACAAAGTTTTACTTTCGAATTTAGCTAAGTACTACTTACTCGATACTATGGCAGTTAATTATTCACCAAGTGAAGTGGCCGACATTGTATTTATTTATGGATACGCCAATGGAAACGCTGCGGCTGCTGTTCGGGAATATCGAATTAGATTCCCTACAAGGCGCATACCTTCTGCTCCAACTTTTGCAAGCGTTTTTGCAAGATTGCGCACTCATGGAATCCGACAGCCGCCTAATGAACGTGCTGTTGTGGGGAGACCAGACATGGAAGAAGAAATCATTGAAATGATTGCCAGTGACCCGCGACTTAGCACTAGAAATATTGCCAGAAGACTTGGGATTTCGCATTGGTCGGTGTGGCAAGTTCTACGTCGGGAAGGATTACGGCCGTTTCATTTTCGTCGAGTTCAGAATTTAATTGAACCAGATTATGCTGCTCGCTTTGTGTTCTGTGCGTGGCTTAATAGGAAAGTGAGACATGATGCAAACTTCGTACGGCGAATATTATGGACTGATGAAGCCAAATTCACAAGAGCTGGGATAACCAACCACCGAAACCATCATTTGTGGCTTAATGAAAATCCCCATGCTGTGAGGCCCGCCTCGTTCCAACACGAATTCTCAATCAACGTGTGGGCAGGCATTATTGATGATGAGCTGCTAGGTCCCATCGTCTTACCAGACAATCTTAATGGTGAGAGATTCTTGGAATTTCTAAGAGGGGATTTCCTACATGAGCTACCATTGGAGTACAGACGTGAACGCCGGTCTTTTTATTTGCAAATGGATGGAGCTCCTGCCCATTTTGCCCGGAATGTACGAGCATATGTGGATGAACACTACACCCCCTGGATTGGAAGAGGAGGAACAATTGCCTGGCCGGCTCGTAGCCCTAATTTGACACCTCTAGATTTCTTCCTGTGGGGGACCATGAAACAGCGGGTTTACCTAGAGGTGCCTACAACAAGAGAAGAGCTGCTGCAAAAAATTATGACCGCAGCTGATGAATTAAAAGCCGACAGAGCTATGATTAAAAGAGCTACACAACAAGTAGCATTAAGGGCTACTTCTTGTTTATTAAACAATGGTGGTCACTTTGAACAATTGTTAAATTGACTTAAAATCGGCAAAACTAAATAAAAAAGAGATTGTAAATTTCGTGTCTTTTATTTTGATGTCATTTTAGCTTAGCAGTTAGGACTGTTTCTTTGAAGTTAAACTGTCGTATTCTTTATCGTTAGAAAGATAAACTCAAATAGTACTAGTTAAGAAGAAAAAAATGCATTGTTAAGGGCTTCGTTTTTTTTTTAATGACAAAAAACTAAAAAAATACTACAAAAAAGTAAGATTTTTTTTCTAAGTCATTAAAATTAATTCTTTTCTTCTTATGACTTTTTAGTGAATGTGGTATCAAAAGTTGGTAAATTTAATAAGCTTTAAAATGAGATGTAATTCAACAAGATACACACAATAAATATGAAAAAAAAATGGTTTTACGAACTTAAAGCAAACCAGAGAAACGAAATTTTTAAATCACCCCCATCACGAGGGGTGAGGGGTGCGCCCCCCCCTAAGGTGACTTTTGTCGATGAAATTTGATGTATATCACGTAGGTAAAGTATCAAAAGTCGGAACCCTAACACATTGTATAAATAACGCGGAAATACAATCGTGATCGTTTATAGCACTAGACGACAAGAAGTGCAGTTCATTTCGCTTGCTCGGTTTCGTAACTTACCATTTATTTTAAATTTTATATTTATTAATTCAATTCCTATTCAATATAGAAATAAAAGAGAGTATAATTTTCCTCTATTAAAACTATTTACGGTTAATCATAACGCACCAGGACTAGTTTTTTTATTACATTTTGGAATTCCCAATGGTTATAACACCCTTTGATACTGTTTGTTTTATTATTGAGGAAAGTTAATGAAGATTTGTTTTGGTTACAGAAAAATATTTGATTATAAGGCTTAATTATGACGAGACAGTTTCCTCTCTCAATTATCGTTGTTCTTGACAAGAATCAAATTCAATCTAAATAATAATAATGCTCAAATAGAAACTCAAAAAAAGCAGTTTAATTAAACCAATCTTCTTCGTCAAATCACACTCATATCATCCACTTATCAATTTCCTCAAAACTATTCAGTTTTTTTTATATTTCCTCAAAGTTAAACATCCGAAGTTTACTTAGCTTCAGAATTTGCTCATAACTATTCGTTTTCTTTTTTTATGTTTCCTCAAAGTTAATGAAGAGATGTTTACTCAGTTCCATACCGGAGTAACCCGTCGGACTCGTCGTAGGAACTAGTTAAAGCGTCGGTATTCGCCACGGCCCAGAAAGTTACGATACTCGCTGACACAATTATATTCGATGACGTTGTTTTGTATCGAAATAGTTACTAAATCTAGTTTATTTCTCTTCTTATGCTAATAAGGAGAGATATTGGTCAGCTTTGATCTGTTGGTCCACGAAAAAGATGAGGTACCTGCAACGTTCTATGAAGAGTCAGTTCTAAGTAAACCCTCAGTCTGTCTATTTAGATAGATAGATTTATTAGCCAAACAGTAACACAATGATAATACAGTTTAGAAAATTTTCCAATTCTTCTGCTCTTACGTCTTAGGTAAACTACGGGATCAGTAAGTAACCGATAAAAGACAAGTTCAAATACATCTCTTGTTCACAAAGTGCTCTCAATTTTTCTCAATTTTTGGTCGAACTTTTAAGTAGGCTATCTTCATACCTTAAATATATGAACTTAATAAAAATAGAAATTGCACATTTTATTAAAAAAAACTGAAGAATGCACAAAATATTTTCGTCTTAAGTACAGTAGGTTATTTAGGTTAAATGAATTATGAACAAGAGCAACTTAACTTACTAAAACTGCTTGAGTTATTTACGAAGCATTAAGATCTTCTTAACTACAATATGGAAAATGGAATACTCTAAATTATTTTAGTATTTTGTTTTAATAAGTAAGGAAAACTGTACATACATTCATAACTTCACGCCTGTATCCCTAATGGGGTAGGCAGAACATCAGAGGCTATAAAACCATCTGATGCCACGTTTGACAAATTTGTAGGTATTATTATGATGGAGAGAGACTATTGCAGTGACAGGAGGTCAGCCTATCGCCCGCAAAAACGCCAATAAAACCTCCGTCCCTTAACTGATTTTACAGTATGTTTAAGGCCGATTTGGCTAGCGACCACCCTTCATATAAAAGCTGCCGCCAAATATTACTGCTTTAGCGGTGATGTGTTCCGGCAATATTTTATGAATAGCCAATTCTTTCCTAAACCCGTGTACTGTAACCTTCGACCTCATCTTCACCCACCATCAGGTGAGATTGAGGTTAAAAGCAAATAAATCACCTTAAAGGGAACTTATTTTCACTTTTCTTTAACTACACAGGTTCATTTTCGAAATTCCAGGACGTGATAGTTTGAGATCATACATGAAGAGAAAAATTAAAATAAAAAATAAATGTCAAGTATTTACTGAGTAAACTTAACCGAAAGTAAAAGAATTCATTACGCAACGCATGGTTACATAGCGTAAAGCAATAGATACTTAACGGGTGGTGATGTGCGTGTTGACTGAGGCAACAACACGTCGGGAAAAGTGTAGTAAGGTCTCTTTATTTATTCATAGGGATTTCTGGTGAAAAGTTCATTTATTACATAATTTTGATCAGAATCGAGTTCAGAGTACTCTACTTTAGTATCTAAAATTTGTCACCAGTCACCCTGTATAAAAGAAAAGATAAAATTAAAGTTTCCGTTTAATCCAGATCTGGATATCTTATCTTGCTTCATAAAACAGATGAACGCTTTTAGAAATTCAGGTAGCTAAAATTTATGGAGCTTGAATTTATTGAATGCGCTTCTATCAGATGGTCGATCGACATCCCTTTTGCTGTAGAAATCCTTTTACAAGTTGCAAATTTTATCTTCACTGTTGATTTCACACTAGGATTTGTCGGGGGTGTATATTGTTCGTTTATCGTTTGGTTAAATAATTATATTGCTTATAGTCTGTTGAATGCGATGTATTGTGATGAAACAAACAATCGTTTTACTTAAACAGCAAATTGTTTTGTTTTCGATTTAAAATGAAATTCATTATTGGAAAATCTTATTTTCAACCGAGTCTACATATAATGATCCCAGAGCAGAGCTATGCGTCTCACCCGAACGAACCAGGAAGTTTAAGCCTTAAATCACCAAGCTGGCCCACAGCTGGTTTGGTGCCTCAATACTAAAACAGTTAATTACTGCAAAACTATATAAAGGCTTTTCCTTCATACATTTTGGCGCACATGTGTACCACGAAGTACATGGGCACCAAATTGTAGGGCATAAACCAAGGAACTGTAAAATATAGGATATTTTAACCTTTTCATGATTAATGCTGTACAATAAATGATAACAATAAAATGTCAATAATTATAGGATGGCACCCCTCCGTTAGTCATTCAAATAAATTTGTTATTCCGTTCGTTTCTGCGTTCCGGGGTGCTTCTTATTTGTTTGCTGTATTGAATTTTACTGAGTTATTGGCTATTTCTACTGGTTTTTTAATCAAAAGATCAGTTTCGATCAGTTTCACAATGGTAACATTTGTTTTTATGGTAGGCATTTTATTGGCATTGCTAACAGTCTTTTCACTGCATATACAGCGATATGGCTTGTGTACAAGGCCATGAGTAAGATTTTTTTTCGCAGTTTAAAGTTCAGCTTAAACCTAAACTGTTTTCTTTAGGAGGATCAAAGGTATTATAAACTGACGAGTGTACCTGGGTACCTCAAATGGGCCACTTGAACGGAGATCCTTTTATTTACTTTTGTATTTTTTTTTCAATTCATTGCAGCATTGTGTTTTTATCTGTATAAAACTGCAATCTAAATTTAAATCATTAAGTGTAATTAAGAACCTTTTTATATTTTAGTAACGTTACCACATGTGACTGATTTTATGAATCTTACTAATATTTTAAGTGTGAAAGTTTGGATGTATGGATGCTTGTTCCTCAATCACAACAGAAGGACGGAAAGGAGCTTGATGAAATTGCATAAGAATAGTTTATGATAAAATGCTATTGGGTGATTCATACCACTGGCAAGAACCCTCTGGGTATGAATCGACGATTTCCTCAATATAACATAGACTCCTTTTTATCCCGAAAAAAAGTAGTGGTTCTCTCCGTAAACTTTTACTTACGCAACCGCTCTTCAAAATATGAAATCCCACATCATCATCATCACAACTCTTTGTAATGAGCCCACTGCATGGCATGAGTCTCTCCTCTGGGTGACGAGGAGGTATAGGCCATAATCCAAGCTGGCCCAGAGCTGGGAGGTGGATGTCATAATTCTCAGGGCGCCGTAGTGGCTTCTGACAAACCCTAACGAATACTGTATTTTCAATCGTAAGTTTTAAGTCGCGAGCAACAACTAGTTCTCTATAAACTTAACTTAAAATGAAACTCAAGAAAAATGGAGAAACACATTTGTATTTCTACATAATTCAAATATGGAATGTAATGAGACGATTCTAAGCAACGCTTAAGATGGAAATTGAGACGATGTTTAATTAACATTGTTTTTCTTAGCTGTGTTTATACTAGTTCCCTCGGTAATATTTGCTTCATAGCATAACGCTTACATTATTAATTTAATAAACACTATCATCTAAAATATATTCATAATGAAGACTTTATAGAAACAACAAGTGAAAAGTAAATACGAATTACTTTACGATAGGATGAATTTTACGCTACTCAAATTTCGGTTGAATCGTAATATAATAAACATTTTAAACCGGTATTTTTCCACCGGCACACAGACTATAGAGTCGATTAATACCAAAACGTCGATTTATAATATAAGATACTATTAATCGCAATGAAAGTCTATCTAATATCACTAGTCAAGACAATACTGTACTACAGTACTGATAAAACTAGGCGTATCTTTAATCCGAATTTATTAATAAGAGGGTAAAGGATTTATTCGGTGACAAGGCGTAACTATAAGTCATCGTGACGCATTTCCTTCTAAGTAATATATATCAATCAATGTTGCAAGCAACATTTTTCCGGGTCGATAAAAGGATGGGTGACCGCTGACCATTCATTTCTCACGGGGCGTCTTCCGTGCTTCGGAGGGCATGTAAAACACTTGGACCCGGGCGCTGTACCGGGTTTGTAAGAAGCCATTGAGCACTGTAGTGGGCTCATTACAAGGAGTTGAGTGATGATGATGATGAGTTATAACCTGTTTGATGGCGTGCACTTTTGCTTAAATACCAGGGACAATTAAAGGGCTAGACAGTTTAACTACTCACTGGCACGAAGGTCTTATCTCATAGTTCCCTGAACTTGCATGTGCCCATAGAAGGTGATAATTACGTACCTAGTATCAAGGGACCTAAAATAGTAAGCAACAAAAATACAAGCTTTTAAATACCGTTTGTTAGGTTTATTTTAACAGCCTAAATATATTTGATTAGATTTGAAATAGATAGAGCAGGGAAGTGTCACAGACATTATTTTGAACGAGGTGTGCTCGCGGCTCTATTGTGGTATATTATTTTCAATACCAGATTTTAATATGTTTTATAAAGTTCTGTATTTGATTTTGTCTGCTTCAAAATTTTTTATAACAAAAAATAACTACTCTTTGCTAGAAAATGAAGATTAATTAATTATATTATAATTTTCTTCTTCTAATTACAATATCGGCTATAATTTATATTTGTGAATAATAATAATGTGAATAAAATAATTAATTGAAAAGAACTCTACTTAAAATAGTTCAAAATTAGTCTGGTTATTGCTTTTGAATTTCTTGCCACTTCTTCTCAACAGATCGACTTTCCGAAGTGGTGGTAGATTCAGTTCAATTTATAAATTGTTTGACTTATTTCAAATGTACTTAAATACTTACGAAATAAAGAATATTTGAGTTTGAGTTTGACTGTCTTCAAAGTTTTCCGTCTACAAAATAATAGGAGTTAAACAAATGAATATTTTCAGTCAGTTTCATATTCAGTTAAGTAATATTACTCGCAAGAACATTAGGTCTCTCAAGTTGCCTCAAGTTAGGAGAGTTTTGAAAACAAGACAATTAATTATGGTAGCTATGCCTTAGGTTTTAAGAATTAAATTTGTTAAAGAACTAGCCTATTCTCGCGGTTTTACTTGTGCCACGTGTCAAAGAAACATCGAATGGACGATAGAACATACAGGATCTTTCAATAAGGACGGTCGATTTCAAGATGGAATAAAACAGACTATGTGTGAGATATTAACAAAATTATTATTTTATTTATCAAGAACATGCCATTTTGTTTTGAATATGACATAATTCAAATGTCCGCCGCAGTTTCGCACGGATCCGGGTAGTCCAATTTTCAATGACTCCGCTGCATTAATTCTACTGAAACCGAGTGATGGCCTATAGGTTATGTTGACTTTCAGGGTATCAGTTTATTGCGACTTATTGGTCATTGGAAACTTCAAAAACCTTCGCAAGAAAATATCATATCCGTATGGTTAAATTTAGGCTTAAAAAATTTGAATAAAATGGATCCATTCGAACCATTCGAAGACGCGGCGGACAGTGAATGATGTCATATTCAAAACAAAATGGCATGAATGGATCTTTCAAATAACAGGAAAAAATCGTTAATATCTCATACACAGCCTAGTTTATTCCATTTTGCAATCGACTCGTTCTTCTCGAAAGACCCTATAGAAAGAAATACACAGTAGTGTATTATCATGCAAGGTTAAGCAGCGTTCGGTCCGGTCAGCACAAGAATGTTTTTCTATTACACCTACTATTCATTTGTCCGTGTAGTGTCAGCATAGAATAGCCCTACGTTTCGATAAGTGTTTCGTAAAAGGCAACTAAGCCGAGTGACCATAGTGTGGTGACAGGGATCCCGTCAGGGTCCGACTGGCTAGCGACCACCCTTCATATAGAATCTGCCGCCAAATGTTCGGCGGTGATGTGTTCGGCATTTTTATAAATAGCCAGTTCTTTCCTAGTTCTGTGTGCTTTTCATCTTTGATATCATGTTCACTTATCATCGTCATCGCGTTAGTCAGTAATAAATAATAAGACTTATTTTGTTCGCTAAAAGTCCTGGGCGCAGTATACTTGTATACAGTGCTGTTAATTCTGACATATAGGAAAATGGGTCATCTTGTTTACGGCTCAAATCTCTTTATAATGGTTTCTAGCCAATCTGTTGAGAGTTTTATTAAATACTTTGCATTATGGATCTGTTTGTTCCCAGCTAATATAATTTGTATAAGGTGCCAAAGGTGTTATATCAACTAGAAGCGCTGGACTCCATTGACCGAAGAGCCCGTAATCTAATCAACAACGTCGACCTTACGACCAAAAAACTGCAGACCCTAGAGCATCGTCGTAAGGTTGCTTGTTTAACCATGTACTACAGGATACATTTTGGTGAGTGCGCGAGTGCTCTGTTTGAGCAAATTGAACCCTCACCCTTTTAACATTGGACTACTAGACGCAGACAGAACTTCCATCCGTATGTGGTTGATATTCCGAAAAGTCGAACTAAGCGCTTTGACAGTTCCTTTTTTATACGGGTCGCCAAGGTTTGGAATGAACTGCCTGCGTTTATTTTCCCTGAGCTAGTACTACAGTATAGTCCTAGTACTATTAAGCGTCGAGTGAATAGGTTTCTCCTAGATGGATGTGTCCCACCTTAGTCTTCATGTTCACTTAACATCAGGTGTCATGGAAGACAAATGTCCCATTCATATTTTATATAAAGAAAAGCATTCCCCTGTTTTACTCACTTCAGCGAGATATTCGTACAATCGCTGTATTTATTAAAATGTTTATTGTGATGGCGAATTTTAAACTTGCTACACAGAATACGATTAGTTTAAATTCAAACCAAATGACAGTTTAATGAATCCCTTTCTTTTCGTTAATTGAATGACAATCGACTTTCCAAAGTGTTGTCGTTGATTAACGCATTCCCATTGTACGGTTAAAATAAAATACATAAAAAATCAACGATTTTACTATTTAAGTTTCGAGTCCTTGGAGACTTTATTTGATGTTTCTTGTTATGTTGTATACCTGTACAGTCACGTCTTATAATATGTATACATTTTTATTGGAATTTAGAACTTGCAGGTCACTAAGATTGGTTACGATTTCAACGACACGCTACGTAATCGGCCTAGAACGACGATATTTGCAGACCTTATAGGAGGAGTAAACACGGTAGATTCTGATGAAGTGGTGTATAACAGGTTCTATCTAAGCCGATGCGTCAGGGATACAAATATTACTCAAATAAAAATAATAATAACTTATTTAAACAGTGGGCGCTACATTCGAATCATAATTTCACGTTTGCAACGAATCGAAAACTAAACAAAGCTACTATTTCGTAAACAAACAAAACAATCGCTCTCGTTATGAATCACAGACGTCTCCAACTGTCAACTCGTATGTTTCCGCGGCAAAACAAAAGAATAACAGTATTCTATGTAACTTAAAGTCACATTACTCAGAGCTCTTAGATTCCAATCTGTAACGTATAAGTACGTGTTACGTAACGTAGCGGAGTTATTAGGAAAAAGTTATTGCGTGACGCCGAGCGCGTAATGTTTATTTTATTTTCGCTTACTTACTGTTTTTGTTATTTGCTGTTGAGTTATGGTTTTGTATTTATTCTGTAACATAAACTCTATTTAAGGTTCAAAAGCTTTAATGCTATTTTAGGTCGTTGGGAAAAGCAAATAAATAATTCTGAACAATGTAAAACTCTCTCTAAGTAAGCAAAGTATTAAAGATATTAATCATACAGTAGAATACTAAAATATCCTAACTGGATCAAAAAAAAAAATCAAAAAGTTTTATTCATCTTAGGAATTTCACAAAACACTTGATGAAGTCAATCATCACATACTTCGGCTTTAACTACCTAGTTGTTGATAGTTGTTAAATAAGATATTACAGTAGACCAAGACACAAAAAAAGCCGGCGGAAAAAAACTCTTGGCACTCTTTTCAGTCAGAATTATCAAATTAATACAAATAGGTACAGTACAAATTGACTGTGACATGAAAAAAAACAAACACAAGACAGCTAATTGTGAGAGCTAATGTCATACCACATCCAAATTGCTTACATAGCAGGTGCAATGAGCTATGGATGCACAATACGAACATGACAAACTGGGACCAGAGTATTTGAACAAGAATGGAATAAAATAGTCATAGTACCATTAGCAAAACGACCTGGCACAGCTAGTAGCACCCGTTCACGAGTTAACGCAAGCACCAGCCATCACCCTCCTCAACCATATTTTAGGGAAGAGGGTGACCTGATACCCGACGCTGCCACTAGCCATGCCGCCTGAGGGAGCATGACGTTCTTGCTGTTGTCTTGACAAGAAAATAAGTGAGTGGGACAGTCACCAGTATGTCATATGTTGTATACTGCACAGCCAAGCCGTAAACAAAATTATTAAGTCATTAGAAACTTTTAGAAATATCCTGTTGTGCTTAATCCCATGCCTTTTTATCATCTAAGTAATCTTTAGTTTTATAATAAGCTTTTCGAGATAGAGTGTTTTTAATGATTGATTTAAATTTATTGAATGGCAGGGATTGTATTCACTTCGGAATTTTGTTATATATATGGATTGACATTCCAATAAATGATTTGCTGCTTTTAGCCAGCCTTAGTTTGGGAAACGCTAACTTATGGTCGTTCCTAGTCTTTACAGAGTAATTTTTATTATGATTATCTTTCCTAGTTTTAAATTTATTACTATTCTTATAAATATACATAATGTTTTCATAAATATATTGTGATGCAAGGGTCAAGATACCAATCTCTTTAAACTTTTCTCGAAGAGATTCTCTGTTTCCAAGTTTATACATTCCGCGAATAGCCCTTTTCTGCCGTGTAAATATCGTGTCAATATCTGCGGCATTGTCCCAAAGTGTAAATCAGAGTATAAATTTCATTATTTTTATTATGAATAAATCTCAGCAAATTTTGTCTTACGTTTTCATTATTCAATATACTTACCAAATAAAAGACATATTAACCGATTTTTTTTAAATATCATGTTCAATTAAATTTTAACTCGAAGTTTCAGTGCCCTTCCCAAATTACTTGATCTCGAGTGACTGATATTATTTATTTATTTACATTTTTTTGTACACAAAAAAGAAAAACAGAAAGTTAAAAAACATTTTAAAAGCCGGTTGAAAGCGCCTAATATTTTAATTACAACTGTTTCGTTTTCCTATGTATTCCAAGTAAGGCCAATTTGAATTTTCAATTTCGAATTTATCTAGTCTATTTGCAGTCAATCTACATGCCAAACCTTTTCTGTTTATTCTCATAACCGGCATGTTATTAGTATTAGATAAATAGGTAATCCTCTCATTACCAACAATGTGTTAGGTGGCTATGTTTCCCGTAGAGATGCAGCATTGAAGTTACGAGTTTACCCATCCACCTGCGCGGTTCGTTCGTCATTGCATACAGTCCGCGGGGAAATTAAATTTTGTTTACCGTGTAAACCTTTGGAAATTCGCGGACATAAAACAGTAACGCTTACTGTTACTGGTAGCTTCGAAATCGATACTCTTTGCTCTGGAACTATACCGAATTTTAGACTCAACTGATGTTTTGTTGCAGCTAGATCTATTGAAGTTAGGTTTTTGCATAAAAAATGCTTTATATTTGGCAGATAAGAAGAAATACATCAATAATAATGCTTTATGTACAGTCAGCTACAAAAGTTGATTAAAACATTGAATTTTTCAAAGTCGTTTTTCACCATATTCTGCCTAAATAACGACTTATATCGATTAACTTCTACTTATAGTTGTGATAATAAAACATAGAAGTTAGTCAATATTAGTAGCTATTTAGGCACAATATGATGAAAAACGATTTTGAAAATTTCGATGTGTTAAATAAAAAATAACTTTTGTAGCTGACTGTACCATCGAACCAACTGAATCATGCATGAGATAACGCATTTTGCTGAAAATTCGTTTGAAACTGTCAAACTTGTAAGGCCTATCGCGTATAATGCACTTATGACTTAGATACTGTACGAATTCTGTACTCATTTAAATGTCAGTATCGAATGAAATGATAACAAGTTCGTCACCAAGGAAACCTATCTTCAAGCGAATTTCGACCTACTAGCATTTTGATGATTTGCCAAAATGATCTTGTTGTGGGTCATGATTCAGTTGGTTCGATTACTACGTCGGAGGATAATGAAGAGGGTGGGTTTTATACATCGATTGAATTATAACTGCGCTTCTCGCAAAGGCTATTGGATAAACTTAAAAATATGAAAAAAAGTTGTAAAGTACGCGATATCATTTCTTGCCTTTTCTTGTCTACTAATCGACCTTCTAAATTGATGGTAGAAACGTTTCAATTTGTAAATCACGTGACTTATTTTAAGTTGTGTTGTTCAAACAAAATATAAAAAGACGTGCGGCACTCGGAGACTGCCGCGGTAAAGCTATTGCATAGCATTTTCTATCAACTTACTTACGCAATTATAATTATTTATTTATTTTATTAATGCAGTAATGTTTGATCTAATATGAAGTTCCACAAATTCCTAGTAGATGGCGCTGATTGTTTATTAAAGCCCGCATGTAAAGTTATGAAATCAAAGTATCACCGCTGTGCCGGTCGGAGTGGGGGGTGTTAGGTGTTTTTCGTTACGGAATTTCTGGATTCGGTCTCCACGCTCAAGGCCCGCGATAGAAGCTATGCAATAGCTTAAAATATGTAAACAAAATATATTACCGAACTCTTAATATATATACTTAACCCAAACTTTATTTACAACAAAAGCTATATTCGCATATGTGTTCCAGCGATTGCTTTACTGTATTACTATATTTATTTTTATAAACCTTAAATCTTTATTCAAGTCTTTTAACATTCACCGGGCTAGGTGGAAACTGGAACCACCAAACCAGAACCAGGTAGAGAATTAATCAAATTGTAATCTTCGGTCTTAGATTAAAAACACTTTAATGAATGAGTGTTGCCATCTCTATTTAATTTAGGAAACGGCAACATTTGTTTGTTTGATTCTTAAAAGAAATTTCCACATATTCATTAAGTTTATAAATTCGTAAGTAGTGAAAATTTCATATCACAAAGTTTCTTTTTTAATTATCGCAGCCAGACGGTGTAAGTGTTGATAAATGAACTAGGTTAAATAAAAAGAGCTGTGAATTCTGCGAAACGTTTATAACTAATTTAAATAAATACCACCTCGAAAAAACTCCTGTTAAATAAACGATGTATTTAAAAAACAACCTTATACTGCATATGTTTTGGTATTTTTACTACATTAAAACATCAATGAAGTGTATTTTAACTGAAAATTTCAAACGAAGTTTACTTTAGGTTGATCCATGTTTCATTTAAGCTGTGCATTTTAAATTGTAATTAAAATTTTGTTATGATAAACAAAGTTGTATAAAATTTTAATTCTGCATTTCAATTAGCGTGCACGTCGAATTCAAATTAATTTGTTTCATTATTTAAATTTGAATAAGGGATGTGTATGAATTAATAAACTTCATTAGTTAAAGAGCGAAATGGATGAATGAGGTGTATTTACTGAGTATGATTTTACACTTAACTTTACTATGTTGGTTCAATATTGTATTATTTAATAAACTATCTTAGCGTTGTAACAAAATTTCCTATCCTTGATGATATAATACTTTGTTAAAACGCGATAATAAAAAAAATAGTTTCAAAAAATAGTTTAATTCGAAGAAATATTTTCGGATGTGACAACTTAATTCTAGATAACCTTTAGGAGATTCTAGGCTTGATTTCGTAAGAATTTAAGACATTGCCAGTTTAAGAATAAAATTAAGAAATTACGACTGCTCTACACATTTTTAATCAAGTACTTTTTAAATAAGTACAGGGTTGCCTGTAAGAGATCATCTTTCGATGCCTATTGTGCTCTGTATCTTAAAAATTGTTCTGTATAAATATTCCTTATCTTTGTGTACAATGAAGAGTAAATAAATAAATAAATACTTATTTTGTTTACATTTCATCATCATCATCATTCACCAAGGAGACGTCCACTTCTGGACATTGGCTTCTCCCAAAGTTCTCCGCACAGATCGGTCCAGCACTGCCATCATCCAGCGTTTACTTATGTTAACACTTACAAAATTTAAATTTAATAGATAGAGTTTTACTTAAATAAAACAACTTAGATTGCACATATCCATCTTATTATTAAAACCATCCAATTCAATCCACTTGAAAGACCACAAAACTATCAACAAAAGTGATTAATTCACAAATCGATACTAACCGACATTAAAAGAAAGTGGTTAATTAAAAACGTTGTTAAGCTTCAACTGCATAGATTAATTTATACGCCATGGAGGAAGATTCATATTAGATTGAGCCATTACACTTCCGTCTGTTAGTAAGTTACTTAGAAAGTATAATGGTGGTTAATAATGGATGAAAAGACTGACCTTTCACTTTGAACACTGTAAAAAACTATGTGTAGTCAAGATTGATGTTTGGCTAATAACGTGGCCACGATTGATAATTGCAGCAATTTTTATGTTACGTTGTAGTTCGATTGTTGTTTTATTTATTTAGATAATTCAGGGTTCTGTAGCTAAAGTTTCATATCGGAATGATTGTTTTTTTTTTAAGTTAGATAGGTTATATAATGTCAACCTAATTTCATAACGTTGAAAGTAATGGAGGTTTATTTAGTACGTAGAATATTTTGAATCAGAATTATTGCTATCGCATTAAAATCAAGGTGTTGATTAGCACTATCTACATAGTTAATTTTAATTAACGCATTGCCTCTTGCGGGCTGCCTCTCCACATCAAACTCAACAACATTTGTTCTACGACTTTAGATATGTAAGTAACAAAATAATACAGCCTTACTTATTTTTAAAGTGGCAATGGGGAAAAAGTTTTTTTCGCTTGGTGGTAGGATCCCTTCTGGGTCCGCCTGGCTAGCGACCACCCTTTATATAAAGTCTGCCGCCAAATGTTACCGCTCCGGCGGTAATGTGTTCCGGCAATATTGTATAAAGAGCCAGTTCCTTCCTAAACCCGTGTGCTTTCATCTTCGACCTCATCGTCACTTACCATCAGGTGAGATTGAGGTCAAACGCGGGTTTAGTCACTTATAAAAAAAAAAAAAAAAGTCTAATCTAACCTATTTTAAGATCTAATATTTTTTAATAACAGCAATAGTTATAGGTATCTTATTAAGCAAAGAAATAGAGTTAAATACTTGTTCATAATATTATATTGTTCCTATAAATACACATTGACGACCGGCTGGTGTAGCGGTAATATAAATTGCCTTCTATGCCAGAGGTCCTGGGTTCGAATCCCGGCGGCGACGGATATTTGTGTGATGAACACAGATATTAGTCGTCAAGTCATGGATGTTTATATATTTATTTAAGTTTATTCTAATAAAAAATATATGTATTTTATTCAATATGTATGTTTATATATTTCTTAAGTATATCAGTTATCTAGTATCCATAACACAAGTTCTTTAAGAAACTTAATTTGGGCTAGATAATGTCGTGTGAGTGTCAGAAATATTTATTATTTATTATTATTATTATTTCGATTTTACATCTAACTTGGCACTCATTTAGATATAATTTTTGTATTGAACTTGGCTCTACTTTTTTACATTTATTTTCTTGGTGGGATAAATCTTTACACAAACCAATTTTCCTTTTTAAATTATTTGTACAGACAAAACAATTGTAATAATGTGAATTTGGTAGCCTAAAATTACATTTTTGTTACGTGTAACGGTATTTTCGATAGCACAGGTTGTCAAAATCTACCGTTTTCAACTCCTGTCCGCAAAGAACAAAGGATAATAAAAATGCCCAAAAATATATAAACTTTTGCTACTACAAGGTAATTTGCAGTAAACAACACTCTGCTTGAGTTTATTTTATTGTTCCGATAAGTTTATTGATTTGGGAATTGGGTTTAAACTGCCGTCTACTTGTAGAGATATTTTTGGTCGTATTAAATGGAATTCGCTAATAATTTGAGAAAATATTACATTCCCTGTCTCTTAAATTGCATAAACTAAAACATGGGAGATTATACTATATTTAATTTGATCATACCAAACCTATGTTATAATTTTGCACCATCAGATAGACTCTTTGGTTGATACGAAAAGTATATGAGAAACACAATAAACGCAACAGTTTTTAATATTCTACATTTTACTTGAGCCTTTTTAATTAAATTTATTTGGAGGCTTTTATGTTAAAAGATTGATATCACTCTCAATTTAACATGTTCCATTAATTTAAAATGGTGCATAGTGAAAATTTAAAATAATTTTATGTAAAAACTAAAATAACATACATAACATACATAACTTCGCGCCTGTATCCCGAATGGGGTAGGCAGAACACCAGAGGTAATAAAACCATGTGATGTCACGTTTGACAAATTTGGAGGCATAATAATAGTGGAGAGAGACTATTGCAGTGACAGGGGGCAGCCTATCGCCAACAAAAAAGCCTCCCATAACACCTCGGTCCCTTAACTGACTTTTACAGTATGCCTGGGAAGAGTTTTTCTTTCGCTAACATGAATAAAATAAAAGTTTCAAATAAAATAACATGAGGCTCTTATAAATCCTTTATTTCTATTACAAATGGATAAGTTTTTTTTTTATAAAATCACATTAGATGAAATATAATTTTAATTAATTACTTAATACAATGTTTCTTCCTTATTCTCATTATAACCACCATGACTTTTATCAATGATTAGGTATTGTCAGACTCTGGCTTACGTTCTTATCAAAAAAAAAGCTTTAATGTTAGGTAATTCGTAAAAGACATGTTTCCATTTCTTTGTATCTAGGGCTAGAATGTGAGCACAAAGGTACTATGAAGAGAATATACGTACAAACAAAGATGAATCACTTAATTTCAGATAGACATCGTATTAAAAAAGACTTATAAAAAATAGCTTCTCCCTACAAAGCCATTCCATTCCTCCTAACTTCAAGTGACAGATTTGTACCAAATAACAAGCCAGATGACAGTTTGACAGCAATGAAACTATCAAAAAATGGCGTAATGTATGGACGACTTAAGTAGCATGGCGGTTGCCTTTAAACATTAAACTTTTACATTTTTGTGCGCCATTCATTGAGCTTGTTGTAATTTCAACAACACTATGGTTAAGTGTCAATCTAATATTTTAATTTTAAAAACATGACCTTTCATGTTTAATTTGGTCCTAAGTTTTCACGATTAACTATCTAAAATCAAGCACTTTAAACCGGTTTTTATCGTCTGTATAATCATATACTTATATTTAACTATTTTTAACTTGACGTTCTGTTTCATCACAGACACCACGGTAACGAACAACCAAAATCGGTTTTATTTTAAATATCTTTTGTAAAGCAATGGCTAGCCTATATTCAAATAAAATAATACAAATTACATAACACAAACTTCATTCCATAGTAAAGTAAAAAATGATTAACATTATTTCATACCGGAACCACAACATACGTAATACGTACAATAGGCCCACGTGCTAATAGCGACCATGACCGAAAACGATAGAGAGAGTAAAAAAATATACTCAACACTGCTAAAGACGTGAACACTTTCGCCAGTCATTTCCGACAAACAAAGTAAATCAAAACAAACCTTACCCACTACTAAATTCGGATTAAAATCAAACACCAAATACGTTCATCGCATGTTAAACGTACAGCGTAATCTTAGCGCATAGAAATGCTTTTCGCAAATTATATTTTGATTGGTATAATAATTTTGAACCTTAATTCGAATGGGTTAAGAAAGAAAGTGCTTTTCCATAACAGTTATGTAAGATGAATTCGTAATGATTTAGTAATATGTGGTTAATTTATTCACAGATGGCTTTGAATGACAGTTAGTTGGTTAATGGAACACATGATAAACAAATCTATACACACAAATAAATAAAATTGGAGTGTCTGTTTGTAATATTGAAATAACCATTTTTAAAGTACATGCATATGAATATATATGTATATGATACATACTCCAAAATAGCATTTTTTACAATTTTTGTCTGTCGGTCTGTCTGTATGTCTGTTTGATCTCTGAAATGGCTGGACCGATTTTGACGAGACTTTTATTGACAGGTAGCTGATTTCATAAGGAGGACGCTATTTTTATTTTAGAAAAAAATAATAGGAACGAAGTTACAGATGAAAACATTGCAAAAACGGGGAAAATTATTTAATTTTGAAAGCTTCCATTGCGTGCGCTGCGTAAACGGTTTGAATTGCGCATAAATTATGTAAAATGGAATTGTTCCTCATTTATAGTTCTAAAAAAAGTCCGCAACAGGATATATCTATCTTTTAAGGTTTACTCACAATATCCATTTTAATTGTTAGAAAATGCTTTCGAAATTAATGTATTTATTTGCGACAGAGTTATCAATATATGGAGTAATATCAATATAGTATTAATCCTTATCCAAATGATTACCTTTTTGATCATAAGTATTTCATTGTCAATAAATTTGTCTCTTACACTTTAAAATCCGCAACATAGTAGTATCACAGAATAAGTAATAGTACCGTGTAGTATGTTCGGGATAAGGTGCGGCGGGCTGGAGAGTGGATTGTGCGCTGGCTACTCGCGCTGTTAGTTCTCCGAGATACAAACTGAACTCTGTGTGGCCGATAGAAATATTCCCTCAAGTTTTATTCTTATTTCACTTACAAATATTCGATTGAACCACCTAATTTGTTTAACGTGTTCTGTATCAGACTACTTACAAGTATTTCGGCGCAATAATTGTGATTATTTCAATTATTTTGACTGGTCTAGCAATAATTAGTTAATCAGTGCTTCTATTCTTGCATCTGAATGATTTCCAAAAATAAAAAATAAATACTAGGTAGTGCGTTTTGATACTTTTTACTAAGCCCGAGTTGGACCTCAATGTCTCCTGATGGTAACTGTCGATCAGGTCGAAGATAATAGCAAACAGGTTATAGAACATGCTCTTCATAAAATGTTTTCAGGACACATCACCGACGGAGTGGTGATATTTCAATTAGGCGACCCTCAAGGGATCCTACCACGCTTATCCTGGGTTGGTAGGGTTATTCACGGGACCAAAAACTTCATATTAGGTACTTAGTTCGTTTCGTCAAAATCGATTAATTTCAACGGACTATCATGAGTAAAAGCTACGACCAACGATAGTAGTAGGTATAGGCAAGACGTTAATAATTGAAACAGATTACAGATAGCAAGGTACAGGTATCTACAGTAATTCAACTCGGTCGCATCTTTAAAGAAAATGCCTACAGCAGCGTTACAGTCCGTTCAAATGTGATAGGGCTGCCGCCTTCAGCATTTAAATTACATTTGCCCACTATGTGTTTACTTCCATTTAGTTTTGTGACTGCAAATATACTTTTTTTTTTATTAACAAATAAAATACTTTGTGAATTGAATAGGAAATGTTCAACAAAAATACGTTTTCTGTCAAAAAACCATGTTTACGTTTGATTAACAAATCGGTCTTATAAATGAGCGACCGAAAAATACTTGCGCCTCGGCTGAGACTTACGAAAAGATGTATTATTAAATTTTAGAGTATAAACAATCCGAATATTAACGTAAAGCTCAATCAACAATTGCTTCGGCATGCAGACACTCGCGACTGGCCGGATGCCGAGCGCATGTCGAGATCGAGCCGCGTAGACACAGCTCGCGTTTCGTCCGTTTGTATGAAGTTGAATTACTGTAGATATCTGTACCGTTCCCCAGTACTTTTAACAGGAGCAATACTACTCTATGTAGGTATTTATACATACCCACATGTATATAAGCTAAGCCCCCAGTCGCAAATGTACCGTGCCCCAGTACTTTTAAACAATACGATGCCTTTCGGTATTGCTACTTTATTTTTACTGCAGTTATTTTTTATAAGTCTTTTCCATAAAACCCGGGTGAACCTGCGAAGAACAGTTATGTTATAACAGTTTTTCAAATAATTCTGTCTATCTATCAGTACTTAATGTTTTTACAGCTAAACTACAGAATCGATTATGACGTAATTTAGAATAGAGTAAGCTTGAACTTCAAGGAGGATATAGTACCTAATCTTATTTATCCAACTGAAATATAGTTTAGCTGTTATAACATAGCTGAGTACTGCGGTTTCACCTGGGTTCTGTAGAAAAGACATACAAAGCACTGAACTACAGTAAAATATGGAAATAGGAGTTCTGAAGAAACGCACTTCGTAAAAATACTGAGGTACTTTGCCTTTGCCCCATGCCTTTCGAAGGTATTCCTGTTTTATATTTACTGCAGTTACTTTTGTGTAATGCAGCTATGTTATTGCGTTGTTTTGAAGTAACTCTGTCTATCTATCTTCACAGATAAACTACTGAATCGATTTTGACGTAATTAGGTAGAGTAAGCTTAAACTTATAGTATAGTAATCTTATTTATCCAGCTGCGATATCCGATATTTACCCGGACGAAGTCGCGGGCATCAGCTAGTAACTAATAATGTCTTATCAAATCTTTTAATGTATAAACAAATTTGCTTTGACTGTCTCAAAATTTCACGATTTGTTGTATTTAAAAAAAATGTATAACCAGATTTAAAGTGAATTTTAACATCTTTATCTGAAAGGACCTGAAACATCGAAAAAAAATGTGTAGTAAAGTTAAACTAGGGTTGGCAATCAAACTGTTAAAAACCGTATTATACTGTTTTTCACTACATTATTCTTTTTACTGTTGAACAAAACTAAAGTACCTATAGATACAAAATACTGTTTTCAGCATAAAATGCTATGTGCTACTGTTTGTGCGAGACTCAAAATAATAAATTGTGCGAGAAGCTCTAAAAATTAAACACCTACTGTTTATTTTACCAAAATACCATTTAATATTCTTTTCAGACCCAAATATACTTTTTTTTTTAAGTTGGCAACCCTTAGTTAAACACGAAAAAATCTGCTTTACAGCGTCATTTATTTAAAATGGCTATATCAGTATATCTATATCTTTAATAACTATTTTTTACGAGTATGAACAATTTCAAAAGACATTGAAAAGTGAGTATAAAGGTAGAGCTGATTTGTAAAGTAATTTCTTCCAGCAGAACCAAAGCGTTTGAGCTTGGCAAAAATGCAATAAGTGTGTATTAATCAATAAATCTATTAATTTAAAGGTTTAAAATAGGTTAAAACCGTCATTTTAAAAGTTCTAAGGAGGGTTTGTTAAACTTGCACACTGCTCTAAAACTTAAACTACATACACAACTTCACGCCTGTTTCCATTATGGGGTAGGCAGAACACCAGTGGCTACAAAATCATCTGACGTCACTTTCGACAAATTTGGAGGTATTATAATGGTGGATAGAGACTATTGCAGTGACAGGAAGTCAGCCTATCGCCCACAAAAAAAAATCTAATAAAACCTCTGTCCCTTAACTGACTTTTACAGTTTGCTCGGGAAGAGAAGCAGCTGGCACATTCTATGTTTTTCCTTTGCTCCCAGTCCAGCATGGAAGGTAAAAATCACTTAAACTAAAGTTAAGTTAATAGTTCTACCTATAGAGGGTACTTGTTACATGCATCACAACATACATTTTAGGTAAATGTGAAAACCTTTCGCAATGTTTGCTGTCTGCCCTTAAATTTCGTTAGCGTGTGGCTAGGTTGTACATTATATTGTACGTTCAGTTGATTTCATTGCTATTTATTAAAATTTTAACAGAATCAATAAAGTAGGTCATTGCATTCGAATTTGGAAAAAGTTTTTATACTTTTAACTTAATTTATGCAATACATCGACATTGACCCAAAAAGCTACAAAGCTTTTATCAAGGAAAGTACAGTTTTACATATTTCATATATACCTGCTAATTTTTTCGTTTGAATAGTTAAAGTAACGAGTAGATAAATAATACTTTGACGACCACTATCTGCCTCAGACGCCAGTGGTTGCGGGTTCAATTCCCGCACGGAACAAGAAAAAAAAATGTTTCTGGGTCTGGGTGTTTATCTATATAAATGTATTTTATATCCTAGTTCGCTACATGGTATCTCATAACACAAGCTTTGCTTACTTTGAGGCCATGTAGTTGGTATGATTGTTTGGAGATTTTAATTTTATTTTAATTTATTATTCTATCCATATTTTGTCAGCTATGATTGAGTATCAACCGCTAATACACCGCATAGTTAAGGCTTCCTTATGCGAAATCTATGCGTTTTCAAACTCGTTTTTAACTGGCAAATATTGTTTATTTTGATCTTATAAAAATATAATATGTTGAAGTTTGATTAATATATATTTTTAGTCGTATGGTTCTAAACACGATACTGATAACTTCACTCGATCATAAATAAATACAAAAAACATGAAAATTTTGTACAGATATTAACGTTCAGATACTGATCGGTACTGATAGATAGGAACTTATAGGTTTTGATAGGTAATGATGGCTGTTGGTGGGTGCTGATAGTAGGGTTGCCAGCTTTTTTTTCATGAAATAAAGTATATTTGAGTCTGAAAAGAATATCAAACAGTACTTTGGGAAAATAAACAGTATTCAAATTATTAAATTTGAATATTTTGGGGATTTTGAAAGTCTGGGGATTTTATTTAAAAAAAAAAAGAAATGTTTTAAACACATGTTTTTAGATTTTCTTGCAACTTGCACAAATTATTAATTAAAGTATAGCTTATACAGTGTTTAGTTTTTTATGCTGAAAACAGTATTTTATATACTTCATTTTTATTCAACAGTATAATGTAGTGAAAAGCAGTCTAATACTGTTAAAAACAGTATGGTTGACAACCCTAGCTGATAGGTATAGGTCTACCAGGATCTGAAACGTTTAAAGGAAAGAACTGTGGCAGAATTTTGTATGGATTGTTTTGGAGTACTTAGATGTCATAAAAACGAAACTATTTAAATAATTTTAATAATGTTTTTAAGTTTTTTGCATTTAAAATGCTCAATTATTCTTAAATAAATGAAAAATGTGATAAATAAAAATTACCCGACCAGGATTCGAACCTGGGACCTCTCGTTTGCCGGACGAGTGCTCTTCCAACTGAGCTATCGGGGCCTGGCGCTACTAATTATTTAAGAATAATTGAGCATTTTAAATGCAAAAAACTTAAAAACATTATTAAAACATTGCAATGCTTCACTTTAACTGGGATTCACAATTTCTGTAAAGAAATTGATCTCGGGTGGTCTTAGCTGCAAAGCTTATACCATTAGATGGAGCTACGTTAGCAATATAACGTAAGAACAAAAAATGTGGTAAGTAATTTCGAGGCGTAGCGCCAGGCCCCGATAGCTCAGTTGGAAGAGCACTCGTCCGGCAAACGAGAGGTCCCAGGTTCGAATCCTGGTCGGGTAATTTTTATTTATCACATTTTTCATTTATTTAAGAATAATTGAGCATTTTAAATGCAAAAAACTTAAAAACATTATTAAAACATTGCAATGCTTCACTTTAACTGGGATTCACAATTTCTGTAAAGAAATTGATCTCGGGTGGTCTTAGCTGCAAAGCTTATACCATTAGATGGAGCTACGTTAGCAATATAACGTAAGAACAAAAAATGTGGTAAGTAATTTCGAGGCGTAGCGCCAGGCCCCGATAGCTCAGTTGGAAGAGCACTCGTCCGGCAAACGAGAGGTCCCAGGTTCGAATCCTGGTCGGGTAATTTTTATTTATCACATTTTTCATTTATTTAAGAATAATTGAGCATTTTAAATGCAAAAAACTTAAAAACATTATTAAAACATTGCAATGCTTCACTTTAACTGGGATTCACAATTTCTGTAAAGAAATTGATCTCGGGTGGTCTTAGCTGCAAAGCTTATACCATTAGATGGAGCTACGTTAGCAATATAACGTAAGAACAAAAAATGTGGTAAGTAATTTCGAGGCGTAGCGCCAGGCCCCGATAGCTCAGTTGGAAGAGCACTCGTCCGGCAAACGAGAGGTCCCAGGTTCGAATCCTGGTCGGGTAATTTTTTATTTATCACATTTTTCATTTATTTAAGAATAATTGAGCATTTTAAATGCAAAAAACTTAAAAACATTATTAAAACATTGCAATGCTTCACTTTAACTGGGATTCACAATTTCTGTAAAGAAATTGATCTCGGGTGGTCTTAGCTGCAAAGCTTATACCATTAGATGGAGCTACGTTAGCAATATAACGTAAGAACAAAAAATGTGGTAAGTAATTTCGAGGCGTAGCGCCAGGCCCCGATAGCTCAGTTGGAAGAGCACTCGTCCGGCAAACGAGAGGTCCCAGGTTCGAATCCTGGTCGGGTAATTTTTATTTATCACATTTTTCATTTATTTAAGAATAATTGAGCATTTTAAATGCAAAAAACTTAAAAACATTATTAAAACATTGCAATGCTTCACTTTAACTGGGATTCACAATTTCTGTAAAGAAATTGATCTCGGGTGGTCTTAGCTGCAAAGCTTATACCATTAGATGGAGCTACGTTAGCAATATAACGTAAGAACAAAAAATGTGGTAAGTAATTTCGAGGCGTAGCGCCAGGCCCCGATAGCTCAGTTGGAAGAGCACTCGTCCGGCAAACGAGAGGTCCCAGGTTCGAATCCTGGTCGGGTAATTTTTTATTTATCACATTTTTCATTTATTTAAGAATAATTGAGCATTTTAAATGCAAAAAACTTAAAAACATTATTAAAACATTGCAATGCTTCACTTTAACTGGGATTCACAATTTCTGTAAAGAAATTGATCTCGGGTGGTCTTAGCTGCAAAGCTTATACCATTAGATGGAGCTACGTTAGCAATATAACGTAAGAACAAAAAATGTGGTAAGTAATTTCGAGGCGTAGCGCCAGGCCCCGATAGCTCAGTTGGAAGAGCACTCGTCCGGCAAACGAGAGGTCCCAGGTTCGAATCCTGGTCGGGTAATTTTTATTTATCACATTTTTCATTTATTTAAGAATAATTGAGCATTTTAAATGCAAAAAACTTAAAAACATTATTAAAACATTGCAATGCTTCACTTTAACTGGGATTCACAATTTCTGTAAAGAAATTGATCTCGGGTGGTCTTAGCTGCAAAGCTTATACCATTAGATGGAGCTACGTTAGCAATATAACGTAAGAACAAAAAATGTGGTAAGTAATTTCGAGGCGTAGCGCCAGGCCCCGATAGCTCAGTTGGAAGAGCACTCGTCCGGCAAACGAGAGGTCCCAGGTTCGAATCCTGGTCGGGTAATTTTTTATTTATCACATTTTTCATTTATTTAAGAATAATTGAGCATTTTAAATGCAAAAAACTTAAAAACATTATTAAAACATTGCAATGCTTCACTTTAACTGGGATTCACAATTTCTGTAAAGAAATTGATCTCGGGTGGTCTTAGCTGCAAAGCTTATACCATTAGATGGAGCTACGTTAGCAATATAACGTAAGAACAAAAAATGTGGTAAGTAATTTCGAGGCGTAGCGCCAGGCCCCGATAGCTCAGTTGGAAGAGCACTCGTCCGGCAAACGAGAGGTCCCAGGTTCGAATCCTGGTCGGGTAATTTTTATTTATCACATTTTTCATTTATTTAAGAATAATTGAGCATTTTAAATGCAAAAAACTTAAAAACATTATTAAAACATTGCAATGCTTCACTTTAACTGGGATTCACAATTTCTGTAAAGAAATTGATCTCGGGTGGTCTTAGCTGCAAAGCTTATACCATTAGATGGAGCTACGTTAGCAATATAACGTAAGAACAAAAAATGTGGTAAGTAATTTCGAGGCGTAGCGCCAGGCCCCGATAGCTCAGTTGGAAGAGCACTCGTCCGGCAAACGAGAGGTCCCAGGTTCGAATCCTGGTCGGGTAATTTTTATTTATCACATTTTTCATTTATTTAAGAATAATTGAGCATTTTAAATGCAAAAAACTTAAAAACATTATTAAAACATTGCAATGCTTCACTTTAACTGGGATTCACAATTTCTGTAAAGAAATTGATCTCGGGTGGTCTTAGCTGCAAAGCTTATACCATTAGATGGAGCTACGTTAGCAATATAACGTAAGAACAAAAAATGTGGTAAGTAATTTCGAGGCGTAGCGCCAGGCCCGATAGCTCAGTTGGAAGAGCACTCGTCCGGCAAACGAGAGGTCCCAGGTTCGAATCCTGGTCGGGTAATTTTTATTTATCACATTTTTCATTTATTTAAGAATAATTGAGCATTTTAAATGCAAAAAACTTAAAAACATTATTAAAACATTGCAATGCTTCACTTTAACTGGGATTCACAATTTCTGTAAAGAAATTGATCTCGGGTGGTCTTAGCTGCAAAGCTTATACCATTAGATGGAGCTACGTTAGCAATATAACGTAAGAACAAAAAATGTGGTAAGTAATTTCGAGGCGTAGCGCCAGGCCCCGATAGCTCAGTTGGAAGAGCACTCGTCCGGCAAACGAGAGGTCCCAGGTTCGAATCCTGGTCGGGTAATTTTTATTTATCACATTTTTCATTTATTTAAGAATAATTGAGCATTTTAAATGCAAAAAACTTAAAAACATTATTAAAACATTGCAATGCTTCACTTTAACTGGGATTCACAATTTCTGTAAAGAAATTGATCTCGGGTGGTCTTAGCTGCAAAGCTTATACCATTAGATGGAGCTACGTTAGCAATATAACGTAAGAACAAAAAATGTGGTAAGTAATTTCGAGGCGTAGCGCCAGGCCCCGATAGCTCAGTTGGAAGAGCACTCGTCCGGCAAACGAGAGGTCCCAGGTTCGAATCCTGGTCGGGTAATTTTTATTTATCACATTTTTCATTTATTTAAGAATAATTGAGCATTTTAAATGCAAAAAACTTAAAAACATTATTAAAACATTGCAATGCTTCACTTTAACTGGGATTCACAATTTCTGTAAAGAAATTGATCTCGGGTGGTCTTAGCTGCAAAGCTTATACCATTAGATGGAGCTACGTTAGCAATATAACGTAAGAACAAAAAATGTGGTAAGTAATTTCGAGGCGTAGCGCCAGGCCCCGATAGCTCAGTTGGAAGAGCACTCGTCCGGCAAACGAGAGGTCCCAGGTTCGAATCCTGGTCGGGTAATTTTTATTTATCACATTTTTCATTTATTTAAGAATATTTAAATAATTTTTCTATGATTTTTCACTTTTTTACTTCCTCTAGTTAAAGCCGGAGTTATTTATAAAGATAAAAACTATTTCAACTGATTAGTTGAGTTTCTGTTTGATCTAATGTTAATCTCACATAAGTGATTTGATTATTGCACTGTTTTGTTATTTATTCATAACCTAAAATACAAACATCGGCATACGTTTTTTTCGGCTTACCCGAATGTAAATAAACTCATTTGTCTATTTTCCTTTAAACATATTTTTTATTACGGGACGCATCTATTTTGCATAAGGTTTTTTCTTAAAGAATAAAAAATGAAATCCCCAGACAATCACACCAACTACATAGCCTCAAAGTAGGCGAAGCTTGTGTTATGAGATACCATGTAGCGAACTAGGAGGGAACCTAGAATATAAATACATATGTAGATAAAGACCCAGACCCGGAACATTTTTTTTTCTTGTTCCGGGCGGGAATCGAACCCGCACCCACTGGCGTCTGAGGCAGATAGGTTTACCCCATCGCCAAAGTGGTCGTCAAAACTTCTTGTATGGAGACCTGCCATCGTTCTTTGAAGCTAGACCAAAAACAATTCATCGAAATTTCAGTTGACAGATGAAATTTTTTATGTTGCCATATGAAAATTGCTATTTTTCAAACATGTTTTGCCATCAGATTCTGGTAGACCTATACTTATGGGTACTGATAGGTTCCTGATGGGTGCCTTTGAGGTAGTCACTGACAGAGAAAGAAGTCTTGGGCCAGGAATATTCGGGAATGGACTGGAGAACTGGAGCTGTTTCGCTTCACAAGAGACAGGACTGTTGAGTTATGTAGAGCTGTTTGCCAACCTGCGCTAATCGGACATAGACGGACATAGACGGATACCTTAAAGCTATATTATTAAGGCTTACTTACTGACTACAGGTACAACATATACTGCTCAAAAATATTCTTGACTTGTTGGCTGAGAAGGTGCCTATCACATGGAAAATCTTTTTTTTTTTTAATTTCACATCGACAAAACCGCGTTTTTAATTTTTTTTACATCATTTTACACACTAATTTTTTCACATTTTTGATATGTAACGCTTTGACGAATTTAAAAGATATCCCGACAAACGCTGACAATTTAATGAGATTACCGGTGTTATTTCATATAACGACCGGTCGTTTCATGATATGATTAATTCTACAATCAGACCGCAACATGTTCAACAAAAGTTAGGTACCTATGTATTGTTATTCATAGATGACTTGAGTTTATGTCGTTGTTGCGATCGATCTAGTAAATTAACTTCTATAGCGTTGAACTTCAATAACAACGAATACAAAACTGCTTTCCTTACCAAAACAAATTCACAAAAGAAAACATCAGCTATGTGCCTACTCATTTTTTGTTTCATCTTCAGAGTAAAAAATATATATTTGGTGAAAATTGAGTATCATGTTAATGTCAGATAAAATATCCAATACATACATACATAACTTCACGCCTGTATCCCTTATGGGGTAGGCAGAACACCAGTGGTTATAAGACCGTCTGATGTCACGTTTGACAATTGAGGTATTATAATTAATGAAGAGAGGCTATTGCAGTGACAGGGGGTCAGCCTATGGCCCCCAAAAATGCCAATAAAACCTCTGTCCCTTAACTGACTTTTACAGTATGCCCGGGAAGATTAGCAGCTGGTACATTCTATGTTTTGTTTTTCGCTCCCAGTCCAGTATCCAATCTATAGGTAAGTACTTAAATAATAAAGCTTGTTTGCGTGGTTTAGCGAGCTAATCTCTGTAACTACCGTTCTGATTTGAAAAATACTAGGGGTTCATAAATACAATGTGTTTGTATTCTAGGTTTCTCCCAAGTTTGCTATGCAGTATCCCATATCGCAAGCTTTTCACAAAAAATCAAAAGTTTCACAGGCAAAACCGCGCGAAGCTGCTAGTACAAGATATGCCAACAAAATTCTTTATCACGGTATTTTTGCTACCACTTTTACCACCGTTAAAACCATGTGTAACCATTACTGTCTTTCGCATTAAGGGAGGATAATCCAGCGAAATCACTCATGCAGTTTGCATGTACCAACATAGCAAGTGCCAGAATTTGTTTTACATTTCGGTTGTCTTATTAATATTTTTGTACACTCTTTATAATTTATTTTCAGTTGTATTTGAAAAGAAATTAATTTCTTGAAAGTGATACGTGTAGAAGTTGGTATTAAGAATAAAGTAAATCATATCAGTTATACCTGTTCATTTTCTGACGTAAAAATACGAACTACCCTCAAATTTCATATCATATGTACAAGCGCCAGACTAACATATAATATAATTAAAAAGCAACATCGTAACAATAGTCCGTTTTATATAACTTCCTATCGCTTAAGCGGTTTGTAGAAAAGGCGTAACGCCTAAAAAGGGCACTAACTGCCTATTGTGACATATGTCATTATTGTTCGTAAATCTATCATGATAGCAATAAAGATGCACAAGGAACCGTAGCTCTGTATGGGTCGTGGTAATGGGTTGCTTTGACAACGACCTGCGTAAAGGACGCTGGTTGAACAAGTAATTCTTGTAAATATTTGATTGAGGTTAATTTAATTTATCTTTTGTTTGCTTTGGGATAAAGATGGGAGAAGATTAAATGTTTCGATCTAGCAAAACATTTTGTTGACCGTGTAAATTGAATAATTTTGTATGAAACATCTTACTTATATATGGAAAAAATATATGGCTTTGATTCTCGACATTTTTGCTTAAATAATTTTGATGATTTTTACCTGCTGATTAAAAGAGTATACAATAATCAATAATTGAATCATTATTTATCGTAAAAACTCTATGTTGTTGGAAAACCACAGAACATATTCATTTTTCTTATAATTTAATCAAATATCATCCATGAGATTTAACAATTGAAAAAATGGAACAAAAAACTCCTTCGTGCCCGAGGTCTCAAGCAAAAAGGATAAAATCGTCACAATTGTCAAAAAAGTACATCCAATATAAAACCTAGAAATCCGCCTGCATCGTAGAGTCTGATGTTTTATAAATGGTTTTGAAACTTAAATATCATATCATAATGTAGTCACAAAATTGAAGCTACAGGAATTTTTTTAAATTTTATTTTTTACGTTACCAACTATTAAGTTAAAATTGCATTATTTTCAACAACTTTACATCTACCTACTGGATTCTATAACATTGAAAGTTTGATAAAAATATGTAACGATAAAACAATATAGGTTAAGTATGTAAACTCGGACAGTGTCATATAAAAAGGGTAGTTAATTTAAGAAAACTATTAATTTATGAAATTTTGATAAACAAGCATCGGTCTAACCAAATGAACACTAAGGACACTTAGTTCATTTTACTATGCGCCTGGGACAATTTTAAATGTTTATGTGGCGAAGCCGCAAGTGGTATCAATTATTTGATTTACTTGGATTACAAATAAAATTAAATACAAATTTGCTATTTTTTATTTTCTTTTTTGGTATTTAACAACATGAAAATAATTAAATATTTCTTAAGTTAAACAACTTTAATCGTATCACATCTTCTTTTTTTGTAGTTCCGAAATGAACAGTTGTTATAATTCTAATACACATCTCGTTTGTTTTATTTATTAGAAAAAATGATAAAAATGCTTAAATATATTTAAAGATTTTCTGTAAAAATTTTGTAAAACATAAATATTTTACAAATACGGACATAGTTATTGAGACCAAATCTCTTAAAAGTAATAATTTTAAATAAAGAAACTTACCATTTTGCGCGCCTTTTCACTGTATTTTTTTTATATGTTCACAAGCACAGACGACAAAGAGCACAGATAACACAAACACTTTACCACAGACTCAAGCACAACGTTTGTAAGCAGCTCAGTTCACTTCTTTGCCTCCCTGAGCTGTAAAAAAAAAACACGCGCCTTAGTGAAAGTGAACGTTGGAAGATGCTGGCAGTTTTTTATTGTGGTGCAAGAGCTAACCACGAAAAAAATGAAACCATAGTGTTGCTGTAACTTCGAAAATATTAATTTTAAATCAAAAACTTTTTCAGCCGGATTTCATTGCGGTTATGCAAAATCTTAGAATTTGAGTAGACGATTAAGTACATTATATACATCTTGGTCATGACTGACTGACTGGGTAATTCGTGCTAATAGGTATACGTCTTAGTGAAGCAGCATGAAATCCAGTTAGAATCGTCTTTAATTTAATAAAATAAATCTTGAAATATATCAAAAATACTATAATTATTTATTTTAATTTTTTTTGGATTACCTTTTACACTTTTGCAACATGCAACTTTTAATCTTTTTAACAATAGGGTATTAGTCTTTGCTGCATCCTGTTCAGCTATCTTTTTAATGAAAACATAAATTAGAACATCAGCACTGCAAGAACTCAATACTTATTCAACTTAACTTGCACTTAGGTTTATCATAAATCCAAAAGTAGAATTATGCACGTAAGTAGGTACCTAAGTATATAAGTTTCCTCATAATGCGGTTTTAGTAGTCAGCTCTCAAGCTATCATTTTTAACATTATGTCATATTATTCGCAATTTTGGCGCCACTTTTGTTCTTTTTTTGAAGTTTTTGTAACGTACTATTTCGCAACGATTGTTTCGCCGTGATTGAAGTTCTTGTTCCTTATTATTAATGAGGCTACTTGAACAAAAATACGAAGACATTTACTCATACAATTATTCACTTATTTAATCATTTACAGTATGTTTAGGGATTATAGCAAAAATATAAGAAGAAACGAAAATTTAAAAAGTAAACACTCTTAAACAGGACAGACGGATAGTAAATTTTTTGTGATGAATAAATAGTATTATTGTCCATAAGAATGTTTTGATTAAATAAAATGCATAATTTAGATCAACAACATTTGTCCAACCTTGAAACAAGTTTAAATCAATCAATTGCATAACATCATATTCACACGCGAAAAGTCAATGAAATAATATCCATAAAAATCGCCATTAATTTAGTATACATTTAATTTGGTCAAGGATTAAAAAAAGTTAAACATTATTTAATAAAATGACCTCAAAATGGTGACCAAGTTTCGGAGCACATGTTAAATAATGTTACATAAGTGATCATTAGTAATATCCATAATGTGTAGTTATAAGATCGACACTTGGCTCGTTAAGCGAGATAGTTTCAGAAGATGGTAGTTAAATATATTAAAAACTTCGCTGATTAATCGCCTCTGTTTATGGTAGCGTCAGAAAAATAATGTCAATGATGATAATGATCTCACAGGCTTAATTGTTTTATGTAATAGACACTGTAGTTTTTGGTGACATCATATGAACTTTTCGGAACGGCAAAATTTACGTTTCTTAGCTACATTAATGATTGTTTTCAAGTATTAAATAATCTGAAAATTGGAAAGTATTAAATGCAATCCAAAACAAAAGACTTAACTTTCAATAACAGATTCAACTTAAAATAAAAGAAAGGATCATAATTAGAATTTGTTCAATGGATTAAAATAGAATAAGAACTCTGATTGGATTGATGAACTGATTGAATAAAATTGAATATAACAGTATAAAGTGATTGATTATGTTTCGATAAGTTACGAATTCGCTTCTGCGACTTAGAAACAAATATCAAGCGCTAAATTATTTCTCTAAATGATGCTCACTCAACACAATTCATTAAATATAATATAAAACTAAAAAAACTTGACTCTGTTTTGCAATCAGTACGTAATTTTACTTAAGTACCAATTATTTTTAAGCCTCTGCACGATACAAGGAGCATTAAAGGCCTCAAAAGTCAAATATCTTCTTGGGAGGCGTCGCAATTCAAGAAAAGGTGATTAATTATGTTGGTGACACAAGAATCGTACGCAAGAATGTTTCATTCATTTAATTAACGACACTAAACTATGTGTATTATGTACATTACTTACACTGATTGAGGCTATAAAGACGTAATGTGTGAAATATTTGGTAATTCATTGTGTCATGTTTTTATTTTTATTTGTGACTAAGTCCGCGTTCTGATGATAAGACATTTTTTGGAAGGTATCGTACCTTTATTAAAACAAATATTATATTTTTGATTTGCGAAAGTTTCAAATATTTTTCCTATAATTTCGGAAGCAAAATGAATTATTGAAACTCAAACAACGATTTTAAAGCTCTAAATAATTGAAATTAAGAAGAGCTCAGCCACGGTAATATTAGTTGCCACAAACTCTTTTTCAAGGCGTTTTTTATCACGCTTAATCACACCTTATATTTCAACTTCATTTTACATATTTAATATGATTAACCATAAAAACTTAAGAAATCATTTACAAATCTACTCGATCAAAAATAAAAACAACTACCGCTAGCCAGAACTACGATCACTTAATGTCACGGATTGACAACTAATTACCCCGACGACATTGAAAGCATTTCAAATTCATCAAACGTATTTTGCTGACTGTATTTGTTTTAATGGGATATCAAAGCTATTAAATTTTTGGGTATGATTTCTCAAAACAACACCAAATATAGACGTGTATTACGTGACTTCGCAATTAGATACAATTGAAAAACATGCAAACGTGTTGCAGAACTATGATAATTTCCACCTTTTTACTAAATAGACTGAATATGAACGTCACTTGGTTTCGTTATCTATTTGAAATCACATCCGTTGAAAGAGAAGGCATTATTTCGATTGTAAGTAAGTAAGTTTTTACGTCAACCACTTTGGCGTTGGGGTAAACCTGTCTGACTCGACTCCCGCACGGAACAAGAAAAAAAAAATGTTCCATGTCTGGGTGTTTATCTATTTATGTGTTTATATTCTAGATTCCCCCTAGTTCACTACATGGTTTCCCATAACACAAGCTATGCTTACTTTGGGGCCATTAGTTGGTGTGATTGTCTGGGGATTTATTTTACTATTAAAAGCATTTTCGAATAACCCATTTCAATCATAAATCTCATTGTTGATGATGACGGGAATTGTGCCGCAAGCCACCAATCTGACATGGTACTTAACCTTTGATGTCACAATTTTGGAGACGTTGAAATGATGTCTGAAAAATCTTGATGACCACTGTATATAAGTATACAGCACATTGTGCCCTTTGATGCATGGATTATTTACTGGAAAATTAATGTTCAATAGTCGTAAGGGTTTATCAGAAGGCATTTCGCCGTCCTAATCTCCAATGAGCTTATGGCCTACAATGGCTTACAAGGCAATGCTCATAGCCCTACAATGGGCATAAGAAAACTGCCGTGTCGAGGATACTTATCCTACTGTATAAACCGATATAATGTTGGAGTCGCTACTCCGCTACCTAGAATAAGAGTGTCGTAAATCCGAGTGGAGACTGCTTTGTAGCTCAATCAGGGTCGTTTAAAGCGATCATATTTCATATAAAAATCCCGCTAAACATCTCCGATTGGTGACGTGTTCCACCAATATTTTATGAAGTGCCAGTTCGTTCCTAAGCCTGTTTGCTGTCATATGGCTTATAGAAAGAACACCAAGCCAATCATGGCTTAACGCTAGCTTAGCGAAACCACACTTAGTTCTGCAGACAAATATTTAATTCTTACTGTTGCTCTCCGATCATACTTGCATATAGACTTACTAGCTGTTTCACGCGATTTCACATATGGGAAAAAAGTAGTCTATGTGTTATTCCAAACTGTACCTACACTAGCACTATGCCAAATTTCGCCCAAATCCGTTGATCCGTTCTGCCGTGATTGAGGGACAAACATCCACACATCCATTCAAACTTTCAAAGTTATAATATTAGTAAAATTATATGACTGTCTAGAAATAGATTGTACTTGAGCACTCAAAAGTGTAATCGTAATAATATAGAAATCACAAATCTTGTCATCTCACTAACCGTACTTCAAATTGAACCTTAAAACTGTTATCTATATGTTAAAATTTTGTGTAAGTACATTTAGTATGTATGTAAGTTGGACACTGACTATGCAATACTGCTTGTGTGTCAGTATGTCAAACTTGATGTTTGGCAAAGTATCGACGATGAAAACATAGTCGAATTTTTTTAGTAACATTGCCAAAGTTGTTTTGTTACAGTAACGCTGGTTCGTGCAATAGCAATATTTATAGTTATGTAACTTTAATAAGACTAAATATATTACAATTTGGTTTGTGAGCTTTAAAGAATAAATTATATTGATGTTTAATCGTTTGAAAATCGAGAGTTGCAAGCACTGTCTCACAGTGCTTGCAACTTTACACAATTGGTGAGAGGCTTAAGGATAGGTACTTAAAATCGAAACTAACATATTTATTTCGGGAAACGGAAATTCACACTCATATTTGTCCTTTGCTTATAACACCTGATGTTATAAGTGATAATGATGTCGAAGATAATACATACACTAAATAAAAAAGGTACGGTAATAAAAGGTGAATAAATACGTGTACGTTTTCAAAATTGGAAAAAGATATTGAGGCTTTTATAATGTTCATTAACAGAATACATACCAGGAATTAACAAAGCGAGCAAAATGGCTATCATACCAATGACTGATTTTAAGTTAGGTATATTATTCGGTGTTCGGTTATTTCGTGTTTCGTGCTTCGGTTATTTCATCTAAATGAAGCGACATCCATACTAGCAACATAACAACGATGATATCGATATCCCAAATTTTCTTCATCGTGGTAATCAATATTTCAATAGCAGGTTACTTTAAATCGGTTCCCGATAGGAATCGTTGGACCTTGTGCGCTATCCTTTTTATTTGGAGTGGACTTACGGTATCTACAAAGGCTACTTAAAGAGCAGTCAAAATTATTTAGGCTATCTCTAAAAGTAAATTTATTATCTTTATCTGTAAGAATTAGAGGTTTTCTGTTAAGGTGAGGGCCAAAGTATTGAAATATTTTTCCGAATTTTGTATTATAAAAGACTGAATATAATTTTATTACATTAAGTTACACTTAATTTTTCAGACATACGTGAACGGCTATCTTTGATACCTGCATTAAATCGTGAAAACCTTTTCTTTATTCACATCACCTGACTTTGTGATACTAAGTGCCTGGTAGATATCGCTTACTAACGATAAGGCCACTCATTTCAAATTGTTATAAAGGATAAATAAATAAATGCACATTTACATTGACTAGTAGCAAATGTATAATGAACTTTAATCGAACTACTAAACTCGTATGTTGCTTAATTGTAAAACATTTCAAAAAAGTAGTCCAAGTCATCTATAATTATCGTATCAAACTCCTAACCATTTACAATCACATCCGTTACCTACAGTATTAAATCGGAAAATATGTAAAAAACTTCCTGTGACAAGTTTCCCAAAGCATTGACTCATAATGTTGCAAAACCTAAACAATCTAGGTTGCAAAACGAGAGGATTAGGTTCACTGGACTTTGTCAACCTAACCTTCTGGCAACACTGTGAAATGCTCTGGTTAGGAAAGTAATGTGTTGAAAACTTTAAACCAAGTTTAATGTTTCGCAGATCGCTAAGTATTGATCTTGTACAAGGTGTATGCGAAATGTAGGAATGAAGGGCCCTGCGTATTGTTTAGTTAGAGGCTTTCAAATATGTCGTTGTTAAAAAGACACCATTACAAATGATCTGTGATTTCGTTTTTTTTGGGTGTGTGACATATTCCAAATAGAGAAATATATTATGATACAAGAAAACCCAGCGTGGGTTTGTTTTTTTTTTGTTTTAATGCGCTTATCTTGAAAACTTCCAGTCGGATTTGAAAGAATATTTCTGCATTTGATATCATAGGAATATCATAGGCCATAGGAAACGTTATGTTTATGTTTATCAATGCATTTCTACGAGATCATAAATTGCGCAGCCAAAACCGCGCGCAATATATTGTAGTATTTAAAATCTAAGATCGAAGATTGATATTCATCATCATCATCACAACTCCGTGTACTGAGCCAACTGCGTGGTCTCTCCTCTGGGTTACGAGGAGGCTTAGGCCGTAATCCACCGAACTGGCCCTGTCAGTTGGTGGATGTCAGCATTTTAGTGTGTCGGAATGGCGTCTGACGAACCCTAACTTCTACCATATACAAGTATACAGCAACCCGGACCGACTGCTTAACGTTCTTTCCGAAGCACGGAAGTCATCGTGAGAAAGAAATGATCGGCGGTCACCCATCCTAATACCGGCCGCGCCGAATACGCTTAACCTGCGATATCGTTTGATTTGCATAGTAAACACAGTAACAAGGATTGCAGATAACCTGATATTAAGTATAATAAAATCCATCAATAATGAACGTCTGAATTTTTAACATTCTCCGCAGCAGCCTCCCAAAATTCAATAACTTATTTACATTTAATTCCAGGTATACAAGGTATAACGAAATGTCCTAAAGACAGAAGTCAAGGCTTGACAATGAATTAATTCTGACATTGACAGGGCTACCTGTCGCCCTTGTTTTTTGTTCCTGAAGTTACAAGTAATCAAGACCCTTTAGTACTTTTTTTTTTAATTTTGGCAATGGAAAGACCGGAAATGAGTTTATTTTAAGACCTTATGTTATAGTGCATAACAGTGACATACCTACATGGTTTACTTGTGTTGTTCTACAATTCCAGAACTACGTAAGGTTTTATGGAATTAGGAGAATAATACGTTTTAACAATCATTTAAAAAGATATAAAAAAATCATAATAGTCAGAGTACCTACCTACTTCAGAAAAACTATTACCACTTTATAGAACCTTGTGATAAAGAATTATTTATTTTGTAACACAATTTTCCTAAGTTTTTCGATAACTTAATTTGTAGGTCTGAACTACTGCTCAAAATTTAAATATAACGACAAAATCTGCCTTAAAAGACTTTTATTTGATATAATTTCCCATCACAACCCATGTTGTGTAACCACAGTTTCAAATCTGTCCCAAATTCTACTCACATTTAGATCAAAGATATGCCAAATTAGCTTTTAATGAGAAATTTGATAATTTTATGTGTTATAAAAATACTTCAACATCTTAAATCTTCCATGAAACCTATTTTAAAGGTTTTATCTTTTTATTTTAGTTTGACAATAGAAATAGACTTGCTTCGAAGTTTCCGTTCAAACTTTAAGAAGTAAATAATCGTTTTATTTTTCTCTTCAGGTCTTCTTTACCCTGAGGATCTTGTAAAAAGTTTTCTGACTTCCAGTTTTTCACACCTACGCAAAAAAAGTTCGGTACGCTTATCTTTGTAACGATTTAACAATGAAATAATTGTATGTACTTCAAAGCAGAAATTACACCCGTCACGATATATTTATTTATAGAAGTAGGTATATTTACTTGAAACATTACACGATAAATGAACAAATGGATGGAAAAAATAAATGAACCTGGGACCTCTCGTTTGCCGGACGAGTGCTCTCCCACTGAGCTACCATCCAAAAGACCACCCGAGACCTTAGCTGCAAAGCTATACCATTAGAAAGAGCAATATAACGTAAAACTAAATAATGTGTTAAGTAATTTCGAGGCGTACCGCCAGGCCCCGCTAGCTCAGTGAAAGAGCACAACGGCAAACGAGAGGTCCCAGGTTCGAGTCCTAGTCGGGTGATTTTCATTTAACACATTTTTTCATTTATTTAAGAGTAATTAAGCATTTTAAATGCAAAAAACTTTAAAATATTAACATTACACGATTTTAGTAACCACATATAGCGTATGATCTTCCGATATTTAAGCTGTCTTGGTGTACATCTGGTGCCGAATTCGCCACGGCCAGTTTTTCAATAAAAGTTTATTCTAGTTCAGACGAATTCAATTGATAGATAATTTATAAGACTATGCTGAAGTAGTATTGTACAATTTCAAATCAGTTCGATAGAGTTGTGTGTGATCATAGATAAATGTGATGTAGTATGGTGCGTATGACAGTTTCAGTATTATTCAGTAAATTAACGCGATTTACAGATTATGTCTTGGTATTTCAGCTGTACCCACATTCATAATAGATGACCAAAATCATTATTTAGTGTTTTAAATTAAAATAAACCCAACCATATTGTTCAAGTCTAGGTACAAATATAATCAACGCATGCAGAGCATTAAAATACCGACTTCACGTCAAAACTTTGGCTGAAGTATCAGGTCGTCAAGGTATCCGATTCATCTCCGAATTCATACATATTTAAAAAAACATGAGGTACTCAATCGATTTCAATGAAATTAATAAGGAACAACTGTGAAGTATCCTCTATCATAAAAAACAAGAATCATCAAAATCGGTTTACCTAGTCAAAAGTTGTGAGGTAACAAAAACAAAAAAACATTCATACGAATTGACAACCTCCTCCTTTTTTTGAAGTTGGTTGGAAATCTAATTGAACCTGTGATTGAAGTCGAAAATGTAAGTAGTGCAACACCATAGTCTTCATGCGCACTTTCCATCAGGTGGCATGGAAGACAAACGTCCTATCCTTACAATAAAAAAAAAAAGTGTAAAAGATTTAACTTCATTCAAGCAACTGCCATCTGCACCATTCTAAACCGCAAACATAATAATTGCATTTGATTTTAAAGCCGCTTAATTTTGTAGTTTTTTTTGCCCTAACACCGAACTAACATTAGATCCTTCATACTGCGTCAAACTGGCCGTTAATAAATATAGAATAACACAGCGTTTGTCCTGTCATTTGCAAAAAAATAATGGTCAACGGAGGGTGCTAATATCTGCGAGGGACATTTCACGTGTGTACATGTCCACGTATGACGCTGGTCCGAATATAGCATCGTCTCCTTCAAAGTCTGTCATGTTTTGTTTTTTTTTTTATTTTTGTTCCAGTCAGCGGCAGGACCCACGCGTGATATTACTTATGAAGATTTTTCAAAGAGCTCTGCTCTGAATATATGTTTTGAAATAATAATCAAACAAAGGTTTAGAAGTTAATTTAGCGAATAAAACAAATTTTAGGACATGAGGTCGATTTCGAATCAAGAAGGGTCAGTTTTAAATAAACGTAAAAAAAGATTTTCTTAAAAATTAAATAAAACATCTTAAACAAAAACCAGTTTAATTCAAGAGCTGAATCTATGAGCGACTTCATTTCCACTTCATTCAAGTTCAGTAACAATGATGCTAGAAATGGAGCACATGGGCTTAGGAAAGAATTGGTGCTTCATAAACTACTGCCACTAATATGTTACTAAAAAGTGTCACAATAAACATAAATTACTTAACTACTAATAAAGCAATTTCACTTATGAAACATACGTGAGGGCAATCATATATTATGGGCTCTGACATTATGAGTTTTATTAAACCATCATCGTTGAGAAATATAGTCGGGAATGGTAACAATTAGGCACGGTTATATCCAGAGAACCACATTAGAACATTTTCCATTCAGGTGTATACTTAATTATTTAATACTGGTAGAAGTTATTGGTACCGCTCGGGTGAATTTCGCTTAAAGTTAATGCTGTCTCTACTGTTTCTTTATTTTCAAATTGATATTTTTACAGATTTTGTTTTGTTAATAATCAACGAATGCAGAGCATTGAAAAAACCGACTTCACGTCAAAACTTTGGTTGATTTATAATGTCGTCAATGTAAAAATTCTCCGAAATCATACATATTTTTTCAAAATTTTTAAATTATTCATGAAGTACTCAATCGATTTCGATAAAATTTATATGGGACCAACTCTGAAGTATCTTCTATGAAAGAATTTAGAAAATCAATCCATAAGTGTCCGAAATATCGTGTAACAAAGACACTCCTCCTTTTTTGAAAGTCGGTTGAAAACCTTGTTAACTCAGGTCGTGGGTAATGTATTGAAATATTTAAAAGCCAAAAATGAGCTCCGAGAACTAGATACTCTTAAAGTTATGCAAATTAGATCAAAATTTTGTTAAGTAAATCGTAAGATTACCCCAAACATATAGACCTGAATACCTTTTTTATGATGTAGAGACAACAGAACAAAACATAAACATTCTTTCGCATCTTTGTTCTTTTAGATGGTTCAGTAAATTACTCAAACTCACACACCAACTATGTGCCCTAAAGGAAGATTTAATAAGCTTACGTTACTGGCTACTTACCACACTCAGGTAGTTTCGTAGTACTTGTGACCCGAGCCACTTAAGTAATGTTAGTTTCCAAAACTTTCCCCCTATCTATTAAATCTAGGAAGGAAACTTCATCGTGACCCCAACACGACCAATACATTTAATGCAATATTGATGATATCATATTCTAACCAGATCAATGATTTTCCTAAATTTCGCAAATGAACTCAAGCGATAAGATATATGTTGCGAAATTAAGTTAGTGTTCCATGAAACTTTAATATGTTAATTCCCTAGTATTAAGGACATTTTTGTTAATAAACCAAATGGGCATGGTATAAAATTATGAAATACTTAGCCCAGTTTACCTTAGCCTCTAATTTATCGAGATTAAAATCATTGCGAAACTTTAATTTCTTAAATCGTTTACGTTTAACCCAAAAAATTGTGTCTAAAATGGCAAACTTTTTGACTATTCATTGAATATTTGTAAGCAACTATTCAATTTAAACTTTTCGTAAGAATTAATGAACAGAATTAAAATCGATATCATTATGACTCAAATTAACAACGAAGTTTTAAGTTTAAAGAGAACTATTTTAATTTCTTTTACCCTCACTAACTTGAGTATTATGTTCGGGCTAACAATGTGCTATCAACCTTGGATGATCTTAAGAGACAACACTAGATTCACTTAGATTTAATTTGTCTCTTCCACGGTCTAAGTCAAAGTCCAATAACTTTTTTCTTAGGTATCTTATACATATAACAACAGTTTAATGGGCTTACATAGATGGCATACACGGTCTGGGTTAGACGTATGGTAATTACTATCTCATGATTATTTCACGTTTTCCCGTCTTCTTGATAAGGTGTTAGTCAAATCATTTAGCAGAAATGACACACCCTATAAACTGCGAACACTTTGGCTAAATAATGAGAGAAAACCGGTTTCGGTAAATAATTTGCTTCTTACATGTAATGTCACGAGATAATTCAATTGATTTTAATTTGGAGGTTCAATATTAATATTAATTGTGTGTTTTGCATAAAGTGGTTGTCCTTGGAACGGATACCGCACCTCTCATAATTACTGTTCTTAAACTAAGAGATAAGAAATTAGTGATAAATATGTAAAATATTTTTTGGCCTTTTGGGAAAATAAATTGAAAGGTATAAGCGATGGAACACAATCTTAACGGTTTTTTCGAGAGGGTTCCTTAAAAAACAGCTAAATTATAAATAGATACATAGTAGTATCTGTATTTTTAACAGGATTAATTAATAATCATATAAATCTAAATACTAATGGGTATAAAAAGCCTGGAAGAAATCGCTTATTTATTTTCAATTTCTGTGAACATAACTTCCATGCTGGACTGGGAGCGAAAGAAAAACATAGAATATACCAGCTGCTTCTCTTCTCGAGCATACTGTAAAAGTCAGTTAAGGGACAGAGGTTTTATTGGCATTTTTGTGGGCGATAGGCTGACCCCCTGTCACTTAAAAAGCCTCTCTCCATCATTATAATACCTCATTTGTCTGCCCTACTGGTACCTCTGGTGTTCTGCCTACCCCATAAGGGATGCAGGCGTGAAGTTATGTATGTATGTATGTGAACATAAAACAGATGTTAATTTGGCATAATTGTAAATACATCAATCTAAGACTAGGTTTTTATAAATACGGCGTACATAAAGCTTTTTAATTTAATTTGGCGACCCACAATTTTTTTTAAAACAGTTCAACGGGAACTCCATTCGATTATGCGATATGATTTAATCCGCAGCCTGTATAAAACGAGGCCGACGCAATACTTGTGACAAAGAAAGTGTGACATAAACTCTTGCGCATAAAGCCAGCCGCGAAGTATGCAAATACTTACGTAATTATATTAAATATAGTTTATTTTGTTGTATACAAACATGATTTATGTAATAACTAGAGCGACGTGAACTGGCAATTATGATATCGAGTTCAAGTTGATGTTTGATTGTTTTTTTTTTTTTGTGAATGTATAATATTAAAGATTTTATACTTGAAGAAGTACAGTCCAGGTTCTGATGTGGAGAGAAAGAAAAATTACCGAATTTCGATGAATGTCTAGAGAACAGTTACAAAATACACAAACCACAATCATTCAGCGTTAAACTTTACAACTATTGATATGAAACTGTGGAAAATTTTAAGGAATATAATTTAAAATTGATCAAAATTGTTTTGGTTCTCTTGAAGACGTGATAAAGAGGAGTTCTTGGACAAAGTAGTAAATACTAAACATCGTTTAGGTTTATTTTTTTATAACATCATGAATATGAAAAGATATTTAAGGATTTTTTTACCAGAATTCGGTATTGATCATATACACAAACATGTTTATCTCTCTGTATAAAAACAACCAGCATTACCAACAACTGCAAAACATGTAATTTTTTTAGAATATAAATAATTCTTTATACTTTCCGTTGATCTTAGAATAGTAAATTTGTCAATGTGGAGCAAGAGCAAGTAAACGAAAAAACCGAAAACCGTCAATTTGTAGTTACATCACAACAAAAATATTTTTTCCGCAACTATAAACATTTTGCTCTTGGTAAACAGACCGCGACCTATGTCAATGTGTCTGGGTAACAGTTTTACAAGTGCAGTATAAAATGTGTTCCATGCTGGACTGGGAGCGAAAAAAAAACATAGAATGTGCCAGCTGCTTGTCTTCCCGGGCATACTGTAAAAGTCAGTTAAGGGACAGAGGTTTTAAAGGCGTTTTTGTGGGCGATAGGCTGACCCCCTGTCACTACAATAGTCTCTCTCCATCCTTATAATACCTCCAAATTTGTCAAACGTGACATCAGATGGTCTTGTAACCTCTGGTGTTCTGCCTACCCCATAAGGGATACAGGCGTGACGCTATGTATGTATGTATGTATATATAAAATGTGTTCGATGTTTTCCAGTTTTTCAAGGTGTAAGGTGAGTAAAGTTATAAGGTGAGGACGTTTGTCTTCCACGCCACCTACTGGAAATTTGCGCATGAATACTTTGGTGGTACACGTCCATCCATTTCACTAGACACTTAAGTACCAGGACTGTAGTAATCAGGAAACAGAAATATACAGATCGTTCTACACCTTAGAACTATAAAAGCGAACTTTAGAACTTTTAAGATCTTTCATACACGATTTGAACTCTTAATTGGACGGTATTTTTAAATCAAGTTTAAATATACTTTGTAACTAATTTCAGTATCATTTAACCTCGACCGCGTTGAAGTTTTTTGTATGAAAATCGATATTTACAAACAAATATTATAAAGTTATAAAGGTGCAAGTTAGTGTCTATTTCACGCTAAAACGTTTCGGAAATGGTGCAACACATAAGTAGGGCAATGCCTGGAATAACACATAGAAACTACATGACCAATAAAACTAAAATTTTTGCGAGAAATGTTAGACAATGTTAGTGTTTATTTTATAATGCAATTACTATAAGAACCTTTTTGGCGACAATAATATGCAGTAATATGAAAACTGGTGAAAATGGCGAATTTATAAGCTTATCTATATTATAATAATAATAATTACTACATAACATCACGCCTGTATCCCTAATGGGGTAGGCAGAACAACGGAGGCTATGAAACCATCTGATGTCACGTTTGACAAATTTGGGGGTATTATAATGATGGAGAGAGACTTGCAGTGATAGGGGGTCCTATCGCCTACAAAAACATTAATAAAACCTCCGTCCCTTAACTGACTTTTACAGTTTGCCCGGGAAGAGAAGCAGCTGGCACATTCTATGTTTTTCTTTCGCTCTTAGTCCAGCATGGAAGGATAATAATAATTACTAATAATCTAATACTAGTGTAATAAAGCTGAAGAGTTTGTTTTGTTGTAGCTGTCAATTTCTATAATAACAGATTACATACGAAAAAAAATATCAATTTAATAGGCAAGCATTTTAAGAAATAGGTATATGAAAATAAAATAAAAACATATTGATATTATATTGTATTAATATGTTTTTTTATGTTAAAATTTATGCATATTAAAGTTGTTAGTAGATTTAGTAAGGCTATACTAATACTTTCTACTATGATAGGTAGGTAATGATACTTAGGAATATTATCACATACTCACCTACATATATATTTTAAAGTTAACAAAAAATCATAAAACATGTAAACGTTTGCTCAATCACTATTATAAAATAGATATGTACAGTACTTAATGCGACTTACTCGCACTTAAATAAACCTTAATAGGTTTCAAGTGTGTAGATTTAAGAAAAAAAATGTAAATCTTATTATATATTGAATAAAGAAACTGAAAAAAAAATATAGGTAATCAATTTGCCAGAAATATAACAACACTAACAATAACTTCTTTGTTTTCAAAGTTTTTGGAACCAAATGAAACATCGTACATGTTTTGATTTCAAATTAATACCACAGGGAGGCGACCTGGATTTGAAATATTGCCTCAATCCGACAATCCGAAAATTCGAAAATTGGGTCGCACGGCCTATCAAAATCATCCCAAAAATAGATATCTAAATGGGGTTAAGTCAATCACTGTTTTGCAGCCTATTTGGTAACTGATTGAGCTGGGTTAGAAGCCTTTTGTCTCAGTAATATAAGTTTGAAAGCATAACTTTTCACATCAATATTTTGTGTATAGATTTAATAGATAGACTTTGGCATTTAATGAAGTAACGGAATATTTACCACTAGGGAAAACCACTGGAAATACCAAGTACTTGTTTCAGAATTCAATTCAAGTTCGCTAATAGGGCTATACAGTACCTACAATGCATATCCGTATTCTTGTTGTCGATTGTAAAAAACCTTAAATGTTTTTTCTTTTTCTTTTTTTGGTCACTAAACAAACTGGAATACAGTATTCTATGAGGTTTTACGATTTAATATAAACGTAAGTAACTAAGGTAATCGTGTGGATGTACTTACACAGCTCTCAACAATCATAATATCTAATATTGTCTTAAGTTTTCGCGATTCATACTTTTTAACCGGATTTATCGCGTATATTTTCATTTTTTCGCTCGTGACCACGGGGTCTGCAAAGACACCGAAACGTCGAGTCAAAATTTAAAATGTAAATATACGCGATAAATCCTGTTAAAAAGTGTTTTATTTAATCATAATATCTAGGTATAAAAATCGATTAAGTATTTAATATTAGAGCTACTTTAAATTACTAACCAATCAACAAAACTACTATGAATGTTTGTTGCGTCTTTGTTGTTAAGTCAGGTCAGGACCAAAAAGGGTAAAACGATATGGAGAATTCGCTTTCATACCCATTACGGATACCATGGAGACAATGAGTGAGTAAGAACATAATTCTTACAAAAAAAAGTATCGTACGGAAAATAAAATCGTATATTACGAATGTCTAAGTAAATCTGCAAGTTGTTGTTTACATATTGTTGTTTCTAATAAGTATTTATTTCCAGATCCGCTGTGAAACTGTTATACACTAGATATTGCGTAAACAAGAAACGCATTAAGTAATTAATTGACTGAGGATAGGACATAGCGCACTCCAACGCCACCTGTGTGCGCCTGAGTGCAACGCGGTGCGCTGTTGCAATAGTGCACAAGTGGGGTCAAGAACACCCACCCAACCCCTTCAAGATAGTAGGTATGCTGTTTTAGGTAAATTATACAATATTTAGTGATAGGAACTCTATAGCCACAATATCTAGGCTTAGTGTTAACTTCAATTTAAACGATTCATTACTTATAATAAGGCTGAATAGCTTGTAAGTTTAAATGACATAAGTACCTACATTTAAAATAAACTAATAAATTTTTCTGATACTTGTGTAAGCTGCTAACTAAATTACGAGCAGGTTAGAATGATATAAATGAAGTATGTGGCTGAAAACCTAAACTTGCCTTTAAAAAAAACAAGATATTCAAATAGGTAACCTGACCAAAATATGTGTATCTTTATAATTTAGGATTTAAAGTACCTAAACATGATACATAAAAACCCCAAATTAATTTGTATCTTTCTCACAACTTCACATATTCCTGGAAATATTATACTTAATATTTGTGATTTAAGTATGTTGTGAAAAATATTGCTAACCAGATAGACCGCACTAATATAAATAACATTTTACCTCGGTCGTAACATTCGTTGAAATTGGCTAACGTTGGGTAACTACGTCGAGTAATGGATGATGAATAATTATTTGAGGTAAATAAGAATTGTATAGGAAAAATATCTTGCTTATCTACCTCCAGTACTTTCCTAAACTTAACAAAATCTTTTACTAACCAACGTACTGATATAATATAGAGTAACTTCAATAATAAACTTTACTCAATCCATCATAGACGTCATATTTAAATGATCATTTCTTCGGTACGGAAACATCGGTATGCCAGTTTGACTCACACTTGACTTGACTGAGTTTTTTTTATTTTTTTACTCGTAATGTTCACTTTTATGCAATACTTCTATGTTGTAACGTTAGTTAGAGTTAATTAAAATTAAATATCACATATTACTAAGTCACTGAAGTGAGTATTTTTAATTATTTTAAAGTATTCGTTCTTAAAAGTAGAGAAAAAACCTAGTTTTAATTATTACTTAGTACCTACTTTTTTGACCTCAATCTCACTTGATAAACTAGCGATGATAAGATTATATTTATTTATTCAAAACTTGATTGCACAAATGAATGAGTACAATAGGCGGAATAAATGCGATTTGGCATTCTCTGCCAGTCAACCACCAAAATAAGGGGAGAAGGTAAATAAGTCGTGCAGATTATAATAATAATAACTGATAAATACATACACAACATGCTGTATAATATATTTAAAAAATAATCGCAACAAATACATAGGTATGTAAATAAACAATAGAAAAAAACTAGAATTAAATACAATAGCGTTGTTTAAATGGGAGTTTGCTAAGAGTATATCTACTATACCATGAATACTAGGTAATATAAAAAATTTAAAAGGTTCGTTTGTTTGATCGCGCTAAACTCGAGAGCCAAAAGTCAGATTTAAAAACAAAATATTTTTCGATTTCAAACAAAAGTTCATCATCATCATCATCATCATCACAACTCCGTGTAATGAGCCCACTGCAGGGCATGAGTCTCTCCTCTGGGTGACGAGGAGGTTTAGGCCATAATCCACCGAGCTGGCCCAGTGCTGGGTGGTGGATGTCAGAATTTTCAGGGTGCCGATATGGCTTCTGACAAACCCTAACGACTACTGTATACAAGTATACAGCACCCGGGACCAACAGCTTAACGTGCCCTCCGAAGCACGGAAGTCGCCGTGAGAAACGAATGGTCGGCGGTCACCCATCCAAGTACCGACCGCGCTGATCGTTGCTTAACCTGTGATATCGTAGGGTACACACAGTAACCACGGCGCCACGATGACTTCAACAAAAGTTACGTCGATAAAATCACGCGCGGCTTCTAGTATAGGTATAGGTTAGTCTGGCAAAAGCCATAAAAGATAATATTATCCCCCTATCCGCAACACATTTTATTCAAGACGTAATCGGAAAAAATAACCTAATGACAAATTATGTACCCACCTGTGCCTGTAACTCAAGTTAAACCCGACAAGGGTCTTAGATAGTACTCGAGACATTCTAGGCCATTCCATAAATTACACATTGATAACCAGATAATAAGGATTTTAGGATTACTTTACAAAAATATGTAGGCTTTTTTTTAAGATTGTTACTTTTTTAGTTGTAATTTAAACAGTGGGCCGTATTCGGCAATTCCCTCCTTAATTTTACCTAAGTTTCTCCCTTATGTAAATTAATTAAAATTGGGGGCTTCTTATGGTGGGTTTCAATATAGTATCTTTATCCAAAATCCTTCTTTGTAAATACTTGAAAGTATGGTTGCCATGACAACCAAAATCCAGATTTGTTTGTGTATGAAAAAAAATTAGATTTACGATTGAGATTCGATATTGAAACCCACCGTAAATTCGTTTTTTAGCAACTGTTGCGTTTTAAGTCCTCTTATTTTACATAAGAATGACCTCAAATAAGAGAGTGTAGAGTGGGCACACTGTAACTGGCATTTCACTGCATTGAAATATTTGCCAAGGTATTAGTGTTTTTTTTCATGAAACACAATTATGTCATTCCCAGTCCCGTGGGTTGATGAAGTAAAGGCATAGCGTATGTAATTTCAGCCGATCTGCGCACAAGATTACTTTTTAAGTGAAATTTAAAATGAAAGAGTAATAAAAATCCTTTGATATACAGACACAGACAGTTTCATGTTTATAATATTAGGAGGACACTTTTGAAAGAAAGAAAGAACATTTATTTCATAGCCACGGATACACATTTTAGGTTTCTTTTAAAGTAACTAAAAAATAATTTTGAAATTTCATTAATTTTTGCTAACCTTATATCGTCAAGCACCACTAGATCGACACCTAATACCCTATTTACACAATAATAAACATTTTCACGTGATTTTTTAAGCTATTTTATTTATTCATAAGTATCAAATACAAATTAAATTCTGTTCATATATACCTACTAGCAACTTTACAAAAAAATACTTATTTTGAAATTGGTTTCATATGAAAAATACGTTACGCTTTCCACTACGACTTTCCTCGATCTCCTGTAGAGGCATTAAGGTTTCTGTGTAATTTTAAAAATCACTCTGCTATATCACCTAAGTAAGTATATTACGATTCTCAAATTCTATTAAACTGAAGGAATCTGAATGGGTCCAGATTTAGTGTAGGTATTCCTATAATATATTCTTTATATGAATAAATTGATATTCGGAAGTTCGTGTTAATAATTACAAGTGATAGCTATCTCGCGTAGAATAATATTTCATAGCTATTTTTACTTTTATTTTTAACATTATTTATCCTTTGTAGAATGAGTTTTTGATGAAAGATGTCCTGAAAAATTTGCTCCCATACTGAAAGTCCTTTGTCAATGCTCGTACGATCTTTACCTAGCTTTGTGAAAACCATTAATCTTTGAACTGATAAAGTAGGACTAAGAAGGTTTTACGTTAAATCTCATTTAAAAATATTACCTAAGTTCAAGATTGCACACAAAACCCTTATACTTATCTACAATTATATTGTATAATATTGCATATATGGTGCATATATTTTCCGTTACCGTTTTCCGGTATGACAGAAAACTTTTCATATACCTAATCATAGACACAATTACTACTAAAATATTACGTGAAAGATATTAACAAAATTAAATGTTTAAAACTTAGACCTATACTTACTTAAAAAAAAAAGAAAAACAAAACTCACATTCAAAAAGTTTACGAAATCCATAAAAAAGTTCGGCGCTCGCAACGTAACTATCAATCAAGGCAAGTAGGAAACTGCGATGCGCGTGCGCGTGATTATCGCGCTGTCTCGAGTTTGACTGTTGCCCTACCACCGCCTACCACTCCGACAGTTGGGTAGAGTGGTAGAAGTTTTAGAGGCCTTTGAGACCAATGGGTATCTGCCCTAATGTTTCTGATTAACTTAAAGTTGAAGCGGTGTGAAGTGAAGGCCTGGATGATGATGGGCATTTTTATCAAACTAGCCTTTAATAGAAGCACTAATGTTCATAATATTATTAACTCGATTGTGTACCTACATAAAATGATTAGTCTTATGGAAACCCTTTTTGAGATTTGCATTAATATAAGTATATTACCTATCATCACAACTTTTGATGATGTGATGTGATGACATGATTTGGCGGGATTTGGCGGGAATTGGCGGGATTGTCAAGCGATTGTTCAACTTTTTAAGTCAAGGAGTAGTAGGCAAATTGAATGCCGTTTCCACAATGACAAAATTTTAAGAACTTTAAGAAATTTAAATTCTCCAAGCTAAGACGTAAGCTTTGCGACTGTGGATCACGGCTCAAATCCTTTGAAAACAAACTATAGTCACGTGTCTCATCATTATACCTACGTTAATTACACCTACATTCATTCAATATACTTCTAAGTTCGATCTAAACTAGATGTGTTTTATTTGGCTCCGGTCCCATCCATCCAGATTTGATCCAAATCACATTTGAGATGAAACCATCCTCATGGTAAGTGGGGATGAGGATGAGCACTTAGATTGAAAGAACTGCCTGTTCATAAAACATTCTCAGAACACATCACCACCGGGCTAGACAGGCGAATCCAAAAGGGTTCTACCACCAAACGTTGGTCACTCGGAATGGTTGCCTTTGACTACGCGTTTATGCAGGGATGGTAGAGCTTGTTATATTCCAACCCCTCATAAGTCCCATACAAACTAACTATATTATTATTCGACGAGCCTACACAGGTGTGAAGCTAAGTCTACGTATTTGGTGGGTACGGCGCGGCGCGGCGTTGCAACCAATTGGGTGGTCAACAGGTCCTGAATCGTACCACCAGCAGACCTGATTTGAAGAATCACTTCTTGTCTCACACTTCGAGCAATTAGTCGCCCTGTAATTTACAATTCATAAAGGTAATTAATGTATTATTTTAACATTTGAATACATCGAATTAAATAAGTTATGATTAACTTCGGTTTTTTTGCATCCTCCAGCTGAAGCCTTCGTAATTAGCTATTCTATGCTGACATTGCACGGCTCAAATTTCGTTTTCAACTGCCAAACTGATCCCAGTTTGTCATCATATTTATTATTACCCGGCTCATATTAGCCCTACCGCCCCGGGATAAGCATGTCGTAAAAGGCGACTAATCCAAGTGACCCCCGCTTGGCAGTAGGATCCCGTCAGGGTCCGACTGGCTAGCGACCACCCTTCATATAAAATCTGCTGCCAAATACTACCGCTCCGACGGTGATGTGTTCCAGCGATATTGCTTGAAGAGCTAGTTCTGTCCTGTCCTGGGCCGGTGAGCTTTCACCTTCGACCTCATCGCCACTTTTTTTTTTTGTTTTTCCGCCAAGGAAAGTCTTTGGCACCCACCAAAGCAAGCTCTAGCAGGAGGAAGATGAATCCTGTTACGGACGAATGGGCATTCTATATGCTGTTAACCCCAGTGGCTAACGGAGTATAGAGTGCCCAGACAGTGTGGGGCAAAAAAAGTTCGGCCATGAGACTCACTCAGATCCGGCTGAGTATACCCACTAAACATCCCCCTTTACTGACCCGCCTTGATTAAGGCCTCTGATCATCGTCGGAACGACAGCCAATTGGTGAAAGAGGCTGCGCAGTGAGCGGCATCCTGACGGCTGCCACCAAAAGGAACTGAAGCATCGCCACTTACCTTCAGGTGAGATTGAGGTCAACAGGGCGCTTAATCTTTAATAAAAATAAAGTACCTAAGGACTTTTTTTTGTCCAATGGTAAAACATTGTAACATTATAAAACAAACATACGATATAAAATACATTCACCCATAGTTAATGACTGTTATGCCGGGTTTTGTGACATTGATTGATTTCTTTAAGTTCACATTTTCATTCTATGGAAATTTAGTTTAGTTTAGTTTGACATTATGCCTATGCCACCTAGATAATGCTTTGCTATAAATTCTAATCGATTACAGTTAATGAAAGAGAATTTTTCATTTTTCCGCTTAGTACAAAAAAACTCCGGAAAACTTAACGTTTTTACTACATGTAGGTAGGTAATACCATGCACAGCTATTAGTTATATGTTTCTTTTGCAAGCACAGAAGATCATCTTCTACTCATACCTTTATTTAACAAAAATAAAAAAGAAATCAGACAGAATGAGTTAAAAAAATATTGCTTAAATTTATTTATTCGTGTTTGTATAATAGATGTCTTAACAAAGTACCTACCTAATGAAGGTCGCACGGGTAGGTTTGGACCTTTTTCCTTTTTAATACTAAATTAAAATCCTCGTACAAATTTTTATCAAATTTTTGCTGATTGGCAGCTAAAGCTAAGTTTATTAGGTACACAGTCATACATATAGATGTCGATGTAAAATGTTTTTTACCATCCCATTAATCACGATACTTATTTTATGATAGCTCGGGATAAGTTTCTTCGTAATTTATACAGATAATCATGGTAAGGTTCGGCGGTTTCGCGGTTGAATGCTTCCGCTTGCCTGTGATACCGCCACTAGGCGCGGTGGAGGAATACTTTGGGGTTTTAGTCGGTTAAAGTGTCGGTTTAACCTCCCCCGAGCGTCGTCGTATCCATGGAGGATTTCCCCAAGTAAAAAAATAAGGTTAGGTTGGTGATATGATTCAATGATCGAGGAATTTTTGAACTTCTCATACAAAAAACCGCGTCAAGTAGTTATGGCACTCCTTTCTTAATGTAAACCGTAGACAGACGGAAATGTGAGGTAGTAAGAACAGGGCTATATGGTGGCTGCATTAATACTTACCAATCAAACTCATTTTTGATGCGAGCTACGGATGTGAAACACAAAACGTTTTCGGTTGATAAATTCTGATCCGTTTATCTCAATTTTATGATCAAGTCTTATAAGTGGTTTACAGAAGAAATCAGAATCGATGGTTTTTCCTGCCAGTAAACCATCGATTATCCCATTACCATACTTACATATCCACTGTACACCTTACCTTCGAGTCAATCCGAGTTTGGCTATAGTCTGTAGGTAGTTACTCTGTGCAACATGACCGTCCGGGCGTCCTTTTCCTTTGATCGTGTTGCGTCCTCTTAAGAAAAGCCCTACTGCCAATTGATTAGCTTGTCGTAAAAGGCAACTAATCCCTGTGACCACCCACTTGGTGGTAAAACCCCATCAGGGCTAGCGACCCTTTCTGAATGAATGAATGATTTATTTAAAGTAACACAGACTCAATTTGTTAGTAGGTACATAAATGCTTACAGACTATGTTAATAAATATGTAACTAGGTACATATAAAACTTTAAAACAAAATAATTTACAAAGGCCACTCCTGCACGATTCCCCCCGAAATGGCACAGGAATGCTTTAAATACGTCGAACCTAATCTATTAGAGATCATCACAGACTAATAAGGAGAACAAGTTCAGACGGACAACTCCCTTGTCATAGATGTCGGTCTATACGAGGCTCACATATTGATTTTGACAGCTTGTTTTTTTTTTAAATATTATTCTACACAAAGAGGTGTAGCAGTTTTTTTTCTACAGACATGGCAAAGAACTTTCTTAGTATGTTATGCCTATAGGTAATTCCTTTGCCAAATAATAAAATTTACAAATAAATAAATATGGGTCTGGATGTTTTTCTATATAAAAAATAAAAAATATCTATGTGTTTATATATTTCTTAAGTTTATTTATCCGTTATCTAGTATCCATAGCACAAGTTCTTAATGAGACTTAATTTAGGCTTGACAATGTGGGGTGATTAAATATTTTTTCTGACAATCCAATTACAAATCCAATATAGGTATATAATTTCAGTCCTCGCTGTCAGTATATTTCAGGTATTGTTGAGTTATAGTTAGGTACTTCCTTTGGTATATTTTCTTGGAAATTCACATAAGGGTAACACAATTTTCACAACTTATACAATATTTTTATAATTCAATTCATTTACACATCAATTCACAAAGATTGTTATTGTGTCAATCTCTACAAAGATTGTCCAATTCGAATTGAAACTTTCAATTCAATCAAACTATTCAACCAATTCAAGCAGTCAAGTGTCAATATCATTATGTGAGCCCATGGACAATATCCATAGACTGATGCAAATATACACTATGGAGATTACCAGCCGTGGAGATCATATTCAGAATGCTGTTACCGCTCGCCCGCAGCCGCCGCACCAAGGATGCGCTTCGTTTGCGCATTGTTGTATAGTAACAGTCAACTGTTGCTTCGGCAAACATCCCTGACGCACTACAGAAGTGGGGCTTCTTTATATAAAATCTGCCGCTAAATATCACCGCCGTGATAATAAATAATAATAAAATCCCCAGACAATCACACCAACTACATGGCCCCAAAGTAAGCATAGCTTGTGTTCTGGGATACCATGTAGCGAACTAGGGGGGAGCCTGGAATATAAATACATAAATAGATGAACACCCAGACACGGAACATTTTTTTCTTTTTGTTCCGTGCGGATATCGAACCCGCAACCTCTGGCGTCTAAGGCAGGCAGGTTTACATGATCGCCAAATAATAAATAAATAATAATAATGTGTTCCCGCAATGTTTTATGAAGAGCCCGTTCTTTCGTTAAAACGTTAGCTGTCATCGTTGACCCCATCTTCACTAACCATCAGGTGAAATGAAATGAAATGAATTTTTTTTTATTCATCATTAGACCATCGCAAGGCCGCTTAATGACGTCACAATTTTGTACTTCGGCTTTAACAAGGTGTTGATAGTTATTGAATAAGACATTACAGTTGAGATTGAGGTCAAACACGCGTTCTGTCATCGATAAAAGAAAAGACGATATTTTTCGTACATTCTTATCGATTTGATTGGCAGTACGACCTCTGTATGGTTGGGATGGCTTACGACAGATGTAGGGTTGAAACTCAGCTAGCTTCGAGTTTTTACAATTTCCCCTTACATTTAAATAGTAATAATAGGCAGAAATGCAGTAATAATTTATATCTTTATTGTAAGACACATTGGTGATAGCTTCTTATAGCTAACTAAAATTTGGTGCAGTTTATCATTAATTCGAAACAGAGAAAAGCTTAAAAATAGCGACAATCTTCTTAGATTCCTATTAGATGTATGGAAAAAAATAGATAATTAATTAATTATTCTTTCGCATATACAGGGTGTTTTGTCTATAGTCAGCCAAAAAAATATTGCGGGGAGTATGGCTATCTGCTTTTAAAAATCTTATATAAAAAACATACGGATTTTAAAGTTTTAATGGACCATTCCATTAAAACTTTAAAATCCGTATGTTTTTTATATAAGATTTTTAAACGTTTTATTTATGACCCAACTAATTTACTTAAACTGTCGTCCCCTATTAGTAATAAAGACCCGACATCTATTTCTTATTTCAAGAGTCGTTGTTCACATTTTTATGTCTTCTCGGATAGTGCCGAAAGCTGTTTCGATTCGTTGTATTTTTGTCTCTAATCGTTAACTTCGTAGCATAGACAAGTTCTTTAGCCCGTCCCCAAACATAAACATCTAAGGAAGTTAGGTCTAGAGAACGCGTCCAAGTACTCCCTGATTGATAGCCACCAGTACGCACGATAGCCGTCTTCTTGGAATACTATTGATGAAACGACGAAGAAATCGTTGTAAATTGGCACTTCATTCAACAATTCTGGTAGATAGTTTTCTAACAATTCTAAATAGCAGTAATATTGAGCTGATCATCAGGTCCTATTAACTAATCAAACGACGCGGCGCGGTTTCACGTCATCTGTCTACCAATACGCGACATGATCAAACAGGTTTATCCTATGCAAGAAAGTGATATAAGCTAGATTTTACTTAGCAAGAAGTTTATGTAAAAAACACCCGATTTCAGAAGTTTAAATGGCCATTCAGGCATAATAAAGGCCATATCAATTTCGCCAGCGATAGCCAAACACCCGGTATATTACATTCTTGAAAGTAAAAGATTATAATATAATAGTCTTAAGTTTTCACGATTCATAATTTAAATAAAACTACTTTTTAACCGGATTAATCGCTTATAATTTATTTATCGTGACCCGGTGCAAAGACACCGAAACGTCGAGTTTTTAAAATGTAAAATATAAATTATACGCGATTAATCTGGTTTTTTATTTATTTATTTATTTATTACCAATTACAAAATCCACAGACCTTAAGTATAGTTAGATAGTTCACATAAAAGGTACAAGCTTACGTCTAATGACGGATTTACATTTTATTATTAAAACTTGAGAGCCTAATATATTTTATCGTAAAGAATTTTATACAGTTTTTGTTTTTAATTAAGTAATTAGTTCTAAAAAAAGAGAGACGAAAGTAGGGAAAAATACAAATTATCTAAACTTGAATTAAGTACATGGTTTGATACAATTTGTTAAAAAATAAAATAATAATAATAACGTAAGTTGCTAAGTAACTACCTATTAATAAGAATTATTGAGTCAGAATGAGTGTGTGTGTGTGTGAGTGTGTGTGTGTGTAGGTACGTGTACGAGTGATATGGGTAAGTTTGGATTTTATTGTTATTCTTTTCTGTCTGAGTTTGAGATCACTTCTGTTAACTGTCTTCTAAATTGATTTTTGCTAGTATTAAATATATCAGTAGAATCAAAGTATTTATTATAGGTTTTTTGCGTTCGATAGATAATTGCGTTCTGATTATAATTTGTACGTGCGCTGGGCAGGTCGAACAAGGCTGTGTGTCTTGTACGGCGTGAGGGGACTCGAAACCGCAGAAACAGTTCCGTGAGCTCGGAGCAATCGATTGCACCATGTACAACACTGTGCAAGAACATCATGTCGTTTAAAACTCTTCTATCTTTAAGTGACAGAATCTTATAAGTTCGACATGCGTTCTCATAATTTTGGATTTTAAGTTGGCTTCGATAATTCAGATTCTTTATAAATTTCAGTTGAATTTTTTCCATGCTATTTATATTTATTAGGTACTGTGGATTCCAGATATTACTACAGTACTCAAGTACACTTCTTACAAAGGCGAAGTATAACATTTTGATACAGTTAGTATCAGTAAATGGTTTACTGACTCGCAAAATGAAACCTAAGTTCCTGTATGCTGTACTTACGATGTGAGTGATGTGGTCATTAAATGATAGTTTGTCGTCCAAAATAATGCCTAAGTCTTTTATTTGTTTTACTTTTTTTAAGTTTATGTCACATATTTTATAATTAAAATTGATAGGGTTTATTTTACGAGTAAAAGTCATTGTCATACATTTATTAATATTAACGTCAATTTTATTATCTGTATAGTACTTATTTAAACTAATAAGGTCATTTTGAAGATTGATGCAGTCTGAAATTGAACTAATTTTATTATAAATTTTCGTGTCGTCGGCATACATTAAAAATTTTGAAAATTTAAAGCATTTACCCACATCGTACAGGTAAACAGCATACAGGAGCGGCGATAGAATTGAGCCCTGGGGCACGCCTGAGGGTACATCTATGTAGTGTGACCGATAACCGCCTACTACTACAGCCTGGCTACGGTTTCGAAGGTAGGATTCCATCCATCGCAAAAGGTCACCACATATGCCTAGTTCTCGCAACTTGCGCAAGAGTATGATGTGATCTACACGGTCGAACGCTTTTTCGAAATCCGTATAAATCACATCTACTTGCGAGCCGCCATCCATGCCTTGCAATACGTCATTGGTAAGAACAGCTAGATTGGTGTTGGTGGAACGTCCTTTAATGAAACCGTGTTGGTTAGCTGGTATATTGCGATAAAGAAAAGGGTGTAAATAGTGATGGACTGTTTTTTCCATAAATTTACTGATTGTATTTAACCTGGATATGGGGCGGTAATTCTCTATAGCTGATTTTGTGCCTTTTTTATGGACAGGAGTAATGTGTGCGGTTTTCCATATGCGCGGGACGTACCCCTCTTTAAAACAACGATTGAACAATAGAGTTATAGGTTTGGTTAGAGATTTTGAGCAGTTAATATAAAAAATGGGCGGAATATGGTCACTACCAGCGCTTTTGTGCGGATTCGTGGATCTAAGCAATTTAAAAATAAAATCGGCTTCCACATGGATTGAATTTAATGTGTCAGAACTTATAATGTTTACCTCGTCATTAGCTGTGGAATTCAAAATGGATACGGGTTCACTAAAATTTTTACAAAAGCACTCGTTGAATGATAAACATATATTTTTTGGGTCTGAGATTGACTTATTTTCGTAAATCATTAAATTAGGGAAGTCAGTGTTATTCTTTCTTCTAGACTTGACATATGTCCAAAGTAGTTTAGGGCATTCTTTGATATTTTGTTGAGAACGTTCTATGTAGGTATGGTAACAATTTGTTAGCAATTTTTTGGCCTGGGCGCGTAAATATGAAAAAGTTTCGTAATCTTGTTTATTCCCATATCGTTTCCAGTTGGAATGAGCCTTAGCTTTTTCTTTAATTAATTTTATTAAGTTTCGACTATACCAAATTGGATAATTATATTTTTTTGAAATAGTTTTTTTGGGTACATATTTAACAATAGCTTCATTAATACGTTTATAAAAAATATTCACCGCGGTCTCCAAGTCACAAGACAACAATAGATCCTCCCATAGTAATGCCTCTAAATCATTATTTATTGAGGCATAATCTGCTTTAAAGAAAAGTAACTTAGTTTGTGGCGCTTGTTTTAAGGGTGGTATCAATATGTCAGTTGCATCTACGATTAATGTCGGGTGATAGATATCTTCTTTAACAAATGCTAAGTTAGACCTTTGTAAACCCAGTGAAAAGTTAGCGAATATTAGTTATTAATTAAGTCTAGAGTATTGTTATGCGAGTTTACGAGTTTACGAATAAAAGTAGTTTTATTTAAAAGGTTATAAGTAAGTATAAAAACACAATTTCAAAGCAACGTATTTAATGAATTGGTCCTGCATACATTTATAAGTTTAAAAACTAACTTTTTTTTTTTTTTTTAATTTATTTATCAGTTTTAAAAAAAACTAAAAACTTTGTTTTCATAAACTTTAAATAAGATATCGATAGAACATTTTAAATAGTCATAATAACATAATTATATTTATAATACTATGTAATGAAATAGTGTTTAAAATAAAATTATTTACTAAAAAAAATTGTTAACAAGTTAGTTCTATGAAAAAGCTACCGTGCTTTGGTACTGACCACATTTTGTTCAAATTACATACTAGTAAACGCTTACTCTAATAAGTTCTGTTATGCTGAGGTATTGAAGTATCTTGGCAGTCTTTATAAAGGAAGGATTTTTTGTAAAAATACATAGAAAGGTTGTGTTTCAAAATTGTATACAACAAACAAAAAGCCTTTACTTATAGTATTTAAGCAACAATAATGATCGCGCCAAACTTTGAGTCTCTTCTGAAAGACGTTTCGCGCAGACATTATATTATATGCTTATTTATTTAATACTGTAAACCGACTCGTGCGATGTTCAAAAGGAAATAGAAGTTTGTTGCGATTCTTAGTAACATTTATAAGAAAAATAACAAACAATAATCATAATCAAACCCGCTTGTAAGCATGGTATTTCATTAATAGGAACGACCTAGCTGAGCGAACATTCACAGTTTTTTTATACATGAAGGCACATATCATAAGTTCTTTACATATCATGACTATTAGCGTAGGATCAAAAATTAAAGGAGTTCTCATTCAACAAAAAAATTATCACATTGAATAAATAGCATATCACAACTTTGTTATTTGATCTTTAATATAATGTAGTTCTTCGAGCCGGATCCAAACGGGGAATCTATAAATATGAGCTTATGCCAATATGACTTGTGCAGCAAATTCGCCTTTGCTTAAGAATAATAAAATTTATGCATTTTACAAATGTTGTGTTATAATAATAATAAAATCATTTTATTCGTTTGTATGTTGTACAATTTAACACAAGTTATATACCTATGTAAAACATACAAAAATTACAATTTTAAAAGACGAAAGAAAAAACAATAAGTAGGTAGGTAGGTACTTAAAAATGAATACATAACAATTAATACATGAAGCTATACAAATTATACATTCACAAGCAAAAAGGCTCAGGCTCAGCTTAATGCTACTACTGACACTAGTTCTGCCCCCGATAGTTGAAAAGGCGCATCTAACATTTTTCTCAAAATTAAGTTGTATACATTGCCGGAATCAGGAGAAAACGGCGCATTTGCTAATATTTTTTATATTTCTCTATCTTGCATGGTTCCGATTTTCCGTAGAGAAAAAAGGCGCTTTTGCATTAAATTTTTCTATTCAATTGAAGGTGAATGGGCGAATTTTGCAAAAACTAAGTAGGATAGACGCATTTAGGTATAAGCGCCTTCGTGCTTTACAATTTTAAAACATAATCAGAAGTTGAATAGGCGTTTCTTTGAAGTACGAAATTGATAGGTCGCAAGTGATCATTTACGTCTTTGAGTCTTATTGAAAGATAATATCCGTACTAAGAAGAAAACTACTTATCTACCACAAGCGCCCTTACTTTTTAGCATGATTTTATTTTCGCAACAATTTATCTGCTACATACGTCTTAGTGTCTTAAGAAAGCATAATCACAAGAAATAGAAAAGGCGCAAATGTGCAGAAGCGTCTTTTCTATCTCCAACCTCCCAAGGCGCGAGGGGGTGGGGGACGGAAACTTTATGGTGACGAGTCAGTTGCGCCCGAGTGGCAGAGTGGTCGGACGCGCGTCGCGCATGTGCACATTTTCATCGCGATTTCCGTCGGGTTGGTAAGTTTTATTTTATACCTATTCTTTACGGTAAATGTGCGGTGCAGGGTAAACTCCATACATACATAATTAGATGTTCGTTATATTTTGATACGCTTACTTAGGTCGGCTTGCACCAAACTTTACTTAGTACCTACTAAATATGATTTAAATAACTGTTTGAAGTTGTCACTTTGACTTTTAAGTATGAACTGACGTTATTTAAATTCTACTTAAATCATATTTAAACTGAGCAGAGTTTGGTGCAAGACTTCCTTAGTGCTGCACTTAATTTAATTTGCTAATTTGCACTTAATTTGCGTATTTTTTCCAACTGCACTAACAACTTTAGCATGCCGCTATTACAATAAAACAAAATGTAGTACTAAAAAGTACCCCGCAGGCAATTAATTCATTTAATTTATTAATCATCACTTTTTGTCATAGAACTTCCTATTCGCTTCACTTCTCGACGCTGTTTTGTTTTATTTAATACATTTCGGGGAGCTATGTACGAGCTCAAATTTGAATAGATTGTTCGTACTACGGCCACTGTACACATTTCATCTTTTACGTAATCCATCCTGCAGTGTCAGCTTAACTATTATTCCTGTTTCAGGTGCTACACAATGAGGAAAGGAAGAAGTTTAAATCTTATAAATAAAGTTTTAGCTTCAGTTTCTACAATTAATCAGCCACATAGTACCTCTTCATCTTACGAAGACAAAAACGAAGCTCTTCAATGTCATCACTCACCGGTCATCACTCCAGAAGACAACGGTAACAATGAAATGGAACCTCTTGTAAGTACAGGTATTGATACTGCTCCGAGCACCTCACTCAATATTACCTCGAGTAGCACTACCACCGACTGGAACCGTCAAAGCATGCAGGAGTATGCCTCTTGCAGCACCTACAACACTGCTAGCGCCAACACTGTTGCTCGTTGCACTGAAACCCACACTACCAGCAGTGACAGCTGCAGTGGTAGTAGCAGCACATCAGCGAGTGATTTTGATTCTGATGACTGTTTTTGACAAAGACTACGTACCGCCACAGACTACTAACAACAGACCGAGACTGACAGATTCCGATTCAGATAGCATCATAGAAAATTCGACTTTTTTCCTTAACGAAAACGATTAAGGAAAATTGCTAAAAATAACACTCGATATGGCGTCAAGCCAGGTTGTGATGAAAATTGTAAAAAGAAGTGTTCTTTAAATATATCTCAAAATCAGCGTGAGTTAATTAATATGCAGTACCGTAATTACAATTTTAAAGAACAATATATATTTATATCTGGAAACACTTCTCAGACTCAACCAATGAGACGCACACGAAAAAACCCTGATGCGAAGAAAATTGACCGTGGAAAGACTGTCACATATTTTTTGCGTAAAGAAGACGGTGAAAAGGTTTCTGTATGCAAGATATTTTTCCTTACCACCCTTGGTTTCAACAGGAAAAATGATAAAGTTGTGAGAAACGCATTACAAAAATCACAATGTGAAGACTTTGCTGACAGGCGTGGAACTAACCCTAACTCAAAGAAAATAGATAATCAGCGAATCATTGAACACATACATTCTTTTCACCCTTCATTGTCCCATTACAGAAGAGAGCATGCCCCACACCGAAAGTATTTGCCTTCAGATATTAACGTGAGGGATATGCACAAAGATTTTTGTGAGAAAATGGGCATTAGAGAGAATAGTCCTTCTTCAGAAAGTGTATCTTACGACCACTATCGGAGAGTTGTAAAGCAACAAAACATATCTTTCGCAAAATTAGGCAACGAAGAGTGTGAAACCTGTGAAACTTATAAACTACACAATCCAAATAGTGAGATTCGCCACCGAAATTGCACTGAATGCAAACAGTACGAAATACATCACAGCCGATACGTATTAGCTCGGGAAAAATACCACGAAGATAAAGTGCTACAAATGAATAACAAAGACCCTAACTGCAACGCCATGTATTACTCAGTCGATCTTGAAAAGGTTATCATGTGTCCCCGCCTAGATGAGTTTAAGGTGGCTATATTTTGCCCACGGCTCATTTTATTTAATGAGAGCTTTGTACCTCTCGGAGATAAGAATCTCTGCGGTAGGAGTGACACATTTGCATGTATCTGGCATGAAGCAATATCAGGTCGGAAAAAAGATGATATCACAAGCTGCTTTAGAGCCTTTTTCATGCACTATCGTGACCTCAAATACATAACATTATGGATGGATAATTGCGCCGCACAAAATAAAAACTGGTCACTCTTTTCTTATTTGATTTTCCTTGTCAACTCTGGAGAGTCCAACCTAGAGACTATTACCCTAAAGTATCTGGAAGTAGGACACACGTTTATGTCCGCAGATGAATTCCACCACCAGGTGGAATTGTCTCTAAAAAGAAAAGGAAAAGTTTACGACTTTGAAGATTTTCATCGAGCAGTTACTAGCACACGTCGAAACTTAACGGTAAAGAGCATGGATGTCAATGACTTCTTTAAATTTGAGGACTGCTCTTCTTCCTATAAACTGCAAAATGTAACACCACCTGCCTTAATGAGCAACATGTGTCAAGTAACTTTCCAAAAGGGCTGTAAAACACTTACATACAGAACGGACTTCAATGGAGTGGACATAGTACTTGATTTTCTAAGAATGAAAAATGTCAAAATTGGTATCCCAAGTCCGGTACTAAAGGGTCAATACAGAGGTATAAAAGAAGATCGTAAGTCTGAGATTATCAATAAATTAGTACCCCTGATGCCGGAGAACCGAAAAGCCTTTTGGTACAACTTGCCATGCAATGAGACTTCTGTGAATCTGCTCAATGAGTACGATGAATAAACTCGTAAACGTTTTTTTTTTAAGTATTAATTATATCTTTGTAATGCATATTTGATTTTGATACATGTACAACTTTGAAATATTTTTGTAAGTTGTTATTTTACTAGAGGTTACCTGAGTCTTATTCTATATTATTTTTAAGCTTGTTGGTGAATAGTTTTGATTGATATTTTTGTGACTGGTGTTGTTATTTAGTGGCTGTGAAAACAGAAAAATACTAAATAAGTATAATAAGTAGTTATGTCTAAAAGTATTTTATGAAACTCGTGGAAGTTCCATAACCACCAATTAAACAAAGTTTATTGCATGTTGTGCTTCACAAATGTTTATGTCTTACCTATCTTATAAAAGTGGATCTCAAAATGTGCTTGCCTATAATATTTTTAAGAAGATATTTTTTGTGTTAATATTGTCATAAGGATTAAGACGTTTTGTTACTTTTTTGTTATATTTTAATAACTTTCCTTGTAAATGAGACTAAAATAACGTATCGATCTATACGTCATACGTTCTTATAAGCTATTTTTATATAGAACTTAAAGTATAAGGAGAAGCCAATGATATGCCTTCAATTAATAATGTTGATCTCAATTTACGATAGTGTATCAGAATTTGATCTCGATTTTAGTCATCAGTAATAATTCTAAGAGAAGTTATGTTTTATGTTTATGTTCTCAGTAATTTTTGGTTAATTGTTTAAGGTTCATTTCAATAAATATTCTAACATAAACTTGGTTTTACTTACTCTATCCCAGATTTACCGCAAGATGATTACTTTTCATCATCCCAAAGGGGGCAGAAAAATCAACGTAGGTACTTGAAAAAATAGGCGCATGTAGCCACATGCGCCTTCTCTTATTCGTAAAAAAATAAATTCGCAGCTTTCGATACTTAGGAAAAAGGAAGTGCGATAAAATACGAAGTAGAAAAGAAGTATATGGCTACATGCGTCTATTCATGTAAGTTTTCCGATTTTATTCAGATTTTTTTTGCTTAGTTGAAAAGCATTTTTTAAAAATAAACCATTAAATAGTTAATCAAATTTTTTGATTCCTATACCTATTTAAAGTTAATATTTCTACCTAACATATGACATTTTTATATTTTTAAATTTAGACGCAGCTTTTGGACAGCTGTCAATTTTCCGATTTCGACATTCAAACATTTTTATCTCCAAATTCATCTCTTGTTATATGCGCCTTTTCAACTATCGGGGGCAGAGTTCAGCAACAGCGGTGTTGATTCTGCCCTCGCCATATCAGCGTACACTCCCGCTTCGCATCTTAAAACTCTATCAAAATAACAATGACATACAATAACACACTGTATCCATCGAGGTTTGAATAATAGTAGGTAAATATTAAGTGATATTAAAATTAAAAACAAAAATATAATAAATACCTATATCAAATTAGATAAAAATATATAAATAAAATACAAGATCAAATAAAATAAGATCTTTATCAAAATGGCAGTAACAAATAGTATTTACAAACAAAAGATTATTTACTCACGCAATCAACTTATTTGTAGAGATGGCTTCAAGTGTTGCAGGACCTTCCGCTAGCATGGAAGTGGAAATCGAAAATCCTAATGTGGAGAGAGACAACGAGATAGAGAAACTATTCAAAATAATGGACATAATAATAGCCAAGACTGGAGCGCAGAATGTTGAAAAACTGAGGAAGGAGGCTGCTGAAGGAATAGTTGACATTGAAGCATCAGATGAGATATCGGGGGTTCTGATGACTGTTTTTACTTGCCTTCGGAAAGAAGAAAATGATAATGCAGGTCATAACAGGTACAAGGCGTATATAGCAAATATAATGGATAATCAAGTATCAATACAGGCTATCGTCGAAGAGCTTTATATGGTGGCAACTCCAATTGAGCTTATGACGCTTTTTAAGGCATTTCTCGATGAAGTTCGCACTGGTGTTACTAGATTCAAGGTCCGACCCTCAGTTGCAAAAAGGGCTGTTAAGAGAGATGTTCAAGGGAAGGCTCAGCAATGCAAGTCTGCAAGAAAAGAAAGAAAGGGATTCAACCCAAAGTATCACGCAATATGGTCTAATAAATCATCATATTCCTCTCCTCCAAGGTATAACGCTAGCTCCAGAAAGGCGGACCGGAGTCGTTAGAAGTCTTGGACCATTCACTCAAGCTATATTACTGGCCATGGAAGACAAATACCACTCAAAGCTATCTAACGCACTATTGAATAGCTTACAAATGATACCCATGGCCAGGGAAATAGTAGAGTGTCTCAAGGAGGCTAGAACACCAGGGGCTGCTGCAGGGATCCTGAAGGAAATAGAATAGAATATAGTATACTTATTGTTTTTTCTTTCGTCTTTTAAAATAGGGGACATACTGATTATAAAAACGGCAAGATCCACTCAAAAAGTATATTTCCCATTGTTATTGCTTAGAATGATGTGGGGACACAACAGCCGTAAAAGACAAATGGAGTTTTTCTGGTGCACCAATGATTAAGGAATACACAGGGATGGCAAACCGGGTCTAGCAGTTCAAAATAAAGACTGGTGCAGATGTGCTCAAAACGGGGGAGGTTGTGTTCCAGGCAATGTTTGGCACATATTTAGACAATTTAGAAATCCTGTCGCAAATCACAACACAGGCGAAGTGGCATCAGCGAAGAGAGCTCAACGGAGTTTTTATTAAACGGTCTTCACAGCCACAGAAACTAGTTGCACCCATAAAGTTTAAATATGTGTCAAAAATAGCGCAATCATTGCTTACTAAGAGCTTAGGAAACGTAGACTCAGTAGCCACAAGCAGGCCAGCATTTTCAGGGTATAGAAGGAGAACCTTCACGCAAGAATTCTTAGCCTATTTAACTACTGAAAAAGCAGCTCAGAATTATTCAAATGATCCATTCCAGCTCCAGTATGCTTTAAAAAAGACTAAGGACACATTGCTGGAAGACAAAGATTCTCCAAAACTTACAATGGCTGGTACTTAAGCTTGGGAGGAATTCATCGGAGGCGAGTGGAAGGAGTCAGATTTTGTGCCTGTGGAAGGTAAAACCATGTTTTATGGCGCCAGTTATTAAAATTGACAGTTTTCATCATTATACATTTTTTGTTTATATGTTTAATCTTTTATGTTATTCCTAAGATATATTTGTAATAAAATACATTCGAATATACATGCGAATCGTAAAAATAAAAAGTACGTTAAAGCCCAAATATCATGCATTCTATCGTACAAGATGTTCCTGTTGAGACAATAAATATTTCTGAAACCTTTCTTAAATGACTGTAGTGTTTCAACATCTCGAACACGTGGTGAAATATTGTTCCAGCATTTAGTAGCATGATATCTGAAGCTTCCCCGAAACGCGGCAATTTTGTGTTCCGGGATCAACAATTGACTGGCACATGTTCTTACTCCGTACCGACCCTTAGATGACCGCCAAGATAAATTTTCATGCAGATACGGCGGTAATCTAGCTTTTTATATAGGGTTTTTTGGGAGAGGCCTACGTCCAGCAGTGGACTAGCGCGGGCTGAGATGATGATGATGATGATGATGATATAGGGTTAATTTGTAGTCACCGGCCAAATTTTTTACACGTACATATAAGTATTATTTTTAGAAACTATTTTTGAAAAAAAAAAGTATAAATTTTTTAACAAGGAATTTAATATATCCGCTAACATATTAAGCAAAGCTTGGTCACTCTAAATTACTATTAAAATAAAGATGATTACGCGCTAATACAACACATCTTGTAGTACTACGTCGTAATATTATCAATGAAATGCCGCGTTATAGTAGCTATGTTCATCAACAGCGACTATTTTTTGAAAAGTTTGTGGTTCCATATTTCTACTTTTTTGTACTGAGCGCCGCTAAAATAAATATGTAGGTATGTTTATATCGTATCAAAGAAACTAACATTTAAATTTGGCTGGTGACGAAAAATCAACCCTGTATTTGCAGTTATCGGGTCAAAAATAAAAGTGGTATTTTCGTTTTACAAGTCGTCTCACAGCCTTAAATTTCACATTTGTTTAACAATGTTTCACCGTAACATGATACATTTTAGGTCTGATGGTTTTGTAGATCCCCCCCCCCCCACAGACCTCTTAATTTAAATATTAGGTATTGACAAAATCGTTTCAAAAGGATCTTATCACATGTCATTATTTACAGTTAACTCGTGACTACAGCAATAGAATTGGCATAAAAGACGTAATACAATGTCATACATTTTCACTTAAAAGGTTATCAGCGGCTACTGTTTCTTTTGCGTTGGATAAATCTTTTAAATAATGTTCCGATATATGGTCGCGAAGCTCAGTCTTAAATTTGAAATCTGCCTCGCACTGCGTACATCTGAAAGTAAGAAAAACATAAATAAATATAGGGTTAAAGATCAGACGTAAACATAAATATGTGTTTCTTACTGTTAAGTTTTAGTTCAAACATGTGGACGTGAAAAGAGGCAAAAATATGCAAACGTTGTTTTATAATTCGTTAAAAAAAATGTTACAAGTTTACTTAATGTCGTTGATACGTTCAGCTGCCATAGAACCATTTAACCTCCGGGTAACCATGAGGTTGTTGTTTTTAAAATTATAATGAGTAAAGTTTAAGTTCAATCGTTTGCTTCTAGGGCTCGTGCAATGAATGCAAACAAAACTGATATGGAAACAAAATGCCTATTTCTATTTACAAGTTATGTTTTCCCCAATTTATTATGGAACGTTTAAAATAATTAAGACATAATACTTAAGGCGATTGTACGTTTGGTGATGTAGTTTATTAGTAACAGTAACATAAATTTGCTATCCTTACGGTTCGACCGAAAAACAAGTTCCAAACAAGTTCTACAAAAAGCTGTTAGCTTTTGATGAAATCTATGATGGCGTAGAAATAAAGTGATGGGTAACTAAGACAGATACTACAAAGTTCAGCCGGTGCGGGAACGGTCATAAGGTCACTGACTGCGGCACAAGTCTTGTTTTAGTCTCGTTCAACTAGGGTTGTCAAAATATTCTGTTGTAAAATAATCAAATAAATTTGTATGAAAGTCTTTACTAGCACTGATCATGCTAATTCTTTTTACTGTATATTCTACGTATGGTATAGAAGCTAACCCTTAAGTTTTATCTCTATATTTTGTTACACGTTGTAGATAGGGTATAACCACTTTGTGAAGCTTGCCCGTATGCATAAATATTACCGTCTTGTTTATTTCCTCAGCCGAGTACCTATATAAGTATGCAGTTTGCTGTGTTCTAAATAGAGAAACAGGATAAGTAATGGGACTTCAACTAATGTTCCAGCGGGGCTATCATACAAGCCAGGATTAAATTATTTTACAAAATTTTGTCATTTATCGACCTGTGCTTAGGTACATGACTGCAAAAGAATTCCGAGGCGTTCTATCGAATAGAATCGTGTAATCGAATACACTACAGTTTGCGAAACACAATCCAATATCAACTCTAACTGCTTGGACAAAGGGGAACTCTTACACAGGTCTGCGGACGCCAAAGTATTTGTTCTTGTTATTAAATTATGGCTCGTAAGTTCAAATTGGTAAGATTTTTATTAAATTGTTGAATTTGCGGTGTGCTATGGCGCGTTAAATACGGTATACAGTTTCGTTCGAAAGAAAACTTTACGGTGTCGAACTCTTTCACATCATACAAGATTTCATGATCCGTATTTTCTCGGATTCGGATCGTGTGTAGGTAGTGCGTAAACGCTCATATGACTATTCTTAACCGAATCTACGTGATTAAAAGGTAAAAGGAATCCCGCATTTTCTGTGGAACACTAATTATATTATACTTACTTGTATATCTTATCACCATAATGTTTCTTTTTATGTTTGAGCAGGTCACATGCTTGTGCGTAGGCGCAGCCACATATCGTACACTTGTAGGGTTTTTCCCCAGTGTGGACTCTTTCGTGCCTTTGTAAATGATTCTTTGTTGCAAAACTGAAGATAAAAAATTAACTATAAATATTTTTATTTAGACGGAGTGTCCAATGGCGGTTGGGGCAGAAAGTGGCGGCTAAGTACTGGGAGACGCACCGTAGGTAGGCCTCCCGCAAGGTAGATCGATGTTCTAGTAAAAAGTCGCTTGGGGGAGGCATATTATGTCCAGCAGTTGACGTCTACAGGCGGTTGATGGTGATGTTGGTCCGAGTGGCTTAATGACCAGTAATTTCCCATTACCACTAAACTCAGGGATTTCCAATCATTTCTTTTTACGCATTAAGTATGCTAAAACTGTTTATGTCTGAAACCACTTTGTTTTTATCATTTATTTTTTTACACATGCTATTAAGTATGTGCGTCTTCATTTCATCCCCTTGCTTGGATTATTTTTTGCATTGTTTGAGAATTATCGTGGTTTTGCTTAAAGATCCCGTTGCTCGCGGTAGCCAAATTCACTTTAATTTGCAAAAACAAAACGGCTGTTTAATTTGCCGTCTTATAGCTACTCCATATTGGTTTTAACAAAGAATCCTACCAGATTCCATCAAGGTCTGCAGTGCGAGCACAGAACTTTATCGAATCGTTTGTTAACGAATGTTCGTATAGTATGGAGACGGTTTTTAAGAAAAAATTTAAATCTATCCATTGCCGCAAGGCCAGCTTAAATAAATGTGTGCCTTGTTAATTTTGAATGTATGTAAACATGTTGTACTCATAAATATCTGTAAAATAAAAAATTACCCTTCATATAAAATTTGCCGCCAGATATAATCGCTCCGGCGGCGGCGTGGTGATGTGTTCCAGCAATATTTTCTAAAGAGCTTTATTTATTTATCCATAAGGTCCATCAACAGCATAACATATAGTAGAATATACAACTATAGTAGAATATACAAGTGAAATTGTTCGAGTACATTTCTTATATATATGCCTATTATAGGCGCACACAGCTTTGGTAAAAAAAGGAGTAAACAATCGTAATGTGTTCTCAAAGATTAAAATAAATAACAATGATAATTAAAATTAAAAATATGAAAAAAAAAAATAAGAATAAAAATTTAAAATTTATGAAAAATTTATAATAATAATGACAATGTGATGCAAAATTATACAGCGATATTCTGAGATAAAAAGAGTTAAACATTGAATATTTACAAATTAATAACTTTTCTTACAGATTTAGTATAATAAAAACAGTTTTTTAGTTTATTTTAGAAGAGATAGTTTTTGCCTAACCCCGTGTGATGTCATCTTCACTCATCAGATGAGCGGGCTGAGACTATAATAAAAAAAGTAATAACAGAAAAAACTGGCAATTAACTGTTTTTTTTTTGTAATCACCGACGGGATAAAGTATTTTTTTTGCTTGTAAAGATGGCCGATTTTTACTGTTAAATTAGTTGGTAAAAATATTGATTCGATATTGTTTTGTTAAGTCTTTGTCATTTGATTAGGTATCTTAGGTATTTGCCGTCAAGTCATGGCAGTTTGTATGTTTATTTTTAATATATTCAATATTATGTATGTTTACACAACATGGTAAACGTAATTTTTTTTTTTTATTAATTCAATTCATTCCACTGATAAAAAATGGGGGTCACAGTGTAACTAGAACAATATTTTAATTATGCAGCTTCTACAATGCATTTTAGCCTATGATAACAGATTAACGAACTACCAACTATTGGCTTCTAACAGTATCAAACAGGCGCGGGAGACGCGACTTGGATTTAATGGATGTTATTGGATTCTTGGAATCAGCACGTGAGATATTTTTCCGCAAGTTCGTCACCTTTGGTCGATACAAAATGCGACGTCAGAGAACAAAATGATTACAAAAAAGATGGATATATTCAAAGAATTCTCAATATTTTAGTTATTGGTTTATATTGCCGTTTTTAGAGCGCAATATTTGAAGTATATCCACCCAGCGCTATCTAGCCCTAAAATAAACTTATGTAGCTTGTGTTATAGGTAGTAGACTAAGTATATACATACTTGTACTATCATTTTTCGTAACATACAAACCATACATAATACACCAGACTAATGCAAACAACCATATTTTTCATATGAATATTTGCATTGTGAGTGGGTCAAACCACTGGCTTCTGAGGCAGACAGTGTTGCCCTATCGCCAAAGTGGTTGTCAAAGTATAAATTATTTTCAGTTTCCCTATACTGTGCTTACCTTAAGAGGCATGTGTCACATTTAAACGGCTTCACATGTAGATGCTTCTTAAGATGCTGGGTGAGGCTGGTCAGTCGAGTAAACTTTGCACCACATTGGTTGCATGAGTACCGCTTCTCTTTCGTATGGACCACCATATGGAAGTTTAACTCGCCTGAAACATTGTATTAATAATTCATGTAAAAACAAATTTATTGCATGAATATGTTATGTAAATAAATATTAAATCTGATTAATTTTAACGAAGAATAAAAAGAAATTCATGTTGTATTATATTATAAAACATCAATTGTTAAGCACTTGTTGACGACCGGCTGGTGTAGTGATAACATAAATTGCCTTCTATGGCGGAGGTCCTGGGTTCGAATCCCGGCGGCGGTGGATATCGGTGTGTAAACACAGATATTACCCGTCAAGTCATGGATGTTTATATGTTTATTTAAGTGTATTCTAATAAAAATATGTATTTATTAAATATTTATGTTTATATATTTCTTAAGTATATCAGTTATCTAGTATCCATAGCACAAGTTCTTTAAGAAACTTAATTTGGGCTAGATAATGTTGTATGAGTGTCAGAAATATTTATTTATTTTGTTTTGTTTTTCTAAACTGTCCAGCCTCATTTTTCTGAGAAGATGACGACACAAGGGTTACAAAACATTGTCAGACGCCATCACTACTAATGTGATGACATTTAAATGTTTTGCTAGGCTGGTAAACAATTTTTGGTTACCAGCCTAGCAAGGACCTACAAGCAAGGATTTCCGTTTTCAAAACTCTTATCCAGGAGCTGTACTACAGCTATTTTAAGCCAATTTGTTATATGTATAACACAATGCCAAGTTATCCACTCTTCCCTCTTTTCAACAACTTAAGTTAACTTTAAGTTAAAGTAGGATCAAAAATCTCACAAGAGGAGTCTATGAAAAAAAATAAAAAACAACAAGTTATGAATACCTTTAGAAATAAACCTGTCCGGACAATATTGACAGCAAAAATCCTTTTCTCCATTATGCCTTTTAACATGTTGCATTAAGTTTCCTTTTGAATAGAAGCTTTTACCACAAGATTGGCATAAGTGCTTTGGATCTGTTGAATGTATCCTTATGTGGGTGTTAAGATTAATTTTACTCTGAAATTTTTTAAAACATATTGGACATTTCAAATTAGTTTCGCTATGTTGTAACATGTGACTATTATATTCATTTTCTTCCATAAATATTTTAATGCAATATCTACATTTAAATTTATTTTCATGTACAATTTCATGTCTTTTTAAATGGCTTGTTTTTTTGAATGTTTTGGAACATTTCTGACATGTTAGGTTTCTTATGTTTACATGTTTTCGCATGTGGGCTGATAATGCTTTGATGTTGCTAAAAGTTGTTTTGCAATATTTACAATTATGTGGTTGAATTTCAGCCTCAGATTTATGTGTATTATGATTTCCGTCACTATTCACTAGTTGCAGTTCATGACATTTCTGTAAATGGGTTTTCAATATAGACTTCTTATTGAAAACTTCTTTACAAATATCACAAGCAATTGTTTTATTTTCCTTGTAACTTTGAGATCTATTATCTGACAAGTTTAAAAATTTATCATTTTCATATTGTAAAATATATGATTTGGCATCATCTTCATTATTATTTTCATATTGGCAATTGAGAAAATCTTTTACGTTTTTTTTATCATCACTATAATATTCCAAGTTGGAATCACAAGATATTATCTCTGTCTTGATATCTGATGGATGCATATTAAGTAATTTGTTATCCTTTAAACCATCTATTATGCAGTTCTTAAGTTTTGTATCAATTTCTATTGCTTTTTTCTTAAAATTGTCAAAGTTTACTAAACAATTATAGCATTCTCTACAAATAATTCTTGGTAAATCCATATCTTTTTCATCAATCTGAAATGAGAATTGAAAAACAACTTAGTATTCACATTGAAGCTTCATGAAGTTTGACTGCAGAAAATAGTTTCTTCAAGATACAATGGTTATGTTCCATTGCCTGCACTGTTTAAAATAAACTTCATTTAAAAACTGTAGTATATATCAATAATACTGAATGATTTTGATAAAGTCTGAACTATGTCAGTAAATAAAAAGAAAACAATAAAAAAATACCTACAGTTTGTTAGTTTTATATATTTTTTAAACGAAATATTAGGTTGATAAGATTTACTAATAGGAAAGTAAGAGAAACGGAATATACTTACTTTTAATGCCGCATTCGATATCAACAAATCTGCTATGCTCAAATTATTTTCATTTTTTGTAAATATATCATTAAATTGGACAAAGTGACTTGATAGACACGTCCGACAACACTGCTGCAATAATCTAAACTTGTCTGCATCCATATTAACTCTTGATTCTTGAAAAAAAAAGTAGGAAATCATAAAAAAGATCTAACAATATTAGTGTTGTTGTGTTGTGTAACACACAGATTACTAAATAGTACTAAAGTAACACAAACAAAAACCAGTGAGATGATAACCATGGAGATGTTCTATTTTTCTATACATACTTTATAGTTATATAGATATTAAGTAGGTATAACTAAAACTCTTTTATCTCACTCTCCCAATACAAAAACCATTGAAGAAAAAAAAAGGTAGTACTATTTTCATTTTCCTACCGAATTAAAAAATTAAAGGCATGACGTCATACGAATATGTCATTAGAGTGCCTTGTCGCCATGTTGTGTTTCAGAATCAGAGTACTTAAGATGTCAAATTGTGTTTTTGCTGAAAGGTTTTTTCAATTTACTAATTAAGTGGCTTCAAATTTGTGTTTTATATGTTAATATCTGCAAAAAGTGCAAGCAGTTTTCAATATGAAATGTTCAATTTTGTGGTGTGGTGCGAAGAAAGATGATAAATACCCTAATTTAACTTTACACAAGTTAGTAAGATTTTCATTCATTAAAACAAGTGAATTGTTGTTATAAAGGGCTCCACATAACTTTTTTTGTGATTTGGACATGCAATCTTAACTATACACTACATTTTTTTTATAATAAACACGTTTTACTTTTCCGAAACCTATTGTTGAAACTGTCTTGTTTGTTTACATTAGAATTTAATAGTGATGTATTTTTCTTAAAACTCTATATCGATATTTATAATTTTAGGTTTCCAAGAAATGTTAACTTAAAGGGACGGTGGTTAGAAGCCATTGGAAGCGAGAACTTAAACCCAAAAGTTAAAGTTTGGTATATTTGCTCTTTACATTTTGAGGAAAATAGCTTTAATAAGACCCTTGATGTAATTAGATTGCGAGATGACACAGTACCTTAAATTTTCCAAAAGGTAAGAAATCTTATTTTATATTATTCAATAAAAATAGACTTTGTACCTTTTATTTAGAAATGAATAAATATTTGTGAAAATTACTATGTTGTTTTACTGCTACCTGCATAATACGAGTGTAAAATCTTTCTAACTTTCATAATATAAAAGGAAGGTATGGTTAATTATTACATAGTGGCCATGTGGATAGTTATAATTACTATTATTTTGATCAGATTTCACTTTTTATAATTGCAATGTCCACTTTCATTTATTTATTTATTTTCATTTTTATTGTTACTATTTTGTGTTCCTTCGTAATTCATGAACCTCTCCCTCTCCCTCCCCAGTATCGAAAGAATCGAAGGAATATTCTTTCAATACTTCTTTCGATTTTCCAAAAAGGTAAACAACACCTGTCATTGATTCGATACTTGCTCTCAATTTCGAATAAAACGCTTCAAATATGCTTCGGAAACACTCTTAGACTAATAATCAAAGTCAAAAAAAAAAAGAAAAAACTGGTATATATAAGTAGTAAATGGAAAAAAAGGCAGAAAGTTTTACTAAATGGCAGATGACGGCTAAGGGGCGTCTCTTTTAATAGTTGCATGAGACGCCCTAGGACCGTTATAAAAAATGGTATGACCGCACCAGGCAGAAGTTTGTAAAAATAACCGTCGCAATTAATCGGATGTGTGTTCCTTCCCTGTCAAATACTGTCAATAGGAGAACGTAAGTTTTGAACCCCTAAATTTTGGTAAGACAATTTATTTCTGGTGGCGTGATAAAGTTATAAACAAAGCTATTTAGAAAAAGCGTATATTTTTCCTGACAAATAATAAGTTAATAAATCCCCAGACGAATCATACATACATACATACATAACTTCACGCCTGTATCCCGTATGGGGTAGGCAGAACACCAGAGGTAATAAAACCATCTGATGTCACGTTTGACAAATTTGGAGGCATTATAATAGTGGAGAGAGACTATTGCAGTGACAGGGGGTCAGCCTATCGCCCACAAAAAAGCCTCCCGTAACACCTCGGTCCCTTAACTGACTTTTACAGTATGCCCGGGAAGAGAAGCAGCTGGCACATTCTATGTTTTTCTTTCGCTCCCAGTCCAGCATAGAAGCACGAATCATTTCAAGCATTTTCATGGTAAGCATGTGGGATAACAGTTTTAGTAATTTATATTTTTTTTTCCAATACCAGGATAAAGCACAGGCCTAAAAAAATTTTTTTAAAAATATTTTTGATCATCAAGTTTTCAGTTATTTACTAATAAATGATGCTACACCCGAAAAGTTTTCTTTCTCTATCAATAGGATAAAGCTTCATTTCGCATTTTTGAATACACATTTTCTCAAGAAAACAAAATAATCGTCTGATGAATCAGACATTTTCGCTGATAAGCGCTTATAAGTTTCGAGCTTTCTTTCTGTATACGGCCTTAGAAGTATCGATATCGATACAACTTTAGTATGCTCACTATTGGCGGCCATTTTATGCTACGATTTAACTTTAGGTTACTTTTTACCCATTTTTTGCTGTTATTTCAGATCCATAGTGTTAGAGATCTATGACAAAAACAAACTTTTTTATAATGTTTTTTTTTCTTTGGCAAAATTATTTTAAGATTCGTTCATTCATTCGTTATGTATATGTCGCAGTCATCTGCAAAAAGCATACAATCACTACGTGTCATCTGCAAAAAGCATACAATCACTACGTGTCATCTGGTTGAATTAGCCACTCAATTGGACGCCTAGGCCGAATCAACGAAAGCCGATAGTTGATTGAACACGAAACACTCAACGTTTAACAACTTGGCGTGTTAGCCCTTTGAAGATGGCTGACCAAAATTCAGCCAAGTGATTTAAATTTGGTACAGTTTTGGATAAAGTAATAAAACAAGTAGGTCATGGTAAAATTATCTGTCATGACGGAAAAACCAGTGAAGCAATTTTTTTTTTATTTATTTCAATTACATGGAAATAAAATCCATTGTGGGGCATCGCCGGGTGCTGCCGCAACATGCTCGCTTCGCTCGCTCGGTTCGCGCGTAAACATTAATATCATAAATATAATAAGTTCCGTTTTAATGTTTTCTTATTTAAAAAAATATATATCGGTTTTTATATAAAACCTATTAAGTATCTTCTTTTATGGACGACTATTCAATACAATCACAGCACCCTAACCAAACATCATAAATTTAAGAATATCCAATTTAACTAAATGACTAAACAACGTTTAGCCTAGGCGTCCAATTGAATGGCTAATTCAACCAGTTGGCTGCGACATATAGATAGATGCTGCATTATTATTACTCTAAGTATAGATGTATTCACTGATCTGTTTGTTTGTTTGTGAAGTATGTCCTTTCGGTATATTTATCTTTCTCTGTGGAAGGACGCTAAGGGTCGTATTTTAATACGATACTTAGAACTAAAACTAGTTATACCTAAAAAAAGTTTATAACTAGTTTTATTTTTAAGCGAGCTTATTATTAAACGTAACTTAAAACTGTGAAGACCAAACGGATAATATATCAGCAGAACAAAAACTAGTAATGGATTTCAAAGGACAAGCCACGTCAAACAGATAAATGATCCAACAGTACCAAAATCCAAGCCGAGTCACGTTATTACAAAAAATTATCGAAGAGCACAATCTACCACGGAATAATCGCATGAGCAGACAAAATGCTACGATTCAAAATAACATAACTGACACCGCATTTGTCATACAAACTCCTTTTTTATTGTTTACTAGCTGACCCGGCAAACATTGTTTTGCCATATAAAAAAAAAAAAATAGATGTTGGCTGATTCTCATAAATCAATAAGCACAAAAAATGACATCAAAATCAGTCAAGCCGTTTCGGAGGAGTATGGCAACGAAAACTGTGACACGAGAATTTTATATATTAGACGAGCGTTTACCCGCGACTTCGTACACGCATAAACTCAAAAGTCCTATATTTTCCGTTCCCGTAAGAATTTCGGGAATTCCTTCCATAATACAAACAGACACTTATTAAGGAACCTTTATACCAAGTATCATATCCGTGCACTCCAGGAATAAGGTTTTTTCATACAAATTAAAACATCATATAGTTCCCGTTCCCGTGGGAATTTCGGGAATTCCTTTCATAAAACAACCATTCACTTTTTGAAGAACCTTTATGCCAAGTATCGTATCCGTGCACTCCAGGAATAAATTTTTTCATACAAACTAAAAAGTCCTGTCTTTCCCGTTTCCGTGGGAATTTCGGGAATCCCTTCCTTAGTGCACCCCTACATTCCCTAAAGAATGTATGTTCGAAATTTCAGCTCTCTACGCCTAGTAGTTACGGCTGTACGTTGTCTGTCAGTCACTCAGTAACTCAGTCAGTAACGGAACAGTTTTATATGAGTACTAGCTTTATCCCGCAACTTCGTATGCGCTTAACTACCTCTTAACTCTTGGAAATTTCAGAAACTGTACATCCAGACACCAACTAAAAGAACCTTTATACCAAGTATCACACCCATGCACTCAAGGAATAAGTTTTTTTCATAAAAACTAAATATCATATAATTCCCGTGCCCGTGGGAATTTTGGGAATATTTTTCGTAGCACAACCAGTCACTCTTTGAAGAACCTTCATGCCAAGTATCACATCCGTACACTCAAGGAATAAGATTTTTCATACAAACTAAAAAGTCCAACCACTTCCCATGGGAATTTCGGGAATTCCTTCCATAATACAAACAGACACTTATTGAGGAACCTTTATATCAAGTATTACATCCGTGCACTCAAGGGATGGGATTTTTTCATACAAACTAAAACATCATATATTTCCCGTTCCCGTGGGAATTTCGGGAATTCCTTTCACAACACAACCAGACACACATTGAAAAACTTTTACGCCAAGTTTCACATCGGTGCACTCAAGGAATAAGATTTTTCATACAAACTAAAAAGTCCTATATTTTTCGTTCCCGTGGGAATTTCGGGAATTCCTTCCTTAGTGCACCCCTACATCCCCTTAAGAATGTATGTTCCAAATTTCAGCTCTCTACGCCTAGTAGTTACGGCTGTACGTTGTCTGTCAGTCACTCAGTACCTCAGTCACTCAGTCAGTAACGGAACAGTTTTATATATATTGATGATATTGATAAGTTGCCAGGTAGTAACGTGGATTAATTTGTACCTATCGAAGTCCCGTTATTTTACACTACCTGGATCTTTTCAAATAACATTATTTTAAGATTTTATTAATTTACATAAACATGTTTTACCTTTTCGCATAGCTAAAGAGATGCAGATGTTTTTAAAATAATGTGCAGAGTGAGTATCATACATTTTTTTTAAGTAAAACTTCTTTAAAATGAATAACACTTAGTGAAAATTCTTCACCTCTGAACTTTGTCGAGCTGTCTTTTTAAACTGTTAGTGATAGGTTAAGATTTTGTTGATCATTTTTATGGACTGGCATGTCTTCTTATTATGTAGTTGTTCACGCGCGGGGCGCGTGGACAGCTAACGGCAAACCGGACGGCGCAGCGGAGGTCGCCGGGAGTGAGGACGGAGGGGCATGAGGAAGCCAGAACCATCAACGACCGAGCGGCGCGCACGACTCTCGCGTGCATACTTAGTTACAACTTACAAATCAGTTTTTGTACCTACCATTCTTAACCGTAATTATACCTTTTACCTAAATACAGTCCATTTTATCATTAATCTCCACTACAAGACCCGGAGCTCAAACAATGGTCCTTCTACCGTGAAAGAAGAACAGAATAAATCAAAAATTCCTCGTGTGAACTTGGTTGAATTTTGGACTTGAAGTGTCAACTGATTGTTGTTTTGTAAATCATCGTGAATAAGGAACGGATCAAGGAAGGTTAAGGACATACGTGAGTTCGTTCCAATTATTTCCTTTTTTTTAAGTGTTTTGAAGCATTATTTCTCCATTTCCAACTTCCATACTATCACATTCTTCGCCTCTCCTTTGACTGAACGTTTATAATTGCTAGCTATTCGAACATTTCTATCAATAAAATATATCATTTAATAATGCCTATTCATCTATTCGCACTGCTTACGTAATCCTCAGGCCAACGACTCGTCCTTGCCGCTAGTACAAGTCATCCTTTGTTTTGTTTCTTTTGTTTTCACCTGTGCAGTGTATATTTATAACTGCATTGCTTTATTCTTGTTTTTTATTGATTTTGCTATCGTTCGCAAGCTTTGTACAGTTATACATTTTCAACTGATTACAATAAAATAAAAAAGGAGGTGTAAACTTTGAGATCGAACTGTTGTGCATTATAGGCCTAGTTTAAACATTTTACAACTCTTACTAGAAGCCGCGCGCGGTTTTACACGCGTAATTTTGATCCCGTGGGAATTTCGGGATAAAATATAGCCATAAATATATGTACACATATTATTAATTATAATAATAATACAATATAAAATAGGTATGTATGCATAAATATTTTGTTAAATCCAAGTGGTAGTTCCTAAAATTAGCGAGTTCAAACAAACAAACCGTAAAGCTTTATTATATTAGTATAGATTGGTTTAATCAATTGACTCTGCTATCTTTTACGCACTTTGGCTTACCGTTATACCTTTAACCAACTTCATAAAGAGGAGGTTCTTAATATTTTGCTAATTTTGTTTCTCCTCAAAATGTCCCTGGAAAAATTAATTAAAAAACGTAGTAGCATGAAAGCTAAAGCTACCAATTTCGAAAATTATTTGACTGTAGTTTTATCGTCTAAAGATCTATCAGAGCTGCAACAAATCGATTTAGAAGCTCGTTTGAAAACTTTTGATGTCTTATACGAAACATACGATGCGTTGCAGATTGAGATCGAGTCGACTTCGGAGACGCCGGACGACGAGTATGCAGAGCGGGCCCAGTTCGAGGATCGTTACTACTCCCTGCTGGCGCGAGCGCGTAAAGCATTGGCAGCGCACGCTGCCGAGCGTGCTGCTTCGGAGGCGGCTTCTGATGCAGGCTCCAAATCAGGTGCATCGTTCAAAAATAATTTTGTGCGCTTACCTAAAATTGATTTGCCACACTTTAATGGGTGCTATGAGTACTGGCTAGAATTTAGAGACACTTTTTGCTCACTAATACACAATAGTGATTGTATCGATGACATCAACAAGTTCCACTACCTCCGTGCATCACTTAAAGGCCAGGCATCGGAAATAATTAAAAATATAGATTTTAAAGGCGATAATTACGCACTAGCTTGGGACTTGTTATGTGACCGATTCAATAACAATCGCCTCTTAATAAATAATCACGTACAGGCCTTATTTGATGTAGAACTGCTTATTAGAGAATCATCTTCATCGTTACGTCGGCTCATTGATTGTGTTAATAAAAATATACGGGCACTTAGAATATTGAAAGAACCAACAGAGCACTGGGATACTCTTATAATATTTATGATGTCGAGAAAGCTTGATCCCATTACGAGCAGGCACTGGGAGGAGTATAGCAGTACTCTGTCTAGTTCCGCAACCTTCACACAGTTTTCCACCTTTATATCTAACAAAGCTGATTTATTAGAAACTTTAGAAAATAATCAAACTAAATTAAACGCGCAAAAAAATATCAATAAACAAAAAAGCTTTATTGTAACTAATACTGGGGAACATTTAAACACTAATAATTTACAAAATAGCAATAACAATAATTTTATAAAAAAAATAACTACATGTCCTTTATGTTCTAGTGATCATTTGCTATATACTTGCGAGTCATTTAGAGCTTTGCCTGTTGAATCACGGCTACAAAAGGCAAAGCTTTTCAGAGTCTGTCTTAATTGTTTACGCTCAAGTCATACTACTAAAAATTGCAGACTATCAGGTTGTAAATATTGCAAAGCCAGACACAATACGCTTTTACACACTGAACTGACAGAGCATACTTATCAGGAACCCATGATATCTAATTCTACTAGTATTGCTTTATCTGCAGACACAAGTAGACAGCCTACTAGCACAAACAATGTTTTACTATCCACAGCTATTGTGAAAGTGGTGAGCTCCAACGGTGAAAAGCTCAACGCTCGAGTACTGCTCGACAACGGCAGCACGGCGAACTTCATAACGGAGAGCCTCTGCACCAAACTGGGTTTGTCACGTCGTAAAGCAACCTCCACTGTGACAGGTATAAATCATCAATCTTCTTATAGCACACAGTCTTGCCATCTCAATATTGAGTCTTCTAACGGTGACTATAGGATTAATTTGGATTGCCTTATTTTACCAGAGATAACAAAAGTTTTGCCCACTTCCTTTGTTAACATAGAGAATATTCCTATTCCGTCAAGCCTTTACTTAGCTGACGCTACATTTAATATTCCGTCTACAATTGACATATTACTTGGGGCTGAAATATTCTGGAGCGTCGTAAGCTCCGCTTCTATAGACTTAGGCAAACAAATGCCAAAGTTATGTGAGACGAAATTCGGATGGATCGTATCCGGTCCAATATTCAACGGAAATTCATCCTCTTCTCAACGCTCACATTTTTGTAATTTTGCAAATCACGATGACAAACCTGACTTGTCAATATTTTGGGAACTTGACTCTGTTTCTCCAAAGCACTCATTATCTCGGGAAGAAAGAGCATGTGAGTTGAGCTTCACCCAGAACACAGTCAGGGACAAGGATGGCAAATTTATTGTAACGATGCCCTTAAAGGCCGATCCTACAATTTTAGGAGATTCGTATACAATGGCAAAACATCGCTTCCTATCCTTAGAACGACGTTTTAAACGCGATCCTGACTACAAGGCTAAGTATGTTGACTTCATGACAGAGTACGAACGTCTCGGTCATATGACTGAAAACGTCAACATATCAGTACCACATTCAGGTCATCACGTTGAATATTTCATACCACACCATGGTGTAGTAAGAGAGTCTAGTACTACAACCAAATTGAGGTGTGTATTCGATGCGTCAGCTCCATCTACCTCAGGCTTTTCCCTCAACGACCTTCAACTAGTAGGTCCTAAGGTTCAGGATGACCTTCTATCGATTTTATTAAGATTTCGGCAGCATAAATACGTGGTCTCCGGAGATGTAGAGAAGCATTTTCGCTGTATCCAAATAATACCCTCACAAAGGCCTCTTCTACAAATTGTTTTTCGTAATGACTCAGAAAAGCCGCTAAAAATATATAATCTCAACACAGTCACTTATGGCACCACCTCGGCTCCTTACTTAGCTACCAAATGCCTGGTTAGCCTAGCGGACGCAGCCTCTACCGAGGAAGTAAGGTCAGCAATAGCCCGGGACTTCTATGTTGATGACTATTTAGGTGGAGGTTCTTCTATACCTCAAACCATAGCCCTCGTAAAAGAGATAGTTACAATTTTATCTTCAGCTCATTTTTTTTTAAGAAAATTGCAATCTAACTGCCCGGAAGTTTTGCAAGCTATTGAATGTGATTCACAAAACCAAGATAATCCTACTGCTTTAAATATTTCGCACCACAACACGTCATCTAAAACCTTGGGTCTCTACTGGTTAAGTAGCCCGGATTACTTGTCGTTTTCAATAAATATTGACCACGCAGAAAAGGTCACAAAACGTCATATTTTATCCGTGATCAGCCAAATATTTGACCCCCTAGGCTTGGTCGGTCCTTGCATTGTTGAAGCTAAATTAATAATGCAAAGGCTATGGGTCGATAAATGTGAGTGGGATGATGAGGTTTCTCAAGAAATTATCGATATTTGGTCAGCATTTGTTTCAACGCTTCCTTATTTAAATAATTTAAAAGTTCCTCGCTGGATTTCTTTCGATTCATCGGTTAAACATGAAATTCACGTATTCTGTGATGCGTCCGAGAAAGCCTATGGCGCATGTGTCTATGTGCGATCCATAGGTCACACCAGTGCTATTAGGGTTCATCTTCTTCTATCCAAGAACCGTGTTGCACCAATAAAATCAGTTACGATCCCAAGACTTGAACTTTGTGCCGCATTATTAGGGTCAAGACTATGTACAACCGTTCTCGAATCATTGACTATGTCAATTTCAAAATGTTTCTTTTGGTGCGATTCGATGATCGTACTCGGCTGGCTGAATACTCCTTCCAATCACCTGAAGCCCTTTGTACAAAATCGAATCAACGAAATTGTAGAAAACTCTACCTGTCACACGTGGAGGTATGTACCGTCGAAGGACAATCCGGCGGACTTAGTATCTCGCGGGGCGAAGGCCGACTCAATCAGTAATAACGTTTTGTGGTGGTCAGGCCCGAGCTTTTTACAAAATCATGAACATGATTGGCCTGCTATACCTGCAAATAGCGTGAAACAGGATCTACCTGAGGTAATTTCTCATTTTATTCAGGACAATCAATCATTTAATTCAAATCAATCACAAAATATCATACAATCATTAATTCATTATCATTCTAATTTCAATCGCTTGCAAAGAGTCCTAGCCTACATCAAAAGGTATATTTATAATTTAAAAAATCCTAACGATAAATTACAAGGCGCTCTTTCTTGTGATGAGTTAAACAATTCAATTATGTGTTTACTACACAGCGCACAGAGGGAAATGTTCCCTGAGGAATTGAGTTTATTGGAGTCGGGAAGATCTCTACCGCGTAAAAATAGATTAATTTCCTTAACGCCATTTCTTGATTCCGAAAATATCGTCCGAGTTGGTGGTAGACTCAACAGTTCTCCGTACGACTACGATACTAAATATCCAATTCTGCTTTGTAGTAAGCACCACCTAACAAAGATAATATTTCATATGCAACATTCAAAAATGCTACACGCGGGCCCTCAACTTTTGTTAGCACATTTGCGTCTTAATTATTGGCCATTAGGTGGCAGAAATCTTGCTAGGTCAATAGTCAGACAATGTATTAAATGTTTTAGATTTAAATGCCAAAACGTACAACCCATAATGGGCCAACTGCCTATAACTAGAACTAGCCTAGAATATCCCTTTTATAATTGCAGTGTTGATTATGCCGGCCCAGTGCTCATAGCAGACCGTAAAGGTCGGGGCTGTAAGCTCACAAAATCGTACCTGTGCGTTTTCGTCTGTCACGCAATTAGAGCAGTGCATTTAGAGCCCGTCACTGACCTTACGAAAGAGGGCTTCATTGCAGCGCTGAACCGCTTCATTTCTCGCCGTGGCAAACCGCAGAGCATATTGTCTGACAATGGCACTAATTTTGTCGGAGCGTATAATGATTTAAAAAAATTCCTGTCTGAATCATCCAATGATCTGGCATGTGAAATGTCTCGTGAGGGCATTAAGTTCTCATTTTCACCTCCATATTCCCCCCATTTCAATGCAATGGCTGAGGCTGCAGTTCGCTCTACCAAGTACCATTTAAGGAGGTTGTTAAGTCTTACTAACTTCACCTACGAAGAGTTAGCAACCTGTTTATGTCAAATCGAGGCTGTTCTGAATTCTCGTCCTTTGACACCCCTATCCTCTGATCCTTCTGACTTCGCCGCTCTAACTCCTTCCCACTTTCTAATTGGACGACCACTAACGTCTATACCGATTCCGCAGATTCCTCAAACAAACATCAACTGCCTCGATCGCTTCAAGAGAGTCCAATGCATCCGACAGCACTTCTGGCAGAGATTTTCTCACGAGTATGTTACCTTACTGCAGCAGAAAACCAAGTGGTCCACTACTTCTGGTCAGCTCACTGAAGGCATGCTCGTACTTCTTCGGGACAAGACGCTACCCCCATTGGTTTGGGCTATGGGTCGCGTGGTGCGCACCTACCCTGGACCCGACGGCGTTAGCAGAGTGGCGGAGCTAATGACGAGCAGAGGAAGAATTACCAGAGGGTTCAACAACATTTGCCCTCTTCCTTTTGAAGAGGCCAAGGGGCGGGAGGATGTTCACGCGCGGGGCGCGTGGACAGCTAACGGCAAACCGGACGGCGCAGCGGAGGTCGCCGGGAGTGAGGACGGAGGGGCATGAGGAAGCCAGAACCATCAACGACCGAGCGGCGCGCACGACTCTCGCGTGCATACTTAGTTACAACTTACAAATCAGTTTTTGTACCTACCATTCTTAACCGTAATTATACCTTTTACCTAAATACAGTCCATTTTATCATTAATCTCCACTACAAGACCCGGAGCTCAAACATTGAGAAAATACACTCTAGGTGCTCCAATCACAAAAAAAAAGTTACAAAAGTTAAAAATAAGGGGATTTTTAATAAAAATCTTAAAGGTTAAATATCTCCACAAGGGTTAAGTTTCGGACACCATATGATTTGATCAAATCCATCAGAAATGACCTGAAAAATAACGTCCTTTAATATTCAGTACTACTTTCCCTGTAACCCTGTATAAACTATTTCTATTTATTAATAAACTGTCACTCAAGATGTAATCGTGTCTTGCTCTATCAACCCTTTCCTGGTCGTAATACTAGGGAATTGTATGCACAGGCTAGTTAGAGATACCTACTTAATTTATTGTATTTAAAGTATGTAAGTATGTACTAACATACGAACGACCGAACGAAAGAAATCCGAATATTCTCACTCAATTTTAATTTAAAACGACAACGAAGGTTCTCTCTCGCACGTCACGTCCGTAATGTTAAACTATTTAAACGTTCCGTTTGTAAAATGGATTAACTGTAATAGTTTTCTTTAATTTTTATTTTAGGTAAGTAAGGCAACTTCAAACCATTTGATAGAACTTAAATATATTTGCTTTGAAATTTTTACAACATACTTTACAGTTAACACTCTTATTAGGTGAATTAAGGAACACTTCACTTTTTTTTTGGAAATATCTTATGTTTACATTTATTTGAAACATTGTCAACGTATACTTATTAATGCACGTGACGGTACCTTGGTACCTCAAATGGGCCATTTATACGGGGATCCTTTGATAAACACAGCAGTTTATTTAAGTTGTGTACACAAGTTGCACCCGAGTGGAGCCGTATACGTGCCGGATACTTTAGCTAGGAATTTTTAATATAAAAAAATACAAGAAGAAAATAAGTTGTCAAATGAGAGGTTTTTTGACAGCTCATTAAAAAAACAAAACTGTACAAAATTGGTACAAAAGGCTTCGACAGATGGCGCTTTACAAAAGGCGAAGGCGAAGAATTTATTCCACACTGCGTTTTTAAAAGTAAAATAAATTAATTGACGTCTGTATCAGAAATTGAACGTATAAATAACCATAGATGGTAGATACCACTTACCTACATTATAGTATACAGACTTAACGCCTTCGGCTTTTTAAAAGTGCCATCTATAGAGGTTTTTTGAACTAATTTTATGAGCTGTCAGAAAACTCCTCATTGACAATCGCATTGGTTGCTGGATATGCTAGTTATGTCAGTGTCATATTTTTAAGTACTCCAATCACTGACCTCTAAAATATAGAGGTCAGTGACTCCAATCAAATCTCATTCAGTCAGTATTTCATTCGATTTGGTGTTGTTTTATTAAAATCACTCATTCTCTCTTGCTAGGTCGGTTTGCACGGTCCGCGCACGGAGTTCGAACATTACCGACCGATTACGAAGTAATTTTGTGCACATATCAAAGTTAATGCGTAATCAGTGTAATAATAGTGTAACTGAAGTGGGAAAGCCTAAACTGTAAGTTGAATGTATTCTTTACGATTTCTCATAATTACTAATAGGAATAACAAACAATATGCATAGTCTTTATCACATACCTACGTATTTTTAAAATAGATTTTTGTTGTTCGTCTACGTTCTGTAATGTCGTTTTGTATTGTCTAATTTTAATACTTATATTGTTGACTGACCGAAAGTGATTTTATTTAAAATAACTACTTACGTTTACTTACTGGGTCAAGGTGCACCAGCTGTTTACCCCTTAAGATTTTTATTCTAACTTTACTAATAGCAATTATTACTACGAGTCGGCTTCATTGTATTTTTATAATTCATACAATTTATCTTAACCTTGCGTAGAAAAAAGAAATGAAAAGGGCAAATTAATTACATAGGTAAAATAAAAAATAGTTTATATGAACGGATATAAAAAAAGTTATCTTCAATATTTCAAATAAACTAATTTAGTATTAAGCGAACTTTGTACTCTGCTAAGTATAAAAGAATGTAAAATATTTTTTATTGCTCTAAAAGTTAATTCCTTATTTATATGGTGAAATTAAGTAACAATATGCAATACTTAATTCATTTTTAACTTCTTGATTTATGTTTGAATTTACCATTGAACTTAGTCTAATTAATGATGATTTGAGTGTCTTCAGTCTAAAAATTTTTACTTAACAATTTCTATATCCTCAAAGAATTGAATGCAGTTAAAGATCTATTCTGTTTCATTGTATGAAACTATTGAATAAGTTAGACTTTTATAATTGTTTATCTGGTAAATAGTTTTAACCCTACATTGCCATTGAACTCTTGATAAGCTATTCTCAAGGTTACTCTGACCTGAACGCTGACTTTGCCGGTCAGTCTTGTGTTGAATACTGTATAGTGTGGATGTGACGACTCCAATTCTTCCGTTTGACATTGTAAGTTTAAATTTATATTTCTAAAGAAATTAACCCTATATTCAATTACAAAAAAATCTAATATGTAGATATTGGATAGGCCTAATATTTATAACAAAGGTAACCTAATAAGTTATACTACTGAATTTCTAAAACAAAATTTAAAAAAGTCACAGTAAAACATAAAATAAAAAAGCAAAAAAATTAAGAAAAATGTAAACTTGGCAGAATGAAGCTGTAGCAAATAATGTTAATTTATTGAAACTAAGATGTTGAATTATCAATTTTAATTTCACTTTTGAAAGTTTTCTAATATTGTATGCAATAAAATTTATTGCATTAATAATCTATGTAGTTAGGTACCATACATAGGAATCTAGTACACTTAAGACCTATGAACGTCAATAGACGGCCCTTAAGTGTGCGTTTTATTGTACAATTATGTCCAATAATAGTTACCATTAAAAAAAAACAACATAATGGTGACTTAGAAAATGGTTCCAGAAAATCCCATTACCTACCCTGAGTCCTAAAATATCCCGGAGTTTAATGCCACCTAAAGAATGTGGAAGTCATAATAAAGTTTTAGGTCATTAATAAAAATCGCATTTCTTTTTTTTATTAATATTTTGTTGGTGGTACACCCCCATGGTGTACCACCAACATATAAAAAAAAAACATTGAACTAATGGACTTTACACAGTCATTTGAGTGGAGTTTTAATACATACTTTATTCTTTTTTAAATGAGAATGAGATGCTAAGTACCTATACTTAGTGCCTAGTGCTAATCGGAAATATTGCTTCATTACATAACATGGACAGACGACAGCTGTCCATGTTTGACAGTGGGTGCCTCCTGGCTGAATGATAATCATAACAAACAAAAAAAAAACTAATAATTTACAAATAGTCATTAGGTAGGTTGCTATCTTAAGGGTAGCTTCGGTCATAGTTACCTATGTCACAGTACAGATATCTACAGTAATTCAACTCGGCCGCATCTTTGAAATAAATGCCTACAGCACCGCGGTCCGTTCACATGTGATAGGCCTGCCCGCCATCGGCATTTAAATTACACTTGCCTACTTTGTGTTTACTTCCATTTAGTTTTGTGACTGCAAATATACTTTTTTTATATAAATAAATAAAATACTTTGTAAATTAAATAGGAAGTGTTCGACAAAAATACGTTTTGTGTCAAAAACCCATGTTTACGTAAACTAACAAATCGGTCTTATAAATTAGCGACCGATAAATACTTGCGCCTCGACTGAGACGCACGAAAAGATGTATTACTTATTAAATTTTGAAGTATAAACAATCCGCATATTAACGTAAAGTTCAATCAACAATTGTTTCGGTATGCGGACACTCACAACTGGCCGCATGCCGAGCACATGCCGGGATCGAGCAGCGTAGGTATAGCTCGCGGTTGGTCCGTTTGTATAAAGTTGAATTACTGTAGATATCTGTACTGTGCCTTTGCTTAGTTTGTTTTAGTAAGTCAATCAATTAAGGCCTTTAATCATTAACTGACCTTAGAACCATCTGTTTTTAATGATTGCGAGAACAAGTTAACTAGTTTAGTAAGGCTTCGAGGTGAATAGGAAAGATTTTTTTGTGATTAGTTAAAACACGAATTGTTTTTGATACATTGTATCATAATTTCGACATATTTATTTATACACCAAAGATGAACAATTTAGTCAGTTTGCTTAAATATTTTTGCCATTCACCCAAAATTATCTAGCTTAAATCAGGTTTCTTAAAGAAACTGTGTTATGGACACAAGATAACGGATAATAAACGTATGAAATGTAGAAATATACATGCATGTGCATCAGCCGGTTGTTAAAAAAATGTTTTTGCCTACAAGTATTTTATTAGGCGAATCCCACCACGGAATCCCACACTACTGCCGCGCCGCACAGGTGCACTACGCGCGTACCTACTTGCGGTATTAAATTGAATTTGGAAATTAAATGATTTGAAGTTTAGGTAGGTAGTCGAAACGCACTTTAGCAAGTACGCATTATGTAGGTGCGGCGGCAGTGTAGGAATCGCCTATTGTTTCTTATTTAAAAATCTACACGCCTTTTCAGGCGTCGCAAAGCTTTTGAACAAAAAATCCTTGCAATTAAGATTCTATAGACTTCACTTATTGTACGTGCCTATACGGGTGTATGACTGTGGCCCAGACAAACTTAGCAAGTTTGTAATAAACTACTTAGCAAGTTTGTAAAAACACGCAATTGTGGCACGAAGCACGAGCCCCCGTTACATGCAACTTATCTTTACAGTAGGCACAGACATCGGAACGAAGTTGCGGTACATAAGAATTGCACACAACAAATTACACGATTTAAACAAAAAACATACTTACATGGCGGTCTAGCCTTGAAGTAAGGATCTAGTTTTATATGTATATAGGTACAGTCACATCTATTGCATTGTATACACTTCACAACTTATTCGTTTTTAATAAGGTGGCAAGTCCAATGAAAATGTATATATTTCATAAGACGTGACTGTACTAGACAAGAACCACAAGGCTGTAGAGCTGCTGTAAGCAAAGATGCACAGCTTCAATTTAAATGTCGTGACGTCACAGCCTCAATATTTCAAGCTACTCCACACTAGAGGCACTGGCGTCAGTTCGTCGCTTACTTCTGAGAAGTATGTATATGTATGTTTGAAAAAAATAATCCACCATTGCTTCTCGATGTAAAATTAAGTTTTCTCTACTTTTATAAAGGAATTAGGTACATTGACAATCCAAATCAAATTAACTAGACACGAAGATAATTTCATTCATAATTATTTTTTACAAATTGTTTGTTTTCCTATTATTTATCTCCAAAATTCCATATTGTTATTTGTTGCCTAGGTGATTTTTATGCCGCGAAAAATGTTGCGCTATCTAGCGTCAAGTAGAAATATTTTTATTTCGCGGTTTTTTCTGAAAGATTTGGAACGTATTAAATTTCGTTAAAAAACTAGAGCCACCTTGTAAAGTATACGACGCGGGCAGCGATTTCCGAGACACGATAGAAAGTATTGAGTTGGTATGAACCCGCGACATATCGCTCGAGCGCCCGCTAGCGTCTAGAACGGCCCAGATTCCCCGCGTCGCGTCGCTGCCCGCGCCGCTGTCGCTCTCGCTGTTGCTTCTGTCCAGTTTGCAACCTTAGTGGTCAAAAATAATAAGCGCCAACAGTCTCTTGCGGTTTTAATCACTGCAACCGGAATCACCTCATTTACTTATTCAATCATTTATTTCAACCATGTTTTGTGATTCTGTTTTAGGTTCATAAAAAATTATCTGCAAATGAAATTTTGCGCTGTAAAAGTACCTGTTAACAAAGAAATATTTTTTTCTAATCTAGCTTGTACTTTTTGAGATTAACACGTTATAGACGAACAAACCCTTCAGATTTATTATTATTAGTAAAGATAGATAAATACAAGCTCAATTACAGGGAAGCATCTTAGCAAACACATATTTTTTTTATATCCCCATGAAACAATTTTTTTATTCGACAATTATATAAATCGAGTCTAAGTTTAAAACATTTCTTCTTTGATTATTTAAATGTCATTTCTTATTGCGCCAGTCCATATCTTATCCAAATATGTGTAAATAATGACCTTTGTATTCATTGTTTTTACATATAAGCCAACTAGCAAAGTAGATCCTTGTATTCTATATTTGAATAAATAACAAGATAACAGTTAAGTCAATTATTAAGATTAAAAATATTATACAAGGTGTTCATTTTAATATCCCATAACTTTGAGGTTTTGTTCCTTACTAAAGAATAATACTTTTTGCCGAAGAACATGTGGTTCAAAAGTGCATACTTTCCAAGATATCATCAATCGTAATATAATGAGTTGGTAAATTATCACCCTTGTTGAATCTCTTTATTAACCATACAATAAACAACAAAAACATTTTAAACGTTGAGGAACGTTGCATGCAATGTACAACGCAAAACGTTGCGAACTGTACCTGTGCATAGCGATAAAAAATGGGATAGAAAATGCCACGTTGTCATACTTCTCATAAAGGAGTTTTACATAAGCTATTTTGACTTAATTGAATTATTTTGTTTTGTTTTTTTTTTAAATTGAATCATTAATCACATGTTATTTTATTCTATTACATGGTCCCATTAATACCCTAGAGGTTTTGGAAATCAAAAAGAACTCCTTGTATAATCTGGCGCCGCTGGAAACCCAGTTCTGAATCCATTACACCACAGGTAAATAATTAGAACCGCGACCGTGTAACTTAGTTTTGGCCCTTAAACATTGCGCCACAAGACGAAAAGCCTAATACGACATAACACATACCCAAAAATTCATGTTTACACTTTCAAACCAGTATTACCTGTTCTACAATCAAAATAAAGTGTTGTTATTCAATTTTGAACTTTATACGAGGGTCAAACTGAAAGTTCTTAGAAAATCAAAAACTAAGCATTCTAGCAAGTTATTAGTTTTATTATAACTTTTCAAAATAGCGTCCATTCACATCAATACATCGCTGCATTCGATGGAACCATTGAGAAAATCACCTTGCCCACTCGGCCTTAGGGGTCTCTTCGACGGCGTTTTGAAACGCAGCCACTGCTTCTTCGGCGTCCATAAAATGTTTTCCTCGAAGTTTTTCTTTTATTTTCGGGAATAAATAAAAATCGCAGGGTGCGAGGTCGGGGCTATACGGCGGGTGACCCAGTAATTCCACGTCTGAGGTCGCCAAATAGTCGATCGTTTGCCTGGCGGTGTGCGACGAGGCATTGTCGTGATGAAGGAGGATCCTGCTGCGAGGTCGTTTCTCTCGAACTTTTTCCAAGACAAGTGGCAAACAGTTGTTGGTGTACCACTCTGCATTAACCGTTTTCTGATCCTCTAAGACAACTGTCGCGTAATGACCTGTCTTTCCGAAGAACGAGGCCACCATCTTTTTTCCAACACTTCGACCTCTCTTCACTTTAGTTGGCAATTCTTCGGAAGGAAACACCCACTGAGCAGACTGTCTTTTGGTTTCCGGATCATAACAGTAAATCCAGCTTTCGTCACCCGTTAGTATGTCGGACACAGCATTTGAGTCACCTCCGTTAAATTTTTGGATCATTTCTCGGCACCAATCAACACGGCGGAGTTTTTGAGCCTCGGTCAAATTATGCGGTATCCAGCGGGCACAAAGCTTCCTGACCGCTAAATGTTCATGGAGGATTTTGTGCACTTGACTCATACCTATGCCTAGACTTGTCCGAATCTGCTGATAGGTCACTCTTTTGTCAGTCTCTATCATACGCCGCACAACACTGATATTATCTTCAGTCGTCGCTGTAGAAGGCCGTCCCTCACGCAAATCATCGGTGAGATTAGTTCGACCACGTTTGAATTGTTTGCAAATTAAACCAGTTGTAAACTGTGGCACGAGATGGGGCTTCATCGTGAAAAGCCAATCGAAGTCTATCATAACTTTCTTGTTGACTTATATGACATCGAAAGTCATAAAAAATCATTGCACGAAAATTTTCTCGGCTTAAATTCATTCTGACGTGCACAGACAATTTTCAATTTGCCGCCAAATCGTAAAACAAATGACAAATGAATGAAATGTATACTCAATATTATTGGTAAAGAGTTCTATTTTCAAAATTTAAACTATTTTTTTTAATATAATGCTTTTAAGTTGCCAGTTCTAAAAACTTTCAGTTTGGCCCTCGTATCTCTCGAAATGGGGATTAAGAGATCAGTTTCCAAAGTTCCACTCTGATTGTGGAGTTCAATAAACTGTTTACTATTCATTTCGGTGACTTAAAAATTATCTGCTGGATTATTTTATACCTACTTTTTTTATTCTCTGTTCTACATGTGGACAAATATTTATTATATTAGAGATTTACCGCCTTTATTACTAACAGCTGCGTGCGCGCGGTTTTACTCGACTATCTGTTGAACCCATAGGAATTTCTCGATAAACTATAGCCAATCATGTAATCTTCCCCAAGAACTAAGCTAACGAATGCAAAAACAATTTTTCAAATCGGACTAGTAATTTAGGTTAGTGCGTTCAAACATAACAAACAACTAATGTTTGCTTCGTTCGACGGTTGTATGGAAAGCCCTATTAGTATCGACTTGCCCATTATTATAGTATGACTATGTTTATTTTAGTAACATGCACACACAAGTAGATACACCCGTGACACACACAATTTGCATTTTACACGTGCTGTATATTTATAAACATTATAATACTAATATAATAAAGCTGAATGGTGTTTTCGTTTGTTTATTTTACGGCGCCAATTTCGGTAAATACGAGAAAATCTTGATGCATTCGAGCCAAACTCTTGAGCTATGTTTTATGAAATTATCACGGAAGAGCGACGCGGGATAAAACGCGCGCTGTTGCTATTATTAAAAACACTTTTTTTTTATTAAACATGGATGGGACGTTTGTCTTTCATTTATTTATTCCTAACTAGATGTTTCGCGCGATTTTACCCGCGATTTTTCGAATCCCGCGGGAATTTAGGGATAAAAAGTAGCCTATGTGCTATTCCAGACTGTACACTATCAGTATGCCAAATTGCATACAAATCCGTTGAGCCGTGTTAAGGAGGAAACATCCATCCATCAATTCAAACATACGCATTTATAATATTACTAAGATAAGAACTTGTTAAAGCTAAACTAGTTATTGACGTAAACCCTAAACAGTAATTATAAGACAGATTGGAATAGAAATTGTATTTTTTTTAATACGTAAGATATTTTTCGACGACGACCACTATGGCGTTGAGGTAAACCTATCTGCCTCAGACGCCAGTGGTTGCGGGTTTGATCCCCGCACGGAACCAAAAAAAAAATGTTCCGTGTCTGGGTGTTTATCTATTTATGTATTTATATTCTAGGTTGCCCCCTAGTTCGCTATATGGTATCCCATAACACAAGCTATACTTACTTTGGGGCCATGTAGTTGGTGTGATTGTCTGGGGAATTTATTTATTTTCGAAACACTATTCAAATCAAGCATTTAATTACTGATATACTTGTATAGGTAATACAAAGTGTATTTAGAATTCACCCGCGTATACCCCTGTCCCATTGTGAAATTAGATAAAAAGACTTCACGAGTGAGAAATTTTAGCGTTATCAGTTCACCAATTTAAGTGCAAAGTACCTACCAGTTTTCAGGTATTATTTGTATTACAATTTGTTATGCAAACATTATCTAAAAAAAATATTTATTTGATAATAAATCTAAATTGAAGATTGTGAGCCAATTATTGCAAGTATGTCGTAAAAAAATGTAATGCCATCATACAGTATATTCACTGTTAGTAGTTCTACCAAACATCCATTCAAATGTCATTTTAAAATGATAAACAGTGACTGTAACATATGCGTATTATGTAAAGGATCAATGATCGACATTGGCACTATTATACGTTGTAAATAAAGTCCAAGGTCGTTAACTTTCTTATTCATCAATGTACGAACAGCCGTAGGTGCGAACCTGCAGTGCGAGCACAGAACTTTATCGACTCGTATTGTTACGAATGTTCGTACAGTATGGAGACGGTTTGTTAGTATTTATTGAAATCTATCCATTGCCGCACGGCCAGCTTACATAAATGAGGGCCTTGTTAATTTTAAATGTTTGTAAACATGTTGTACTCTTTAATAACTGTTAAATAAAAAATTACAATGCTACTAAAACTTGCAACCGACTCCATACTATACGAACATTCGTTAACATACGATTCGATAAAGTTCTGTGCTCGTACCGCCGACCATTTTCCTTGGACTTTGAAAACTAATCAGTATTAGAAAGAAGAAGTTTATTTATTCAAAAAATCCAGATCGTGACTTAAGCCTATACTGCTCCATTTAATCAACTCATACATCATAGTCACTCACTTGCCATCCGGTGAATGAAGTCGGTGAATGATCATCTTTGATCACTTTTGGACAAAAATTAGCAACAGAAGTATCATAACGGCCACAAGTAAAATTACAATCATGATATTGTCTTATCAATCTATGGATGTTTGTTCCTCAATCACGGCAGAACTGGTCAACGGATTTAGATGAAATTTGGCATAGTGATAGTAAACAGTCTGGAATAGCACATAGTTTTTAATCCCGATATTCCCGTGGGATTACAAATTGCGCGGGTTAAACCGAGCAAAACCCTATACTCAGGCAAATAATTTAATGCAGTAAAATGACAGATACTGGATCTGCATTTTGTGCCCACTTTAAGGAAGAAAAAAATAGTGACGTGGTTAACGTGAATGAATGTGATTATATTTTATAATAATACTAGCGACCCGCCCCGGCTTCGCACGGGTGCAATGCTGATACTAAATACACTACAGTATATAAAAACATAGCGGCCCGCTCCGGCTTCGCACGGGTATAAAATATATAGCCTATGTGATTAAAATCGATTCAGCAGTTTTGATTTATTCATTACTGCCCGTGGCCCGCACGCGTTAAATTTGGAGTAAAACAATCCCCCTTTCCCTATACCATGAAGATTTCCTGCTATCTTTGGAATATCTAAATTCATACACTACATTTTTACTTATTTACTTTTTACATTTTTAACTATTTATTTTATTTTTACAACATATTACAGAATTTCTTTATAAACAACTTTCACAGCTTTCTTGTCATTAGACAATACAAACATGTTTTCTCTGGAGGTCACTCTTGAAAGAGCGACATACAGTTGTCCATGTGAAAAACAGTCAATGCTCAAATCTAAGCCTGCAACGTTGAAGGTTTGACCCTGCGATTTATTAATGGTCATTGCAAAAGATGTTTTTACCGGAAACAGTAAACGTTTAAATTGGAAGGGTAAATCCGATGGTATCAGAGGGATTCGGGGAATCAATACATCTTCTCCGGTACCATATCCTGTGAGTATTGTGCACTCTATTACTAAATCTTAGCTTGCAAAGTTTAGGTGGATTCAGGTTTCTTAATAAAATCAGGACAACCTACTTTCAACACCATTTTGTGAGGAGGGAGTCCAGACGGGTTCAAAGAATTTAGAAATTCTGTAGGAAAATGAACTGCTTCTTCCAAATCGAGAACAGTATCGCCCGAGTAGTATATTTTCGTCGGCGCATCAATCTTTGAAAGAATCAAATTATTTACTTTATCTACTTGTTCGTTACTTGGTGACAGAACCGGGTGGCCGGCCGGTACCGCCGCAAACGCTACGTCCCGCAATTTTTAAATCTGTAATATCTTCGAAAATATTCACTTAAATCGTACGGTGTAAAGGGCCATATAGATCTATATTAAATGAACAATGTATTAAAGGTATTTAATTGGTTAAGGATTAATGCTGTATTGGTTAAAATCGCTTCGAAAATTAGCCATTATTTGTCGTAAAAAGTAAATGACAAAAAAAAGTTATTGTGGGTTATCCATAAGAGATAGACATATACCATCACGGAATTTTCTGTAGACCTTTTCAATGTGTACAATACTTAGTACATTATTTTGATAAAACTCGTAGGGTTCAGCCTGCGTTTGCAATGTAAGCGGAAAAAATGTAATTATTTACGACATCACATTAGAAACCTCAAAAATACCAGTACTTCTCTACTATTTAATGGATGTTATTATACATATAAACCTTCCTCTTGAATCACTCTATCTATTAAAAAAATCCGCATCAAAATCCGTTGCGTAGTTTCAAAGATTTAAGCATACAAAGGGACATAGGGACAGAGAAAGCGACTTTGTTTTATACTATGTAGTGATTATCTAAATCAATATATTTTTTTATTGTATAAAACTGTTCCGTTACTGACTGAGTGACTGACAGACAACGTACAGCTGTAAGTACTGGGCGTAGAGAGCTGAAATTTGGATCATACATTCTTTAGGGGATGTAGAGGTGCACTAAGGAAGGGATTCCCGAAATTCCCACGGGAACGGGAATTATTGGACGTTTTAGTTTGTATGAAAAATCTTATTCCTTGAGTGCACGGATGTGATACTTGGTATAAAGGTTCCTCAATATGTGTCTATTTGTATATTGGAAGGAATTCCCGGAATTCCCAAGGGGACGGAAAATAGGACTTTTGAGTTTATGCGTGTACGAAGTCGCGGGTAAGCGCTCGTCTAAAATAAAACACTTTTTAACCGGATTTTGCGCGTATAATTAAATTTTGCATTTTAACTCGATGTTTCGGTTTCATTACAGACCCTATGGTCACGAGCGAGAGTCTGTATGATTTTTACCAATCAAATTACAAATACGAAAATTTGGATGTATGGATGTTTGTTCCCCAATCACAGCACTCTGGAATAACTTTTTACCCCGATATTCCCGCGGGTGTAAAATCGCGCGATACAGCTAAAATCAAATATGGTAAAATAATATAAAAATATTGTTTTCTAAGAAAGAAAAATAAGGCTTAACAAACAATAGCTTTCTTCTGAAATAGGCCATACAATGTGCCGTATTCATTGCATTTTCTTATTTTTGAGTCTCTCCAGTGTCAAATTTTATGACGTGAAACGTAACAGTCTCATACAAAAACTATTATTCTCTCTTTCTGTCATGGCATTAAGAAACACTTAAAATAAGAGAATTTTATGTCAAATCGGGCCCAGTGGCATAGTAAAAGGAAACGTAAACAATTATTGATTGAAACATTCGGTATATGGCTATAATGGATAATCAACGCATTGAATGTGCATGCTGATTGACATTGTATGCATAATAGCAAGCTCAAAGTGCACTGTTTTGAATTAACTGTATTAGTTACCAAGTTTACGACATTCTACTTAGACTCTGCCTATTTTATAAGGAAAGTTTAGTTTTTAAAACAGACAGAATGGTGGTTGTTATAAAAATAATGACATATAGGTAATTGACGAATGCAGAGCATTAAAAAACTGACTTCACTAACATATTTAAATCCTTGGCAAAACTTTGGCTACACTTCATGCTTTTATTATCCGTTTTCATAGGAAATCGTTTTCCTATAAGTACTCAATCTATTTTCATGGCACCACCTTTGAAGTATTTTCTACCAAATAAAACAAAAATCCTTAAAAATCGATACATAATTGTCCAAATAATCACATAACAAAGGCACACACAAGAAAACATACACAAACCTACACACGAATTGATAACCTTCTCCTTTTGGAAGTCGGTTGAAATCCCCAGACAAGCACACCAACTACCTGACCTCAAGTCAAGCATAGCTTGTAATGTATGGGATACCATAAATACATACATACATAACGTCACGCCTGTATCCCTAATGGGGTAGGCAGAACACCAGAGACTATAAAACCATCTGATGTCACGTTTGACAAATTTGGAGATATTAAAATGATGGAGAGAGACTTGCAGTCAGCCTATTGCCCACAAAAACGTCAATAAAACCTGCTTTCCTTAACTGACTTTTACAGTATGCCCGGGAAGAGAAGCAGCTGGCACATTCTATGTTTTTCTTTCACTCCCAGTCCAGCATGGAAACATGGATACCATAAACTAGGGGAAATCTAGAATACAAATAAGTAGGTATAGTAATTCGTGGAGGGATCGCACCCGCTACCTCATACAAAGTAGCGACCTATACCAATGCGCCACTGAGGCCGATTCTGATTGTGTGCGATAGTTGACAGTCACGTGTAACTATTTGTAGTAATTCAATTCAATTAAATTCAAATACTTTATTGCCATTTGCATAGAATGGATAAATATTAACAAACAATAATATACAAAATAACATTAAATGTGCAATTTGGGCGGCCTTATCACTTCTAAGCGATCTCTACCAGGCAACCCCATCTTTAACGAAATAATGAATTAAAATAAAAACATGAAAATGGCTTAATTAATATTTTTTATACTTAAATAATACTAATTAACATAAATAAATAGGTATAGTAATATAATATAAAATACTATAGAATTTAATAAATACATAGATATACTAGGATATATAACAATAGAAATACTTAAATAGATAAGTACATTAAATTAACATAAATATATAAATAGACAGAACAATATATACAGTATGTAGGTAAACAAATATATATTCTATTTGATATGAAACAAGTGTGAGAGATAGAACTTTTTCAAATTATATTTAAAGGAAGCTATTGTTTTGGCATTGTGGAGACAATGTGGTAGTGAGTTCCAAAGTGATATTGCTTTCACCGTGAACGACTGCTGATAGAAGTGGGAACTGTGACGCGGGGTTGCCAGTAAGAAATTGCTGGCTGATCGCAGGTTACGTTCATGGTGCTGATGGCGAAAATTTAAGCGTTCTTTGAGATAGGTTGGCAGACAGGGGTTGAACAATATTTTGTATAAAAGACTGAGTGTATGAGTATTCCTTCGAAGACGAATTGGGAGCCACTTGAGCCTAACGCGGAATTCGGAAACGTGATCATATTTTCGTAAACCAAATATGAATTTAATACACATATTCTGAAGGCGCTCAAGCTTGTTTAGTTGCTCCTCGGTCAAATTAAGATAGCTAGTGTCAGCGTAATCCAGTATTGGGAGTATAAGTGATTGTGCGAGAACAATTTTGGTAGGTATTGGTAGAAAATTACGAAGCCTTCGGAGAGATCGTGCAGCGGAGAAAACTTTTCTGCTGACAGATTCTATTTGTGGTTTCCATGAAAGTGTGGAATCCATGAAAACTCCCAGATTTTTAACTACTCTACTGTAGGGTATGGTAACGTTATCAAAAATTATAGGGGCAAGTTGCTGATAATCAATTTTGTTTATAAGTTTAGAGCTACCAATAAGGATGACTTGAGTTTTTGAAGGATTAATATTTAAACCATAATATTTACCCCATTCAAGTATTGAAACAAGGTCCTTATTAATAGTATTAATGGACAAATCGATGCTGTCGGGGCTGAATTGAGTATAAATTTGTAGATCATCTGCATACAAGTGGTAGGAAGAAGAAAGAGAGGTCGTTATAGTATTAATGAAAACTGAAAATAATAAAGGAGAGAGCACACCACCTTGAGGCACACCAGCGACAGTATTGCACCATGAGGACACTTTGTCATCGATCAAAATACGTTGCCGGCGGCCTTGCAAATAACTGCGAAACCAGTCGATCACTTCAGGAGATATGTTAAGAGAGCATAGAGTACCAAGCAAAACATCAAAATCAACTGCATTAAAAGCATTACTGAAGTCCAGCAAAGTAAGTAGTGTCAGTTGTTGATGCTCCATACCATGTCTTATGTCATCGGTTATCTTAACCAGGGCAGTAACCGTACTATGTCCGGAACGAAATCCAGATTGGAATGGGTTAAGGAGATTGTTGTGATTTAGGAAAGTATATAGTTGATGGTGAACTAGACGTTCCAGGACTTTGGAAAGGAAAGGTAATATAGAAATGGGTCGGTAGTCAGATGGTTGCACAGGATTGTTCGTTTTTGGTAAAGGTATAAGGTTGGCGACTTTCCAGGCTTCGGGAAACGTTGATGAAGACAAAGAGTTATTTAGGATCTTGGTAAACGTCGGGAGAAGGATATCAAGGATAGGAATTAACATATGACGATTAATGCTGTCACAGCCCATGGCATTGGAAGTAATTTTAAGAATACTCTGCTTGACATCACTATCAGTGAAAGACTTAAATGTGAAAGGAGATATGTCCGGGCGAGGCAATTGAGAAAGATGGCTTAAGGTACGGTTTTTTATAAACTCGTCCATTTTGGAAACTGAGGAGAAATGTCTATTGAGTAAGTTAAGGTCGACATCTGAAGTAAGAGAATTTTTTTGTTTGCCGATGCCCAAAGTTTTGAGAAATTTCCATACTTTTGCTGGATCGCCGTTTTCTACAGATGCGTGAATGTGGCGTCGTTGTGCATCCCTACACACCTTGTTGCAGTAATTTCTGACAGATCTATAATGCTCTTTGTTTGTTTCGGATTGGTCTGCTTTGAATTTAGCCTTCGCAATGTTTTTCTTATGTAAAAGATGTTTGATGGTATCAGTAAGCCATGGAGCCGGAAGATGTTATAATTTAATTAATTTTGTAGTATGTATACATTTTCATTGGATATTGAACCTTATTACAACCGAATAAGTTGCTAAGTGTATACACGTGACTGTGCAGATAGTTCGTTCTTTTTGTCCTTACTTGGCGTAGATGAAAAAATAGGCACTGAAAAGAGATTAAATTTTCCTTACATGATTGAAAGCTATAAAATTGCTGTAAACGGAATTCAATTAATCAACATTGAGATTGTTCATTTTACCAACCGACTATTTGATGAACGCAATCTGAAATGATTATGCGTTGAAATACTGGCATTACTGCTTTTCTAATCACGCTTCTCACGTACCTACAAAAACGCGCTTTTCAAATTTTAAGTGTCATCAGGTGTCATTGAAATTTCGCTCTTTGCCTGGCCATCAAGCCAGGTGAAAATAAAATGAATGGCCCCCAGCCCATAAATAATATTCCTTTGAATGCTCAACCAAATTACCAAAATAAAACAGTATCTAAGCAATATTTTCCATAATTAAGAATGAATTTGTGATGTTAAGATCCAAGTTGAAATAACTGAAACCGCTCTTATTCAAATTATTAAGTACTGTAGAGGACACTTTATAAAAGCAAAGTGGTCAGTGCTCTAGAATTTAGACTGTCTTTAAGTTTTCGCGATTCATACTATTAAATAAAACACTTTTTAACCGGATTTATCGCGTATATTTACATTTTAAATTTTGACTCGACGTTTCGGTGTCTTTGCAGACGCCGTGGTCACGAGCGACTCGTGCTTTATTCCGTGCCCTTTTCAATTAGAAATTTTATTGCGACGCTGCATACACAGGGTGACAGGTGGGTCACTTTTGAATTTCAAGGACGTGATAGTTTGAGATCGTACATGAAGAGTAAAAATATAATAAAAAATAAATATTAAATATTTACTAAGTAAACTTAACCGAAAGTTAAAGAATTGATTACGCAACGCATGGTTACGCTAGCGTATGCCAAGTAGATAGTAACATTGTAGTATTAATTTATAGGGAATTCATACTTTAATTACATAATTATGATCAGAATCGAGTACAGGGTGCTCTCCTTCAGTATCTAAAATTTGTCACCAGTCACCCTGTATATTGATTTAAATATGCTGTACCAAAGTATTCACTGGCTTTACATCAATATGTGAAAACTGACAACCCTTCAACAAAACAGCAACTTTGGCGAGATGCTGACTTATTGGAATGCAAAATGACAGCAAGTACCTATAAATAATTTTGTCTCACTGTCAAACGGAATATAGAAAATCAATGGTAACATAATTGCCATATTTAAAGAATATCTTTTAAATCTATCAATCGTATTGTAATGAAATTAGTGTTCTTTTCGTTTTTTGTTACATTCGCTGCATTTTCAACCCTTATTTTTAACTAAGCTCCAAAAATATTTTGTTTTTCCAATGAATCAGACAATGGAATATCCATGATAATTATATTAAACAAGCCGTGCATATAGTAAAATAATAACTACGTTTTGATTGAAATGTGGTACTAACATTTTTATAAGGCTTCTTTAATTTATTCGAACACATTATTTATACTGATTCAATTAATTGTGTCTCATAATATGAGAACCTAGTTGATATTGCATGCAAGCTTAAGTAAGTAAACGAGTTTGCTTGCATTTGATATTAATACCTATGTTTTTTCAACCGACTTCCAAAAATAGATGTTTCACATCATAGTAGATATCTACTTCAGAGGTATACAAAATATAAATTTCATCAAAATCGATAAGATTTTAAAGGGGTTTGAAAATTTTTGTATGGAGCCTGGCACACCTACTGTCCGCCATTTTGATTTTTTTTCGATTTTGCGTCGCACTATAAAACTTGTATATTTCGATTGCTGACATACAGACGAGCAAAAAATGTTATATAACATATGGGTCTAAAACGTCACGTTTTAGAGATAATATGGAAAACTATTTTGCTAAATAATTCCAATTTTTCATATATTTAATAGTTGAAATACCTCTCAGAATGTATCAAATTAGCATGAATGTTTGTAGTATTATCTTGCACATTAGTTAAGAGTAAAAATAACTTGTTTCTACACCTACCTATCTGAAACCTGACAATGCCATATCAACCCGGCAACGCCGCCGCGCCGCACCGCGTTCCCAGCCGGCTAGACGTGTTAAAATGGTTTGTGCTCATAGAGCGCAACGCCTCTGTGGCAATTCAGATTGTGTAGGTATCTATAACTAATTGTTATTGAATGCGGATATAGCTACTTTAGCAAAAAAATTTAGTACTTACATACTTAATTACCCACTCTTAATGGAGTTCGGGAGTTTTAATTCCCAGTAAGTATTAATTATTGAGGCTATGGCGCGAGGACTAGAATAGACAAGAAAAATAATTTACACAATAATAATACACATAATAATATTAATAATACACAACGTTTTTTTCTCCAGTTCAGACCTGTGCACTCTTAGGGTGCGTACAAATTGGTAGTAATGCAACTATAGTAGACGCATTACGAACTGAGTCGTCGGGCCATAAATCATTTTTATCTGTCTATCTCGCTCGCACCTATAGAAATACGTCCATAACAATAGAGCGGCATATTGATGTGCGTAAGAGTGGTCGAGGTGCATATCGATACAATAATTTTAGCTATATCACTTTTCAATTCGTTTAAAGACAGGAACACGTTGTGAATTACAGTCCGAGCTAGAGCGTTGATGTCACCTTTTACTTTGTTCAAACCCACGTTAGAAAATAAATTCTCCATTGTGCACAAGAAAGTGTCATAGGTGACTGTGTACATTTCATTACATTAATTACATTTATAGCAAAACAACAACCCTTTCGGCGCATCGTAACGACCAATCAGGAGTCAGAGTGCTAATGAGGGTCACAGTGACTCATCGACAGCGCGTACGCAGGTAGCTTTATCGATAACGAACTGCATTGCGTTGCACATTCCTATCGTTATTGACGTTTATGGCCCGACGACTCAGTTCGTAATGCGTCTACTATAGTAATGTAATTTCCAGCGTCCGATGCCTGCGCTCGCTGTATTTGTACGTGTATTCCGCACGAACTGAGCATTCAATACGGGCATCCTAATGGTAAATTAAAAACAAAATAATTTTACACAGCCGGGCTGGAGACCACTGTTAAGTATAAAAATACCTGTATTAGTGGACCCCGCTTTTCCACAATGGTACATTCACTTATATTAACAGTATTATTTAACTAGAATGTAAACTATTAGTTTAACTATTTAATTTAATTTAATTAGTTAATTATTTAGTTTAGTATGAGGTGTGGGAGTCTACTCTGGAGAAGAATTGGAGATAAAGAAACTCCAGAAATACTTTACAATCTACTTTATAACTTACATTATAATCACTTATATATAAGTCTCACATTTGGCAAAGAGCTGGGCGTTTTTTTCACACCCATGGCTCCTTTTCATTTAAGAAGTCATTCACTTTATAGTTGCCTTTTTTACGTAAGTTCCTGTATGTCATGGGGAACCGTGTTGTAGAAGTGTATACACAAGCCCATCTTCTTCTTCTCGTGTGGGCTATAAGTATTTAAAGACAAACTTAAATATTATAGGGCGTTGAAATGACGCGTCTTTCTCTGTCCCGCATTTTCGAATAGGTACAAGCAAATGTAAAAGAATTCTAAAAAAGAAAACTCTTAATCATATCATTACACGTAGTAACTCTTTAGAAATCTGTGTCATTACTTCTTGTAAGTTACTAGAATAATTTTTTTTTTTTTTTTTTTTATATTGTAAGGATAGGACGTTTGTCTTCCATGCCACCTGATGGAAAGTGCGCATGAAGACTATGGTGTTACACGTCCATCCACGAGAAACCTATTCACTCGACACTTAAAAGTTCCAGGACTGTAGTGGTCAGGAAAAACAGACGCAGGCAGATTGTTCCACACCTTGGCAATCCGTACCAAAAAGGAACTATCGAAGCGTTTTGTTCGACTTCTTGGTATATCCACTATATACGGATGGAAGTTCTGTCTGCGTCTGGTAGTCCGGTGGTAAAAAGGGGTGGGTTCAATTTGGTCAAAAAGAGCACTCGCACACTCACCAAAATGTAGCCGATAAAAGACTGTCAAACAAGCAACCTTACGACGATGCTCCAGCGTCTGCAATTTTTTATTTGTAAGGTTGTTGTTATTTATGAGTTTTCGGGCTCTTCGGTCAACAGAGTCTAGCGCTTCGAGCTGGTATTTGGAAGAACCATCCCAAAGGTGACTACAGTACTCCATGCAAGACCTCACTTGGGCTGTGTATAAGTTGAGGAGCCGTTCAGGGCTGAAGGACCTTCGAGATGATACCCAATTTTTTGGAAGCCGTTTTTGCCATAGACTCAATTTGTTGTCCGAAGTTTAATTTGGACGTTATAGTGACGCCCAAAAGCCCTAGTTGATCGGTGATAGGAACAGATACATTCTGGAAAGTGGGCGTAAGAGTAAAGGTGCTCTTTTTTGCGGAGAATAGACACGCTTGTGTTTTGGAGGCGTTGAATTTGACCAGGTTAGATTCACCCCAATCGGACACATTCCGCAAGGTCGAATCAACGCGCTCAATCATAGACTCTCTCAAAACCTGGATTTCATGGGCGCTCGTTCGCGCATTGGATATATATCTCTCAACAACAGTGCTGTCATCAGCATATCCAATAATGCCTGGTGTTAGGAGGTCATTAATGTGCAGCAAGAATAAAGTTGCAGAGAGAACAGATCCCTGAGGTACCCCGGCATTAATTGCCATTAGGTCAGAGGAGTAGCCGTCTAAGACTACTCGAATCGACCATTCCCTCAGAAAATCAGATATCCAGTCGCAGAGCCCGGTCGGTATGCCATATGCTGGAAGCTTGCTTAAGAGACCATCATGCCAGACCCTGTCAAAGGCCTTGGAGATGTCTAAGGATACAGCTATTGCTTCACCATGACCCTCCAAGGCCTCACTCCATAAGTGTGTGGCATACACGAGAAGATCGCCGGTCGAGCGTCCACTGCGGAAACCATATTGGCTATCGCTTAGGAGCTCGTTGGTCTCAAGGTATGCCAGGAGTCGATTGTTCAATACACGTTCCATGACTTTACAAAGTATGGAGGTGATTGAAATTGGTCGATAGTTGACAAGATCAGCACGGCTTCCCTTCTTCGGTACTGGTTGTACGTTAGCCAGCTTCCAGGATTTGGGGACTTTACCAGATTCCAAAGAGAGTCTATAGAGACGCGTCAAAACGGGAGACAACTCAGCTGCGCAGCGTTTCAACACCACTGCAGGAATACCGTCTGGACCGCTAGCCTTATTCTCGTCTAGGTGCAGCAAGCACTTAAGAACCTCCTTTTGGCGAATATGAACGGTACCCATTGTAGGACCGAACTGAGGTAATTGGGGTGGGATTTTACCTTGGCTATCTAGACGAGAATTTTCCGCAAAGATACTGGCAAATAAATCCGCCTTTTCCTTAGCGGTGTGGGCCAGAGAACCGTCAGGTTTCCGCAGAGGCGGCAGCGAAGGGCGACAAAAGTTCGTTTCGACCGACTTGGCGAGGGACCAGAAAGCTTTACTTCCCGAGGGGTATGAGGCTATTCTGTCTCCGATACAGCCTATGTGGGTGAAACGAGCTCTCTTGATCACCTTTTTGCAGGACTTGGCGGCAGCATTGTACCTCTTTTTGTGTTCATGCGAATCCACGGCTTTGCTTCTGCGAGCGGTTGCCCAGGCTTTGTACGCTTCTCGCTTACGCTTTTCAGCGGAAAAGCATTCAGCACTAAACCATGGGCGAGCTTTGGTTTCAAGGGATAGATCAGCGTAGGGAATGAAGAACTCCATTGCTTGACCTATCACACTTGAGACTGCATCAGCGCAGCACGATGGATCGGTTGATGTAAAACAAGCTTGCCGCCACGGATAAGATGCGAAGAAATGTCGCATTAATAATATAGTTAGGTACGTACCTACAGCGCCGGCTTTGCCGAGTTAATATGGCATTGTCAAGTTTTAGATACGTAGGTCTAAAAACCAGTTATTTTTACTCTCAACTAATGTGCAAGATAATACTACAAAAATTCATGCTAATTTGATACATTCTGAGAGGTATTTCAACGATTTAATATATGAAAAATTGGAATTATTTAGCAAAATTGTTTTCCATATTATCTCTAAAACGTGACGTTTTAGACCCATATGTTATATAACATTTTTTGCTCGTCTGTATGTCAGCAATCGAAATATACAAGTTTTATAGTGCGACGCAAAATCGAAAAAAAATCAAAATGGCGGACAGAAGGTGCACCAAAAATTTTCAAACCCCTTTCGTAAAAATATGTATGAAAATGGAAATTTGTACGTAGATGAAGTTTCACCTCGGCCAAAGTTTTGACAAGGACTGGAAAATATTGGTGAAGGCGGTTTTTTAATGCTCTGCATTCGTTGATTATTTACATACATACACAACTTCACGCCTGTACCCCGTATGGGGTAGGCAGAACACCAGAGGTAATAAAACCATCTGATGTCACGTTTGACAAATTTGGAGGCATTATAATAGTGGAGAGAGACTATTGCAGTGACAGGGGGTCAGCCTATCGCCCACAAAAAAGCCTCCCATAACTCCTCGGTCCCTTAACTGACTTTTACAGTATGCCCGGGAAGAGAAGCAGCTGGCACATTCTATGTTTTTCTTTCACTCCCAGTCCAGCATAGAAGCAATCGTTGATTATTTATTAAATCTTATGTCACGGTAGGGAGCCATTAAATTCAATGCTTTCTACAATCAGGAGATGGTTAGTTTGATTAGTCTCCTATTATAACTTGAAAAATAAGCGACTAAAAATAAAAAATCTTTTCAGCGCTTATCTATCCGATCCATCCTGTAGGTTTCTGTAGAGCATTTTCATGACATGGATAGCATTAATAGAGATCTATAAACCAAGAGGCCAGCGAATTCATACTACTTGTACCGTGCTCGTCACTTCTTGCGTGTCGTATGAAAAAGGCTCCCATAAAAGGTTGACCTTGCCGTTTATGGTGGCAATTTTCTTTGAATATTAAGATCGCTAGGGTAATATGATTCTTTCGCCCAATCGTAAAAAAGGCAAAACACACAACGTCAAAATTTGTCCACATAGTCTGGTAATGAAAGTAGAGAATGAAAAAATCTGACGAATTTAACAAAATCCTATCATGGTAACCCCGACTATAGTACGAAACTTATGGACTAAACAAACATGATGTTCTACTTTTTGATGAGAAGTATAAAATTAAAATGATAGGCAACTAGTATTAATCAGGCTTAAAAATAAAACAATAAGATACAATAACTATTTTTATTCCTTGTAATCAAAATCTGAATCCAGCAATCTATATGGAATGAATCGTCATAGTCACTGGTATCGCTGTTTCCTACATGGGTCATGAAACTATAAAATTTTTAATTTATTTATTCATTTTCAAATATGAAAATTCCAAAATCTCAATAACCAAAACCACTAACAAAACCGTTCGATTGGCAACAGTAACACCAGAATAAGTTGCCATATAAAAAAATTGCAAAAACCCCCATTGGCAAGCGCCAATAACGGCTTGTTTGAAACAACTGACTTTTAAACACCGCACAGATAACAACACGCTGCTACACGTTTAAAACGTTTCTGTTCCTATACTAAGGTTCCGATCTCGGTTTGCAAGTCTGATACGTAATAAACCTTTTTTATACTTAATTATTTATCCTTTGTGTTAATTTGTAAATATGTATAAAGAAACCAAAGTACAAGGGAACAAAATATTTATTGATTTGTTTACACTTTATTGCACAAAGTAAAAAAGGAAAAATACAATAAAAACACAAATTTAAAAATGGTGCAATATTAATATTAAGTATTAAATTCCTTTCATTCATTTTGTTTCCTTGCCGCCAAACAAAAAGGAAAATTCGTGATTGATTCATAAGTGCATATTCCTTGAGGTTACGGTAGTGATTCTGTCTGAGTAAATTAAAATTTTAAAAGCCTATAACTTGACTAACTGTAAAATAAATATTCGTTGATCGACTGCAAAGAAATCAATAAGTATATTATTTTATTATCTTTATCGCTTTTTTATTGTATGTAGCTTGTATACACATGACTTTCTCCGAGATTTATAGGTTGAATTGCCTATTTTTTAGAGTGCTTCGATAAACAACTTGTGCTGACAATGATATTAAAGGGTGTATAAGCTTGATATAATATTGGTTTTACCTTAGCATGATAAATATGTTTATTATTCCTTGGTTCTGTTTAAAAATACTCGTAGTAGATAAAAAAAACATAACCTTGGAAAATTGGGACCGACTACAGCTCAATTTCTTTGTACACATAATAAAGACTTGCGCTGAATAAGTATGCTTTATAAAAGTGTAGTAAATAAAGTTTTTGCGATATCTTCCTATTTTAATTATACATTATGGGACCCCTCTGAGTGTAGACACATACAAATAGATATGCCAAAAAAAAACAACCATGGTTCAAGTGGATAAATAGGACATAGTACGTTGTTTGTGTATTGCGACATCTATAATTCAATCTACATGAGTTCCTAAGGTAATGCAATACCATTTCATTAGGTCTAATAAAAGTATATTATCATAGGACAGATAAAACGAGAGCTCATGAAAGACACAGACAGGCGCACGAGTATAATTGTGATATAAATAGAAAAACTGAATAACTGTTGTCTGCTGCATATATGTGCGTAGTTAGTGTATATGAAAAAGACACTTATTCTATCAACATGAAATAGAAGTCGGTGGAAAAATATTGTACGAAATCGATCATGTGGTGAAAAGGAAACTCACGCTTATGTTTACGTAAACTATAGATCCTTAGGCCTGGATTCGTACGGGTGGAATTTATTTATACAGAAAATGTTTAGTGCGCTTAGTAAATAAATCTACTTTATACTTTTCTGCAAATGTTTTTAAGACGTTAAATTTCATAGAACATTTTTGTTTTGATAAGACTAGGTATCTCTTAAAGAGGTACAGCATAACACATACAAGGCAGGCAAATAAACAAAAAAATCCTTATTTGTGGCACTTGCTATCCTTAAAATCGTATCAAATGGTTCGTTGGATAGAAGAAGCTGGGAAACGGACAGACACGCAGAGCTTTTTAATTCTAATTCATAATTTAATTATAAATAAAACTTGAAATGAAATGCTTCCGTATACAAGTAATAAATACAAAGTATGATTAGTTAGATGTTAGATAATAAGGTATTGAAAGGCAGTATGTCATGAGTTTCATAATTAAATAGCAATCGTCATTTCATTGCTAGTTTCATTTAATTATTATATTAGATTATTTTGCATACATAGAATACAATAGGTACGTACTTAAGAATTTTACCAACTCTTCTTAAACTTTAAGTATAAACCTAATTAACCTAATTAATTTAAGTTTTACTCCTAACACAGGAACTGGTCAGAAAACTGATAGAAGAGAATATATTGTGTTATGGTATGAAACTAATATAATAAATATTTGTCCATTGTATTAACATCTAATAATAACATAAATTAACGTTAACACTTTGGCTCCACGCGTCAGTGTCTTTCCAGACACCACCATCGTGACGTCGAGATATGCTATACAATAAAATTAAACTCCGGGGCTAGCATGCTACCGTCGACAACGATAAATCGGGCCTTTTATCGATATTTTCTTAGAATATGGTATTTTGTGTATGCAATTTATTAAGATTATGACATATTTGGTTCTGTGGTCTTAATCATGGTATCGAATCGAGTAATTCTATCTATTTTGGTGCGATTATTAGCTTACATAATAGGATAAAATAACAAAATAATATTTATTTTGTCGATTCGACTATTTATCGATGGTTGCATGCTAGCCCTGCTGGATAAAGAAGCTTGCAAGTAAAAGAGAGATATTTAAATCCGTCTCGTACTTTTAGGTTTCTTTTACCAAATATAATTAATTTAAGTTTAGATGCGTGTAGTTAGCACGTCTATTTACTACTAAATAACAAATGAACTATGTAGCAACACGAGCTCCATTGCGTGCAAATGAGGCTTTAGACCGCAGCTGTTATCTGTCGCCTTATTTTCCTGTCAATGTCAAAGAGGGCGTATGGCGGTCATTCAGATTTTACGTTTAGTGTTTTCAAGTCGATTTGTTATTATTGTTGTGCTTTTAGATACACATAAACTTACTAGCATCAAATGTACTTAGAACTACGTCTGCATCTATTACAATACAACTTCATGAGATATTTTTTAATTATCTAGAAGTCGCGCGCGGTTTAACCCGTGTAACTTTTGATCTCGTTAGAATTTTTTTCTTCTTTCTTTTTTTTAGATAAGAAAGATAAGAAAAGTTACTTTATAAAACCCATTAAAAATATTGTTTTGCTCGGATGACTAAAAGTTATCGCTATTTACAAGTCCTGTTAATAATCCAAAGTAAAACAACATAGGCTTGTCAAAATGTACAACTGTTCATATCAGTAAGTTAAGTAACAACTTATCAAGTTATAGATATGCGTCACAAATTTCGTCACTAACATTTTTAACATAAATATTATGACACCGTTAGTATCGACTGTTGACCGCATATCCGCTACGTTTATTATTTAAAACAATTAACCTAATTTTCATGTGTCCTATTGTATCATTCTTTGTTTTTATTTTCCTTATATTCTACTCTTAAAGTTGGCAATCTCTAGTGATACCGACACGCCACTTCTGAAAGTACTGCCAACAAAGACGACGATAATTTTGTACAGGATTAAGGGTGGAGACTGATATACACCTAGTTTCACCATGTGATTTTCATTCTTTAGTTCGTAGAAAAGGCCTACTTACCCTTAATAAGAGTATCGTAAGGGGCACACTCTAGGGACTACTTGGTGATAAGGAGCCCTTATAATTCGCCTGACTAGCGAATTCGAGGGTGGTTAAGAGTATGTCTGTAAATATGGCTCTTCATAAAATAGTGTAGGAACACAATACATCACTACCCGAATGGTAATATTATGTGAATTTATATGAAGGGTGATCGCTAGGCAAGGAAACCCTGAAAGGGCTCAACCACTAAGCAGCAGTGTGAGCGCAAAACTTTATTGACTCGTATGTTTACGCATGTTCGTATAGTATGGAGACGATTTGTTAGCAATACGACCGGCTGCGTGTAGCGGTAACATAATTTGCTTTCTATGCCAGAGGTCCTGGGTTCGAAACCCGCCGGCGGCAGATTTTGTGTGATGATGAAAAGTCGTCAAGTCATGGATTTTCATATGTTTATTTAAGTTTATTCTAATAAAAAATATGTATTTATTCAATATGTATGTTTATATATTTCTTAAGTATATCATTTATCTAGTATCCATAACACAAGTTCTTTAAGAAACTTAATTTGGGCTAGATAATGATGTGTGAAAAATATCAGAAATATTTATTTATTTATGTATTTATTTATAATAATTGAAATCTATCCATTGCCGCACGGTCAGCTTAAATAAATGTGTGCCTTGTTAATTTTGAAAGTTTGGAAACATGTTGTACTCTTAAATAACTTTAAATTATAATGTTACTAAAAATTTTCAACCGACTCCATACCTACTATACGAACATTCGTAAACATACGAGTGGTCTTTTAAGACACGCTAATCTAAGCCGAACCTCCGCTGCTATAGTTAGTTATAAAATTAAAAGGAAGGAAACTTTCTGCACTCTTTCACATGACTAAGTCATACTATGTTGTCATATGTCCAGAATTAAACTGCTAAGGAAACTAATACGAGTATTAAAGGAAAGTTTGTGGATTAGTTTTTGACAGCGGTAGGTACTGCGCTGGGCATTCAGCGTGTTTAAGTTTTTAAATAATTAAACACCAATTAAAGTAGGTAGTTACATTGTTAACTGACTCGGGTACACCTAGTTCATTTTTACGTTACATACTTATAAATTATACAGGGTTGATTTGTAGTCACCAGCCAAATTTAATTGTCACTTTCTTTGATAACATATAAACGTACCTGCGTATTTATTTTAGCGTCGCTCAGTACAAAAAAGTAGAAATATGGAACCACAAACTTTTAAAAAAATTGTCACTGTTGATGAACATACCTACTACGACGCGGCATTTTATTGATAATACTACGACGTAGTACTACAAGATGTTTTTTAGTACACCATAGTTGCCTTTACTTTAGTGGTGATTTAGAGTGACCATGGTTTGCTTAATATATTAGCGGATATATTTATTTCTTTGTTACTTTAAATACTTTTTTTTGCATAAATCGTTTCTATAAATGATACTTATTGTGTAAAAAAAATTGGCCGGTGACTACAAATGAACCCTGTATATTCTTGTTACTTATTCCTAATTGTGTTTTCTGTTTTGTTTCAGATACATAGTACCTAGAAACACACGACTCGAAACGAATTATACAGAATCTAGTCAGATTATTTTAATAAAATGAAATAATTACCAATTAGTCAATTTTAAAACCTAAGCTTGTACTTATTTTTATACTTTACTTAATACTTGTATGTAAATAGTGATAAAATATTTAAGTGAAAAATGCAGATTTTAAATGCCCGGTTGGCGCTACGCGCTGGCGCAAGTAAAGTGCAGGCGTGGAGTTGCTCGAGAACACGTACTGCTACTACGGTGAGTTCATTTTAATATTAATTTCATTTAAATGTAAAATTAAAATAAATGAAAATAATTTAATTTATTACGGGCAATTCCAAAAACTCATTTTAAAGTAGACGAATTAAAGATATTAAAAAATCATTGGGGTAAATGAAGGATATTTTACCTATTCACACTTCCATGCTGGACTGGGAGCGAAAGAAAAACATTGAATGTGCCAGCTGCTTCTCTTCCCGGGCATACTGTAAAACTCAGTAAAGGGTCAGAGGTTTGACTTGCGTTTTTGTGGGCGATAGGCTGACTCCCTGTTACTGCAATAGTCTCTCTTCATCATTATAATACCTCCAAATTTGTCAATCGTGCCATCAGATGGTTTTTTAAACTCTGGTGTTCTGCCTACCCCATAAAGGATGCAGGCGTGAAGTTATATGTATTTTACTTAAATAAGAGAAAAGTTTGTCCAGATTCGTTCGGCATTAGCCTTGTTTATACTTGTACCGTGTGTATGTACTAAATAATTACAACATTAAAAGTTATTACATCGAATTATTTTCATATTTTTGCACAATAAATATGACCACACCCCTATATGTTAAAGTCTATAAAATATGTAGATTATATTGTTATTATAGATTATTAGTAGATTATATTAGTACGCTACATTTCACAATATCATGTTATTTTGCGCCACGTATCTAAACACCAAGGCTGGGTAATTAAGTTTTTTCTGATAAAATCTTAAGGAATTTCCCAAGAAAATGCGAGGCTACGATTAAGTCGATTTAATTTTATAAAATACACTTGGATTTAGATTTCTCGTGTTCACGAGTGACCGGTAATTTTAAAGGTGACCGCGTTTCTAAAAGAATACTAGCTGTTGCGCGTTTTTACCCGCGAAATTTCGAATTCCTCCGGAACATCGGGATAAAAAGCCTATGTGCTATTCCAGACTGTACACTATCACTCTGCCAAACTTCATCCAAATCTGCTGAGCCGTTCTGTCAGAATCGAGGAACAAACATACATCCATTCAAACGTTCAAATTTATAATATTAGTAAGATAATCACAATGACAACACTATAAAACAATAAAAAAAGGCCGATAGATATTTTGAGGCAGAAATGACTGCACTATTTTAATTTACTTGCAGATTTTTTTTACCTGGATTCTCTCCAAACCTGTTAAACCAAAATTACGTTCGGCATCGACTCGCAAAGTATGTAAACGAAGTCATAAAAAGAACTGCGGATTTTGAACGAGCACAACCTTGAAATTCTAATTATTTCTGCTTCAGGTCACTGAACGTGACAATCCATAAAAATGTTTTTTTTTTTACGTTTACGAAAATACGAAAAAATCGAAAATATTTCAAATTCAAAATGGTTCTTTAACATTAGAATCGTGAATACTTGTGTTTTATTGGTTTTTTATAAGTGAGAACCGTGACCATATAGGTACGCAACAAAAAGTAGTAAAAGTGTTTTATTTTGTTTATTTACTAGGTATATCAATAGTAGTAACATACATAGAATCGTGAAAACTTAGGACAATAATGATTGATGAATCAAAAGACGTCTTAACCAATTTACATAAAACCTTCATGCAAAACCTCATAGTTAATAATTTGGTTCATTGGTCCAAATGAAAATCAATTTAGTCTTTCAGTTTATCTCGTTCAGACAGAGATATGGAGGGAGACTTTTTATACTAATTTTGAGTCATATTAGATAACTATGAATATTGTTATTGGTAACCTGCAACTAGGGACATATGGTTCCATTCTATGTATGTAGTGCGAAAAAGGGACTAAATTATACAACTTCACTGGGCCAGGAGGACAGGAGGTACAAAAAAATAATAACATGTTCCCTTAAAATTGCGGTCTGCTACAAAAGTGTGTATTTTTTGTGACACTGTCTGTGTTTTAAAACAATAATTGTTAGGTACGCACAGATTAAGGCAGCACATCAAGCGTTACGAATCTTGTCAAATTTCTCTAATCAATGTTCAACTTAATGTCGAGGGCATAGAGTTCAGATTCAATTACGTAAGTAACGATGAAATTTAAAATAAGCTGCATATTAAGATGTAGCAAGATCTGGCTGAATAGAGTAATTTCAATTTATTAAGTTAAGCAGAAATGTAAGAAAAAGTGCGATTTAAAGCTTTATCGTTGAGGTTTCTTGTGGTGTAAGACAAGGTATGTAAGGATTCGGATAATTTTCTTTCTTTTTTAAATCATCATAGATTATGTTGCCGTGCAGTTAATTGTCACCATAAATGTATGATACGAATTGCTGGCGTGAGATCTTATCAATTGCGTAAATACACAAGTAGGGACAGTCTGCAATTGAATTATGTATAACAGTCTCCCGCACTCATACATTATGCATACGCGTTGTATGTGTGCGGGAGACTGGGTGGTATACATTATTCTGTTGCAGACTGTACCTACTTAATAATAAAAACAAACTTTGTTTTACAGTTATGTCTGCTAACCTTGTAATCTTATCTGTTCCTTTTTTTTTAAAGTGGTTGCTTATAGTAAATTTTGTACTTAAATATCAATTTAAACTAAATCAACTTTATACAGGGTGGACATATTTTTTTTTATATTAAGCGAATAGGAACAAATATCATGCGTAAACTTTATTGTATCGAAGTAATGTAATTAGTTACATTGATAATTAAAGAATCGGAAACAAAACATGACGAAACAGTAGGTAGCTCAGTTAATTCGTTATGATACGCTCTAGTGACCTGCGCTGATAAAATAAAAGTATAAAGAATATTACTTATAACAATGACGAAATTTCATTCGACGTGCGAATATGTTTTACAAATTGAGTATATCATCGAGGAGATATAAATAAAACTACTTTTTAACCGGATTAATCGCGTATAATTTATATTTAAAGTATGAATCGTGAAAACTTAAGACGACATAAATATACTCAGCACGCAAATCTTAGGTTGATTAGTAAGGATGATTATTCAAGGGGAAAATAAACAGTTATAATCAAGAATGCAGAGCATTACAAAAACCGACTTCACTTCAAAACTTTGGCTGAGTTATAATGATATTCTACGTAAAAATTCTACGAAATCATACGTATTTTTTCAAAATTTTGAAATTTTCAATGAAGTTTTGCTTGGTGGTAGGATCCCTTCTGGGTCCGCCTGGCTAGCGACCACCCTTTATATAAAGTCTGCCGCCAAATGTTACCGCTCCGGCGGTAATGTGTTCCGGCAATATTGTATAAAGAGCCAGTTCCTTCCTAAACCCGTGTGCTTTCATCTTCGACCTCATCGTCACTTACCATCAGGTGAGATTGAGGTCAAACGCGGGTTTAGTCACTTATAAAAAAAAAAAAAAGATGTGCTGAACCGATTTCGATGAAACTTATATGGGACCAACTATGAAGTGTCCTCTATCATATGAAACAAGAATTTTCAAAATCTATTCATAATTGTCCGAAATATCGTGTAACAAACACACAAAAAAAACATACAGACGAATTGAGAACCTCCTCCTTTTTGGAAGTCGGTTGAAAATGAATTGATATTGTACTACACCTATTTTTTTAAATAAGAATTTCGCAAATTAAAGTAATGCAGATTGCTTTATTTAAAATCCATATGAAAACCACGTTATCTTTCTTATTTACGGAGTCTTTGACTTCGTAACCTATAATTTTAACTCTGCTGTCGAGTTCAAATTTAATAGTTGCTATAACATAGTAAATTCAAAGTTCAGTCCAGTCATTATAGTAAGTTCACCTCGGATTTCGAGATCTAAGTCGATATCCACCTCTAAGTCTGTAAATACTTGTATATTGACATTAAAAAATGGTCTCAAAACCTACATATTGTATTTTCTTTTAAATTTCAAGGTCAAAAGTCACAACAATCGTTTTTTCGCGCTTTTTTTGTAATTATCTGATTCAAAGGCACCGGTGGACCTGAAGTGATGCTGTGACCGCGCGCTATTTAGCCTCCATCTTGAAAACGGTTCACCGTCTAAAAATTTTTTTTAACCAGAATTCGTAGAGAATTTTGTAACCTACAATATTGATTATAAATACACATAACAGAAAACTAATAGGAAATGTGATATTTACAAAAAAAAACGCAAGAAAAAACGACATTTGTGATCAAAAACCTTGAAATTAAATAGTCGCGTACAAGATGTCCCTACCATTCTTGGTTTTTGAGACAACTTTTAGGATGTCAATATGTACTTACAGACTTACAGAAGGGTATCTATAATTACGAGATTCTTACCTAATCTAAGCTTAAATGAATGGACTAGTTAGTTAATGTCACTTTAAAATTATACCTCTACTAGGTAACTACTCTTTTTTTCGTCTCGCTCTTACCGGAGTAAGCACATATTTGAGTTAGCTCCGGTGATAAATTTGTAATTCGTTATAAACGTGTCTAATGAAAGAACTCTAGTAGGCTGTTGTTTTTATTACCTCGAAGGTTGGCCATGTTTTGTATATAAAATAGGTATCTTTTTTCTTTTGTGAGTTCTATAGGATGGCTGATAATGTTCCATGCAACAGTTAAACATCAAGAATAAAAATATTTATATGTAGATTTTCTTTGATATTAGTAGTACCTGTTAACGCTTTATCATCACATTCCTTTTTAAATGACCCCCCTGTAAGTTCATAAATCTCATCCCTGGGGACGAGTGAGACCATAAACCTCCAAGTGGGCTCAGTGCTGGTTGGTGGATGACAGGATTTTTCGGGCTTCTGGCAAACCCTTTCAATATAAACGTGTTAGCAGCATCACAGTTCAGCCATTCTGGGCCCTGTTTAATAAAGTGACAATTCGACAATTCTTCTGTTTAATAAAACCGACTGGCGACAAAATTTAAGATTTACAAAAACCTATGTCGGATTGTCGCGACAATTTGACATATTTCTGTTAAGTCAAACTTTTTACGCGACAGGTGAAAAACTCTTGAAAAACTTGTCGAATCTGCTTTATAAAACATACAATTGTCATGACATGTTGACATATTTGTAGAATTGTCAGACTATTCTGACAGGCGTGCTACTGTCTGTCGCGACATCTTATTTTGAATAGGTTTAGGTTAGGTTTTTTCAATCTTTATGGAATAAACCCATTTTTTAACTTTCACATCACTGGTCAATTCGTCACTGAATTTGCCGAAGAGTATCTTTCTGTTTTCAAAAATTAGATTTAAAACAGTCAGTTTATTGTGCATTTCCATTTCAAACGCGAACAAAACAAACAATCGAAGTTAAGCAGTGATTGATTTATTCTTCTACTTTGGTGACATCTTTTCTATTTCACCCACATTAAGCCTCATAAAATAAAATTATTAGCAAATATGTCAAAAGTCGAAAATCCGACAATTGTCAGCGACAATTCTTAAATATACAAATGTCGAGTTTTATTAAACGCTTTCTACAACGACATATATGTCAAGATTTCTCCTGTCGATTTTTGTCGACCGGCTAGTGTAGTGGTAACATACATTGCCTTCTATGCCAGGAGGTCCTGGGTTCGAATCCCGGTGGCGGCGGATATTTGTGTGATGAACACAGGTATTAGTCGTCAAATCATGGATGTTTATATGTTTGTTTAAGTTTATTCTAATAAAAATATGTATTTATTCAATATGTAGGTATGCTTATATATTTCTTAAGTATATCAGTTATCTAGTATCCATAACACAAGTTCTTTAAGAAACTTAATTTGGGCTAGATAATGTTGTGTGAGTGTCAGAAATATTTATTTATTTTATTCAACAGCCTTAAGCGTGACAATTCTACAATTATGTCGGTTTTTGACATATATGTCGAATTGTCAGCTTTATTAAACAGGGCCCTGCTGGGATTGAAAAACAAACATCCATACGTACATATACAGGCAAACTTTCACATTTATAATATTAGCAGCATCTCAGGGTAACACACTCTTGAACACAACACACTCATGAATTTTGACGCCCGGCTGATTAGAATCCCGGCGGCGGCGGCGGATATTTTTGTGATGAACACAGATATTAGCCGTCAAGTCATGGATGTTAATATGTTTATTTAAGTTTATATCCTAATAAAAAATGAATTTATTCAATATATAATGTTTATAGGTATATTAAGTACCTATATCAGTTATCTAGTCTCCATAACACAAGTTCTTTAAGAAACTAAATTTGGGCTAGATAATGTTGTGCGAGTATCAGAAATATTTATTTATAAATAAATATCAGACAGTAGAAACTCATATCATGTGAACTGGAAACTTAGGTATCTATCACGTCCAGGTATAGTTATCACTGTGCCATCAGAGGTCGGCTAATTAAAAAATCGTGTAAACGTAATTAATACTCCGCTGCCAATGCTGATCACTGGTGAATCATGCGTGATTTTTTATTTATCACATAACACGCGCTTTTCACACTAGGTCAATCACAAAGGTCATTTATTTTTTAATTTATAAAAGTGTATGTTCAAATGTTTATAAATGTAGGTATATCTCGAACATATTGTATACTTAGGTAAAATAGACTCGTTATTTTTAACGATGAGTAAATCTGTCTTTGACCTCAACCTCACCTGATGGTAAGTGAAGATGAGGTCGAAGATGACAGCACACGGACTAAGGAAGGAACAGGCTCTCCATTGGTTTCTGGAATATTCGTCCTTTTTGAGATGCTTATCCAGGACCTGTAGGGCTATTCAGAACCAAGCCTATGTGGCGCAATTGTTACAATATTTTATGTCGAATTATTTAGACGTTTGAGGTTTCCTTGTGTTAAAAATCAAAACTGGCTCTCCATTGAACGTTACTGGAACATTCGTCCTTTTTGAGATGCTTATTCAGGACCTGTAGGGCTATTCAGAACCAAGCCTACGTAGTGTAATTGTTAGAATATTTTATGTCGAATTATTTAGACGTTTGAGGTTTCCTTGTGTTAAACATCAAAACTGGCTCTCCATTGAACGTTTCTGGAACATTCGTCCTTTTTGAGATGCTTATCCAGGACCTGTAGGGCTATTCAGAACCAAGCCTACGTAGTGTAATTGTTAGAATATTTTATGTCGAATTATTTAGACGTTTGAGGTTTCCTTGTGTTAAAAATCAAAACTGGCTCTCCATTGAACGTTTCTGGAACATTCGTCCTTTTTGAGATGCTTATTCAGGACCTGTAGGGCTATTCAGAACCAAGCCTACGTAGCGTAATTGTTAGAATATTTTATATCGAATTATCTAGACGTTTGAGGTTTCCTTGTGTTAAAAAATCAATACCAAATACCCGTATGCCAAATACCTGCTTCTTATCTCGTGTGACTCTTGATAAAAATAGTCTTGCCTTTTATTTCTTACTCTTGGAACAATCCACAATCCAATCTACAAAGAAATCGAAATTATTTCCTTTTAATCATATTTACGGGTAAATTGTATACCTACCTACATTGATTAAAGCTACGTTTTCTTCTTATTTGTCATTTTTAGTTGACAATCTTCAATGAAATAAGGATGCTGAATGTTTTATTATTGCAGTTTATTTTTTATGTTTTTTGATAAAATCCTAAAAAAATCCATAAAAAAATCCTAAAAATAGAGTTTTTTAGGATTGTGTTTTTGTATATTAGTTAAGATATTATACACCAATAAATTATTTTCTTTCTTTCTATTTCAGGATTCACAAAAAGTAGAGTACAAGCCAATCCGAAGCGTATTAGTAGCTAATAGAGGTGAAATTGCAATTAGAGTGTTCCGAGCATGTACCGAGCTGGGAATCAAATCCGTCGCTATTTACAGCGAACAGGACAAACTACAGATGCACAGGTTGGTATTTATTTACTTATGTTTTTTTACATTTTCTCTTGACTAGTACCTAATTATAAAAAATCCGTAAATCTTCATGGTCCATTACTTATATATTTTTTTTTTCTCCTTTGATAAGAGATTTTATTGGGATTAATTGTATTATTCACGATCAATTGAAGTGAAGAATTCCTTCAGTCAGTAGCCTAGTCTACTTCTAGTTGTGAACTTCTTCAAGAGCTGGGCTATCAATATGCAAAAATATGTTTTCAAATCCGATTGGTAGTGTCAGAGATTAACGCACGTTCGATACGGACGTTCGGAATGCGCCAAACGCCGCGAACGATACGCGCGTTTGGTACAGACGTGGACGCGCGGGCTCCGAACGCGCGTGCCAATTCAGTCGGCAACGCTCCGTGGAACGTGTCACACGCGCGTGATAAAAAAAGTTTTGATACAGAGCGCCTCAATTTTAAAACAAATTCCCCGCACAGCAACCTCGATTCCACAAACGGACTAACTGGATGTTTTTTTAAATTTTTTTAAAGACGTTTAGCCAAATAGTAAGAAATTATATTCCATTGACACGACTGTACAAGTACACTTATGAAATTGTAATAGCAACACTGCGTTCCGCGTTCGTACGGGCGTACCGTACGTCCGTATGATACGAACGTACGATATGCGCGTTCGAACGTGTAATTCAGCGTTGGCACTAATAGACGATTGGTTGTACCTATTAATAATAGACGAAAGGGAAAAATATAATATACATCAGCGACAAGTAAGTATGCAAAGTTCATAGGCTAAACTTTGTGTTAGACTCATCGTTTTCGTTCATATTTTGTACTAGGTAATAATTTCCCGGCATGTAGTAGCAGTTACTATAAACTATTTCATCGATGAAAATTCACCATACAAGGGGTCAATAATAAAACCCTACCAGGAGGCAGCAAAATTAATTTGAAAACAACAGCGGTTCCAGTTAGTACTGACCGGGACATGTTGTCTATTCGATTTCCATATTTTTGGCATATATTTTTTTGAATAAATAACGTTATTATCGTATTTCTTTTTATCTGGTTGATGATCCTTATCAAAACGGCTTCAATACGATTAGAACCGGTTTTTAATTTTTATCCTTTCATACGTAGTTTTATCTTAATATTTATTGTTTGATTACTTATGTCATTCCAATTCATACTTCGCTACGCCGGTAATACCCATATTATTAATGTGATAGATAACAAACGGATTTTACCTATTTTTTGAAATTTTATCAGTTATACCTATGCCAAATAACTTTATAATCGTATTTTTTTTATCTGGTTGATGATCCTTATCAAAACGGCTACAATACGATTAGAACCGGTTTTTAATTTTTATTATTTATTGTTTAATTACTTATGTCATTCCAATTCATAATTCGCTACGCCGGTAATACCCATATTATTAATATGATAGATAACAATCGAATTTTACCTGTTTTTTGAAATTTTATCAGTTATACCTATGCCAAATAGCGAGGTAAACAGACTCTTTTATATCACACAGTACCTATTAGGCTAAGTGAAATTTATAGTGTTGACATCCTATTGCTAGCGAACCTTCTAATATTGATAAGGTTTATTCTAAGTTGTTGAACATTGATGAGGACCTACAATTTGACCCACTAACTCTGTCGTTGTGGTTTAAATTGTTACATTGGCTATTGATTGCAGTAAAATTAAATATATAAAAGTAAATTAGCTTTTTACTGATACGTCTAAAATATTTTTTAAACTTAAATTTTTCCCACAAATATGGCATAAGCATATTTTTATCCCAATCTCCCTACTGCAGTGCGAGCACAGAGCTTTACCCAGTCGGTTGCAAGTTTTTAGCAACATTGTAATTTTCTATTTTACAGTTATTTAAGAGTTCAACATGTTTACAAACATTCAAAATTACCTAGGCACATATTTATTTAAGCTGGCGTGCGTCAATGGATAGATTTCAATTATTGCTTACAAACCGTCTCCATACTATACGAACATTCATAAGCACACGAATCGATAAAGTTCTGTGCTCGAACTGCTGGAACGGAATTGAAAAGATGACCATCTTATTGTATACTAGCTGTTTCCCGCGACTCTGCTCGCGGTTTTAAAATGTTTACGATCATTACATAAACTTATGTAAGTATTTAATAATGGTATGCCCGAGTTCAAGTATTTTAATAATTCGTAACAGAGATAATGAATGCCGTTCACGATCAGCAGTTAGTCTTGCTTCACGATCTGAACTGCTTTCCGCAGAGCGAACTTGATGTTCTCGAACAGAATCGAGTCTTGCCTGACGTTCCTCATTAGATTCTTGGGACCTAATGATCCTCGATCTTTTAGCTGCTCTTGAATATTGTGAAAGATTTGACTTTCTTTTTGCAATTGAAATCTAATTAACTGCTCCCCTGCGTTACCGGGTAGGTTACCGTGTCACGAAGATCAGTGAAAATACTCAAAACAACATAAGCCCGAAGGCATCTTATGTACATGAATGGGAGTTTTAGCCAGTTAAACAAAGCTGATGATGAAAGAGATGATATTGAGCTTTAACTGTTACCGCCTTCACCACGTGGAGGTACTCCCAGCCTATGTTATTATGATTTCAGAAATGTTATTTTTGGAAATACTTTATATTCATTATAATTAAGTTTCATTGTCATCCGGTCATCAGTGTTTCTGTTTGTAGCGTGTACAAAAAGACTTTTTTGAAACTATTCAATATACGGACACTTCTTTTTTACTATTTTGTTGTGATTAGGAGTGTGCACGATGATACCAACGGACGGAAAATGTAAATTCTTGATTTGTTGATGTTTTCATTTAATAGGTAATTTAAATATTTAATAAAAAGTTATAATTGTTTTAAACTATCGCGGTTATTTTCACTATGATTTAATGTATTTACGGGATTCTTACCACGATTTTCGATTTTATTTTCGCGCGTCCGATATTTCGATGCTGTTACAAGCACCATGATCGCGGAAAAATAAAATCGAAAATCGTGGTAAGAATCCCGTAAATACATTAAATCATAGTAATAAAAAGTTATTGGGAATTACAAAAAATATTTTTATTTACTCATACTATGTAGGTATTATGTATGTAGGCATTTCATGTACCAAATATTGAGGACTGTAATAAACTAATCCAAAAACATACATGCAAACTAAGTATTATCACCACGGTCAACACTGTTGAATAAATTATGAGGTACTTAAAATTCGATAAACTCTCAATATTTGCATAATTCTTTCCACGTGGGTTCCTACTCGAGCTATCTCGTAAGTTTGTTGGGTTTCATAATAATCACATATTGAGAATTGGCATATTTTCCATAAAAATTAAGGTAAGAATAGGTAAATTTGAATGGAATAGATTTGACAGTCCCCATCCCCACCCCCACCACACCACCAACTTTGCACATAGTGAAGGATTTAGATTTATTGTTATTTGTAGGACACATTACGATTCGGAATAAATTAAGGAATAAAATAATAAGGTCACCTCACCGAATCGAAACCATATCGAGTTTTAATATGGAATATCGCCATCTATCGGTAGGTAGGACTGAATTTGATTTGCATGCAGACAAACTTACAAACAAAATACAAACAGACCAAATTTTTTTATCAGAAGAGAGAATATTAAATGTTCAGACACGTTTTTATTACTCTTTTAATATAATGTAAAGATGGAATAAGGGATAGTGCCATTGGCATTTGCCTTGCCATCTTTCGTTAGGATTAATACTAATAAATTTATTCGATTGCTTTCTGTTTCAACAACTCAATAAGGTATCATATACTTTCACCATAACGAAACCATATCGAGTTTTAATGAGGAATATCGCCATCTATCGGTGAGAAGAAACACTAAATCACTATGTTGACTTCAAAAAATTAATTATTAATCACTAATTTTCCAAAATCTCGATTTTTATATGTCAGCCACAGATGTCAGCAGAATAGAACAACAAACAGACAGACACAAAAAGACATTTTTTTCTTACAAATTCTTACTTTTTTTTTTCATTTCTTAATAACCTTACATATTTTTTTTGTAAAAATATTTCATGTTCAAACATTATTGGTTACTGTTTTATATATACATATGTATGTAAAGATAGATGTATGGTAAAGATTGATACAAAATAAAAATAAAATATAATAAAAAAAAATACGCGAGCAGGATCGAACCCACGACCTTAGACTCATGGTCGGTTTACGCGCAACTGAGCTATGAGTACTTCTGGTCCGTATGCCGAACATCTCCACCATATTGTAGTAAGTTTTAGGCATAACTTTTAAAAATCTATTACAATTTTTTTAGATCCTAGATTTTTTTTTATGTCTTCAGAATCTGCTCATCATCCTGGACAACTTTTGTTAAGGCATCATATCTATATTTCTTACGGTTTTGATGATCCCTTAAGGGTTCTGCATCAGGTGTTCCAGTAATCGAAATAAAATATACCCTATATGTTGCCCCGGCTTCACAGCTATACATCAAAAAAAGTTTCATTCAAATCCGTCCAGCGGTTCCAGAGATTAGCGTGTGCAAACAGACAAACTTACAAACAAACAAACAGACAATTTTTTTTTTCCAGATCCTTACTCTTTTTTCATTTCTTTATAACCCTAGATATTTTTTTTTGTAAAAATATTAAATGTACAGACACGTTTTTTTTACTGTTTTATTATATGTATTGATAACATTTCCGTATATCAATTTCAGACAAAAAGCCGACGAGTCATACCTGGTCGGCAAGGGTTTGTCTCCCGTGGAGGCGTACCTGAGCATCCCCGAGATCATCCGAGTGGCGAAGGAAAATGACGTGGATGCTGTGCATCCGGGATACGGATTGCTTTCTGAGAGGTAAGAAAACTTAAATGCATAAAAAGGAAGAAAAAAAGGGAGGTAGGAAAGATATAAAGAAAAAAAGGAAAGATTAAAGTTAGAAATTTGGAATTTTATTTTTATTTGTGTGGAATAATTAAGGAGATGAGAAGGCCCTTTTTTATTGTCTTCTGTAATGTCATGTCAGATTCTCTCACTAAATTATAAATAAGGAGCAGGGCAGCTGTTCATCCCGTAGTCCTTTTTACGTAAATTTGTCAAGAGCTGGACTTGTAGACTATTTTTATAACATATGAAAAAAATATATTAGTAAAGCTAAAAATTATGGGCAATTTAATTAACGTTTGGCTCTAGACCACTAATAGAGATCCGAGATTAAACGAAATATCACACAAGTGACATGATTTATATGACTTACAGGCCAAATCTTCACCTGTTTTCTTATACAACTGATAGCTGTCTATCTAAAAGGTTAAAGTTTAATAAGCAGGTTTTATCAAGTATTGCGGCTACACATTCGTACTTAATTCATTATGGTATTTCGGGTGTTTCCCTTGAACAATCCATTGTAAATCCTATAAATCTGCCTTTAGTTTCGTAAATTCCAACTATTTAACGCAAAGGTGTTTATTTTTCTTTCGCTGTGTAGACAAAAGTGACATCTCACTATCGACACCCTTTATAATGACTACCCGACACAACTCCGCGACTTAACAAAAGTGGCCTACGCCTATACGCTAGGACAATTATATTTTCCTGTGCAGGGTCCACTTAGAATAGCAAAGTCAAAAGAATCTTTTTTTTTTTTTTTTTATAAAATATGGATGGGACGTTTGTCTTCCATGACACCTGATGTTAAGTGAACATGAAGACTAAGGTGGTACACGTCCATCCACGAGAAACCTATTCACTCGACGCTTAAAAGTACTAGGACTATACTGGTCGGGGAAAATAGACGCAGGCAGTTCATTCCAAACCTTGGCGGCCCGTATCAAAAAGGAACTGTCAAAGCGCTTAGTTCGACTTTTCGGAATATCAACCACATCTTTATTTCTTATTTCGTAATTATTTAAATACATTTGAAATAAGTCACAATTTACAAATTGAACTGAATCTACCACCACTTCGGAAAGTCGATCTGTTGAGAAGAAGTGGCAAGAAACTCAACAGCAATCATCTTTTAAAAATACACAATAACAATAACAATTTACAATCTTCTTGCATCCGGATATCTTATAATAAAACTTTATACTTATCCTTAAATCTATCGAAGGGTTAATCTTAAATATTTTGGAATTTTATTATAAAAGCGTACACATTGACCCATGAACGAGTTGGTGATCTTCTGGAGTCTACTATTATATGTCTACTATTATAGCCTACCTACAAGCCCTACTGCCATTGGATAAGCGTGTTGGTAAAGGCGATTGATCTGAGTAACCTCCGCTTGATGGTAGGACCCCTTTAGGGCCCGCCTGGTTAGCGACCATCCTTCATGCCGTTAAATATCACCGCGTGATGAGACACTATTTTATGAAGAGCTAGTTCCTTCCTAAGCACATGTGCTGTCATCTTCGACCTCATCTTCACTTACCATCAGGTGAGATTGAGGTCAAACTAGACTTCAGAAAGTCACTAGCTCGTTCAATGTGTATGCTGTTATAATAAAATTCCAAAAATATTTAAGATTACCCTTCGATAGATTTAAGGATAAGTGTTGTGCGAAAAGATCTACTATAAGATATTCGGATGCAAGAACATGGGATTTTTAAAAGATGATTGCTGTTGAGTTTCTTGCCACTTCTTCTCAACAGATCGACTTTCCGAAGTGGTGGTAGATTCAGTTCAATTTGTAAATACTCAGTATGGCTATTTCATGTGTATTTATATACCTACGAAATAAATATTTTTTTGAATTTATTTATTTATGTACACATTAAAAAAATGGAATAATACAAAAATAACACAGAGTTTAGAATGGAACAAAGGGCGGTCTTATTTTTGCAAAACTTTGACTCGGGTTGAGTCACAAAAATCAGGGTTGTCTGGAAGAGATTGTCTGTAGATGATAAGGCCGCCTATTGTGCACTGTACCTATTATATTTTTAATAAAGTTATGTCTTACTCCATGTGTACAATGAAGAATAAATAAATAAATAACTTGATTATTTTTTATTTAATTACGATTTTCTATCTAACTCCAGATCTGACTTCGCGCAAGCTATCCTCGATGCCGGTCTGCGATTCATTGGTCCCTCGCCCAAAGTGGTGCAGCAAATGGGTGACAAGGTGGCTGCGAGAAAAACTGCTATTGAAGCTAGTAAGTTTAAATTTAACTACGGCAGTAGAAAATGTCTTAAATAATAAAATCAGCAAGCAATAATATTCCTTCGTTAAGATGTTACGGGTAATCCCAGAAGGTGCAGAATGAGGGTAAAGTTCGAAAATAAATTAAAATAAGTTTTCAATCAGGCATTTTCCACTCATTTACTAACTCACCTAGGTCTACCCAAATACTCACTCTACTGCCTTACTAATCCTCGAGGACACAGTTACAGCCCGTTCACACATGGTCCGTTTTACCGGATACGTTTTTGTACCGTAAATACGTATACTGAATACTGTGCCATATGTGAAGTCGCTCATACAACTCCATACAACTCGATGAAAAAAACGTATCCGGTGAAACGGACCGTGTGTGAATGGGCTCTAAACCTGTATTACCCGAAACTATAAGCGGTTCAAATATTATTGTTCAAACAAGCGGTACCTATACAAAAAATGTAATATTATCTTAAAAGTTCAGCAAGATCCAAGATTCTTGTGTTGCCTTGGTTATATCGCGCGAGTGGGGACACTGGGCGCTCGTTACCGCTTCATGTGACGCAGCACCTACTTACATCCTGGGATCGCGTACAATGTACGCGCGGAGGAGTGTGTACGTTACCTATGTAAGTGTAGCTACGTCACACGGACACACGATTGAACTTTCTGAAAAGAACGCGCCTATGAATTAAGAACACACGATTAACGTTCTGAAAAGAACGCGTCTATGAATTAAGAACACACAACAAGCGATTATGCATAGTAATCAATGAATCAAGAAAAGCGAACCTTGAAAAAGGCTCATCGATCCTGCGTACGTGAGGCGTTGTTTCGCGAGAGCGAGGAGCGCTCACTCAACAAGGACCGCGGCGCCCCGCGGGGTATTACACTAGCGGCGAGAACACGCGGTGACGAAAGCGCCGCAACAGCATTGCGGAGATGGTGCGAAACTAAAATTAATTACGAACTAACTTCTTTATGCTTCCACTAGTTAAGATGTATTATAAATAAATATAAAAACGCATTTTTGTCAATAAAGATTATCTTCAACCACACTCTCGTCGTGAAGTACTTCCTCCAGCAATTATTGAGTTAAAATATACCATTGTATACAAACTATCGCAATCGATTATGTTACCTATTCTGAACAAACAGTTCTCAGGTTTCGTATAAACAAAAATAACATTGTACACTTGTAAAGTCTGGTGCCGAACATCACCTCTTCAGCGGCGATGTATTTCGGCTCTTGATCACAGGCACGTCTATACTCTGCGTAAAAAAGAAATTTCTATAGTAGTCAGCCAAGTCACTATAGCTCAGTATAAGCTCAGTCGCTTGGTGGTAGGATCCCTTCTGGGTCCGCCTGGCTAGCGACCACCCTTTATATAAAGTCTGCCGCCAAATGTTACCGCTCCGGCGGTAATGTGTTCCGGCAATATTGTATAAAGAGCCAGTTCCTTCCTAAACCCGTGTGTTTTCATCTTCGACCTCATCGTCACTTACCATCAGGTGAGATTGAGGTCAAACGCGGGTTTAGTCACTTATAAAAAAAAAAAAAAAAAAAACCTTGACCAATAAGCAAAAACATTGAAAAAAAATAAGAACTACATTGGTTTCAGAATAATAACAAGTTCATTATTTATTTACCCTTTATTGTACACAAAAACAAATCTAGAATTAAAAAAAAACACAAATAAAAGAACACATTATGTATAAAGGGCTGCCTTATCGCTTGGAAGCGATTTCTAACCCAACATTAGACGCAGAAACGTATTATTGTGACTGTGATTAGGAGTTAATAAACTCATATGAGTTACTAGCTGTTTCGCATCCCGCGGGAGTGTCGGGATAAAAAGTAGCCTATGTGCTATTCCAGACTGCACACTATCGCTATGCCAAATTTTATCCAAATCCGTTGAGCCGTTTTCCCGTGATTGAGGAACAAACATCCATACATCTATACATCTAAACTTTCACATTGATAATATTAGTAAGAAGTAAGATAGTAAGATTTATTATACAATAATAAACAATCGAATTACTGTGGAGAGCTAAGTTTTCTCTCTAGTTAGTATAAAAACCGTCAATTCATCTACATCAAATTTGCTGTCTACGAGAGTAGCTTTACGATTGCCTATTAAATATCCTGAGATTGGGGATTCTTCAAAACTAAGACAATACTGACTAAATTTCATCTTGTATTTTCTTACAAGCTTTACCATGTTGATGCAAAAGCTGGACCTTTCCAGCCTATTTAGGGTAAAATAGCAGAAAACTTTCAACAATTTTAAAGTAAAAAGCGGCTTTATCCTCTTCAAAAATATTTAAGATATAATTGTAAACTCTTATTTAAATATTTAATAATTTGTACACAAAAATTGTTATTATCATGTAAGACGTTAGTACTAGTCTATGGATTAAACGTTATCTTGTTTTTCACAGAGGTGCCGATAGTCCCTGGTACAGATGGACCCATCACAACAAAAGAAGAGGCCGTAGATTTTTGCAAGACGCACGGCCTTCCGGTTATTTTCAAGGTCAGTTTTTTTTTCCTATGTTGGTACTGTAACGTCCATGTCTTTATGCGTGAAGTATAAATTCAGAAATTGCATTTATTATATTTTGTATAATTTAAACCCATTATGTTTGGAATTAATTGAACTTTAATCCGGCAGATTTCTTGGCTTTTGACAATTTGTAAAAATAAATAGAGCGCTCGTGAACCACCATAGAAGTAAAGACACCGAAATTTCGTGTTAAAATGTAAATCATAATGAAACGCTATATAATCTATTTAATTATAGGTTATGGGTCGTAAAACATAAGACTACGATGTAAATTGATATTTTGAAGTAATCAAACTTCGTTTGGACCGAAACGTTTGGAGGCGGCGGTCGCGGGATGCTGGTAGTTCGCGAAGTGTTCGAAGTAGAATCGGCGCTTGACCGCGCGTCGTCCGGAAACGGCTCTGTTCATTGAAAGATTCATTGAACGCCCGCGGCATATTATCCAAACTCGCCTCAGAATTAATCATAATGCAACGAATATTAAAATCATAATCATAATACATGTTTCAGCCTCGCGATAGGCTTCCAAATTGTCTTCGCAGTAATACGAGAATTCTATGTCTCACTTAGGATTTGCCAAATGGGAACGGCCGAGGCAGTTGTGTTACTTCATCGCCTCAGTATTAATCATGTTTTAATGCATATAAATCCTGAAATACCTAAGCTTCGCGATAGGCTCCCAATTCGCCTCGGAGGAATATGAGAATTCTACACCTCACTTAGGATATAATAAACCTTTTATTGTACACCAACATGGTTACAGAGGAAAAGTTACATTAAATGATGACAATAAAATATATTTATACAAAAGCGACCATATCGAGCGATTTCTGCCAGGTAACCTAGGCATTAAAGGAAATTGAGGTAGATGGGTGCACGGCTTGTAAAAAATAAATAAACTAAATACTAATAATTACATAAATACATTATGTTCTTAATACCATAATATATTAACAATACAACCGATAAAAATAATACATATATAAATAGTTAAGATTAACAGTGTTGCACCTGGTAGTGTCGTTTAAGCATTTGTTTAATAATCCGTGGTGTGCGAGCTAAACTGATTACAATCGGCAACCATTCCATAATGACACCGCACGAATAAAAAACGATGGTGGTATGCAATGGCGTCGCAAGGAATAAATTGGATGAAGAGCGCATGTTCCAGTCGTGATAGGTCAAGTGATCTTTTAGATAAACTGGTAACGCCAAATTTATTTCACATAGATATACTTGTTAAAATGATGCACTTTTTGACAGAATATAATCGCGCATAGACAAAATTGCTTATGACCACGGGATCTGTAAAAACACCGAAACGAGTCGAGTCAAAATGATTATTCGCGATTAATCCGATTAAAAAGTGTTTTATTTAAAACTTAAATTTATTTTTTCTATAGTTGAATTCTTTTCAAATGGTTTTCGTGACAGTTCTCATATAGCATTTTGAGCAAAATTTTTATAATAAAAAAAATAAAGTCAAGGGATAAAAATTAAAAAGTATTCGAATACGTAAGTATTTATCATATGTTATTATTATTTTTAACTCTTAATAAAATAAATACATTTTTAAACTGTCAGATGTAAGGGATAGGAACGTCTGTCAATAGAGATTGAAGCTATTGAATCGACACCAAATCGATGAATATGTTAACGCAGTGAACTATATTTAAATTAAGATTGGAATAATCCAGAGTTTACGATGAAACAATTTATTATTTCACTCGGAGATGATACTGATACCGAAACAAGTTCTCTGTTGACCTCGCGAAAAATCCCGGGAGGCTCCATCGTGCCGGTTGGCGACCGGTTAGAGAGGACCCGATGGCGACCTCGGGGGGGTTCGGGCGTCCCCGCAGTCTCCAGGCGAGTTCCCCAATGGTGCGTTGTTTCCTACGAGTTGCTTGGTTCCATTTGCAGCGCTTCACTCAACTTCTATTCTCCTCCCTATTCACTCCACTACCAATTCAACTTTTAAGCGTCGAGTGAATAGGTTTCTCGTGGATGGACGTGTACCACCTTAGTCTTCATGTTCACTTAACATCAGGTGTCATGGAAGACAAACGGCCCATCCATATTGTATATAAAAAAAAAAAAAAATATAAAAACAGTGGCGAATTACATTAATGATTTGAAACCAATGGTCTTAATTCTATAAGTTATTACAATTTTAGGTACCCGTTTTATAAGAAGAAAACTAAATTCTATAATCTTTTATCCCACTTCTTTTTACCATTTGAATCGGTATTTTGAGACAATCGATTTTAAAATCGAACAATTTCATTAGGGCAACTTCATTTTGATTGACGATTTTGATCTGTCACGAAAATCATTTGAAAATAATCCAATTATAGTTACTTACAAATGTATATTTTTATAATTTAGGCTGCGTTTGGAGGCGGCGGTCGCGGCATGCGGGTAGTTCGCGACATGAACGAAGTAGAGTCGGCGTTTGAGCGCGCGTCGTCCGAAGCGCTGGGAGCTTTCGGCAACGGCTCTATGTTCATTGAAAGGTTCATTGAACGACCGAGGCATATTGAAGTTCAGTTGCTGGGTAAGTTTATTCTATTTTATATACTTAGAACAACAACAGCTTGCAAGGTAGTATCGTACAGATTATATCTACATTATAAGGTTGTGCACCAGTTAAACCTGTGCATAACGTTTACATTTAACAACGCTGTAAATAATTCTCATATTTAACTTGAAAACTTAATAGTTTTCTCATGAAACTTAATTAGAAAACTATAGAGTCCGTACTATGCAATCTAACTGGTAATATACCGAATTCGAATTTATTATTAGTTTTAATATTGGTTTGAATTCCAGGTGACAAGGCCGGAAACGTGGTGCATTTGTACGAACGTGATTGCTCCGTACAGAGGAGGCATCAGAAAGTTGTAGAGATTGCACCTGCGCCGAAACTAGACCCCGAGGTAAATATGTATATTCTAAGAAGTCAAAAAACATTGACATTTGGAAAGAATGAGTGAATGTAGATTTACGAAAGAAGTGTACAGGGCACGAATGGATGGTTTTGTTGGAAGGGGCCGGCCTAGGTGAACGTATGCCGATCAAATTGGCGACATTTTGAAAAAGGGCCTAGTCAAAAGTACCCGTAACGGGCGTTCTTGCATGAAAAGAGTAATGATTGTGGAGTAAGCGAAAGAGGTATGTCTGGATCGTAGCAATTTGTGTTCCCTTGTCTCTGCCTACCCCGAAGGAAGATAGGCGTGAAGTTGTGTATATATTTAAAAAAAATGTGTGTATTTTTTGGACAATACACGTATTTATTGGTAAACCAAATTATAGGAAATCCTCTTATTCAAAATCTCCCAAAACAATAGTAAAAAAGTAAATATTTACGTGAGAAATTGTAACAGAATGGAACAGAAACTGGAGGTGTTCTTAGCTCGACAAGTAATTAAATTATTCGAGTGAACTTTTTTTTTGTGTGTATACCACCACATTGTTTTTACGTGTTTTTTCTAATTCAGGTTCGTAAGAAAATGACAGACTGTGCGGTTCACTTGGCCAAGCACGTTGGCTACGAAAACGCGGGTACTGTGGAGTTCTTGCTTGACGACAAAGGCAACTTCTTCTTCATCGAAGTCAACGCCAGGTTTGATAACTAGCTTTTATATTTTATTTTAGTCTTTATTTTTACGTGCTTATCTGTACTATCATAGCAAGGGGGGGTATAGAAAAGGAGTTTTTTTTTTAAATTTTCAACATTAACTGTCACTATAATTTCATATTACCATGAATAAAAATTGTTTAATTAAATGAAGTAAATATAAAAAAAAATCTAACATACACAAAATATTATCAACTGAAATTAAGTTTATGAAAGAACATTTGTTTTAAGACAATGGAAAAATAAACTTTATACAAATAAAAAACCCCAACCACCACCACCGAGATATGAACCGTAGGACCTTTAGCACAGAATTCTATTTTATAATCGAAACACCAGCCGGCCATAAATATTTACCTTAGGAACTTGAAAGAAGATATTTTTTTATTTAAGATTGTTTGTTTACTTCCTCGATGTTTTGGACCGCTACCTAGATGATATTTCTTGGCAGAACTATTAAGCTTCTTACATTTGACGACCGGCTGGTGTAGTGGTAACATACATTGCCTTCTATGCCAGAGATCCTGGGTTCGAATCCCGGCGGCGGCGGATATCGGTGTGATGAACACAGATATTAGTCGTCAAGTCATGGATGTTTATATGTTTATTTGAGTTTATTCTAATAAAAAATATGTATTTATTCAATATGTATGTTTATATATTTCTTAAGTATATCAGTTATCTAGTATCCATAACACAAATTCTTTAAGAAACTTAATTTTGGCTAGATAATGTTGTGTGAGTGTCAGAAATATTTATTTATTTATATAATTTCCCCTGCAGATTACAAGTAGAACACACAATCACTGAAGAAGTAACAGGGATCGATCTAGTTCAGTCCCAGATTAGAATAGCTGAAGGCATGACTTTACCGGAGATGGGCTTGACTCAGGACAAAATCAAGGCGCAAGGATTTGCCATTCAGTGCAGAGTTACTTCTGAAGATCCGGCGAATAATTTCCAGCCTAGTACTGGCAGGATTGAAGTCTTCAGGTAAGCCAACTTTTATTTATTTGCTTATAAGTTACAACTAATGCAATAGATTGACAAAAATAATTCATATCACAAAAAACAGTAGCGTTATAAAATAAACTTAATAACTTGTTTTACATCCTTGAAAGCTTGATAATAAGGCATAGTATTATTTATGTTATAATGAACTAAAGTTGTTTTTTTATAAATTTTACTTCTAAAGTTGACTTTAAACATGAACATGGCACTCGGTACAAAACCATTTTTTGCCCGCCTTGGGGCTGCTTAGAACAGTACTACCGCCTCTGGCTGAGCGTGATCAACTAATCCGAGTGGCCCCTGCTTGGTGGAAGGAGCCAGGGTCTGTCGGGCTAGCTACGACTCCTCATATAAAATCTACTATCCATGACGACAAATGACGGAAACCAATGTTATTCCAATTTAAAATAGCAAATAATTGAGCTTGAGTCAACAAGTTGCTTGGATTACTATTGCATTCATTTTTACAATATTCATATAAATTTTACAAAACGTTTTTGGTTTGGGAAGTCAATAGCTTACCTAGACCGTGTTTTCGGAGTCATTTAAAATTTTATTATGAACCTCAGAATAAACGAAAGATAAAATCAATTTATTCATTTATTAACTAAAACCAAACAGTCGGACCTCACAACAACAAGCAAAGTTTTTTCGGACTACAGGGAAAGTTGAAGCTTAGAACTCCTGTATATGTACGAATGCAAAATCGTTTAAATATTTTTTTATTTGTACACGGGTTATTGTGCCGTTTACTGTAGGGCACCCGTAGGACCCATGGACTTAATACTGTTTTTTGGGACATTCTGTGACATTAGGTATATATTTAAATTATTATTTATTTAATTCGTTGTCTGTATTAATGAGTATTTACAATATTGTCGAATCAATAGATATATTTTATTTAAATTAATGCATCCAAAAATGTTCAATACATCTGACATGTCAATTTGACAATAACCTTTGTTTGTTTACAAAAAAACTCTTTAATCGTGAATTTATATCGTAGTAAAAAACATAACATTTAAATTTGGCTGGTGACAAAAAACAAAACTGTGTATCATATTTTAAAATTTTTGCATTTAAAATGCTTATTTACTCTTAAATACGTGAAAAAATGTGTTAAATAAAATTACCTGACCAGGATTCGAACCTGGGACCTCTCGTTTGCCGGACGAGTGCTCTCCCACTGAGCTACCGAAAAGTCTCGAAATTGCTTAACACATTTTTGATTTTACGTTATATTGCTAACGTAGCTCCATCTAATGGTATAGCTTTGCAGCTAAGACCACCCGACACCAAATTCTTTACAGAAATTGTGAATCCCAGTTAAAGTGACGCACTTTATTTAACATACTTTTTTATTTATTTAAAACTGTATATCGTTTATCCATTAAAAAAACTTAATCTTTGATTCATAACTATAAATATTTATTTCAGATCTGGCGAAGGCATGGGTATTAGATTAGACTCTGCCGCTACATACGCCGGTGCCGTCGTATCTCCCTACTACGATTCTTTACTTGTTAAAGTAAGTTTTTAACTACATGCATACAAAAAAAATGTTTTATTCATCTTAGGAATTTCACAAAACACTTGATGAAGTCAGTCATCACATACTTCCGCTTTAACTAGTTGTTGATAGTTGTTAAATAAGATATTACAGTAGACCAAGAGACAAAAAAAGCCGGCGGAAAAAAACTCTTGGCACTCTTTTTCAGTCAGAATTATCAAATTAATACAAATAGGTACAGTACAAATTGACCGTGACATGAAAAAAACAAACACAAGACAGCTGAGTGTGAGAGCCAATGTCATGCCACAACCAAATTGCTTACATAGCAGAAGCAATGAGCTATGGATGCACAATACGAACATGACAAACTGGGACCAGAGTATTTGAACAAGAATGGAATAAAATAGTGATAGTATCATTAGCAAAACGACCTGGCACCGCTAGCAGCACCCGTTCACGAGTTAACGCAAGCACCAGCCATCACCCTCCTCAACCATATTTTAGGGAAGAGCCTAAAATACCACTAGCCATGCCGCCTGAGGGAGCATGACGTTCTTGCTGTTGTCTTGACAAGAAAATAAGTGAGTGGGACAGTCACCAGTACGTCATATATATACTGCACAGCCAAGCCGTAAACAAAATTATTGAGTAATTAGAAACTTTTAGAAATATCCTGTTGTGCTTAATCCCATGCCCTTTTATCATCTAAGTAATCTTTAGTTTTATAATAAGCTTTTCGAGATCGAGTGTTTTTAACGATTGATTTAAATTTATTGAATGGCAGGGATTGAATTGACTTCGGAATTTTGTTATATATACGTATTGACATTCCAATAAATGATTTGCTGCTTTTAGCCAGCCTTAATTTAGGAAACGCTAACTTATGGTCGTTCCTAGTCCTTACAGAGTAATTTGTATCATGATTATCTTTCCTAGTTTTAAATTTATTACTATTGTTATAAATATACATAATGTTTTCATAAATATATTGTGATGCAAGGGTCAAGATACCAATCTCTTTAAACTTTTCTCGAAGAGATTCTCTGTATCCAAGTTTATACATTCCACGAATAGCCCTTTTCTGCAGTGTAAATATCGTGTCAATATCTGCGGCATTGCCCCAAAGTAGGATGCCATAGGACATTATACTATGAAAATAACTAAAATATACCAGCTTCGCTGTATTAACATCAGTCAATGAGCGAATACCTACACATCTAAACCTTCGCTAGTCGGAGAGGCAATATAAGAAGAAGACAGCTAGGTATAAAAATAATTTTACTTAAATATTTACAAAAAGCCAGTTTTCACTAATGAATTTACAGGTTTCTTACCATGGTGTCGAAATGTAGTTGCTAATATTTCAATTTTGGGATGTTACCGAAGAGCCATTATAACATGTTTTTTGGAATTTATATTGTTCTAAAGTTATTCTCTATTTCATAATATAAATGATATATGTACTGTATTGTTTTTCAAAAAATGGGTACTTTTTTCTATCAGTGCAGTGTGTCACCCCGTACAGGCTAGCTGGAAAAAAATAGTTTCTTCGATATTTGCCTAACGGATCTGGTTATCGTAACATTCAAATTGTCCCAATTTTGTCAAATAAAATTGCATTTTCTCCATGAAAAAAAATCATTTTCGTCTACCTTATAGCCGAGGAAAATTTGTGTGATAATTATTTGACACGTTGTTACTTGTGACGCTCAAATGCATTACTTAAATCATAAATGATGAAACTCTATTCAGTGGGCAATAATAACCTAATTAACTAATCAGCTATCGACCCTCGTCAACAGTTTTTTTTTTTAATTTTAATGTCACTTTTATCCAGCTAACTCATAAACACTGCAGAGGTGCGTTTTTGGTTAAAAAATAACCGTAATATTTATATTCCAAATAGGTAATTTCGCATGCACAAGACCTGCCCGCTTCCGCCGCTAAAATGAACCGTGCCCTGCGCGAGTTCAGAATAAGAGGCGTCAAAACCAACATTCCCTTCTTATTGAACGTACTTGAAAACCAGAAGTTTTTGAACGGTAAGTTTGTATTAGCTGACTAATAGGTATATAAATAAATCAACAGGTATCTCATCTTAGAGGCTCTCATCTCAGGTAGGTGTAACTCCCTGTATCATGTAATCCTTCGAGTTATTCCCCGTACTGGCATATTCCTATACTCGGAACTCAACGATACATAGTTAATGAGTGATTTTAAAGGTACGTTCCAACTAAGATGTACTCATAACATAAGTATGAAAATCTACTACACGTTTATAGAAAACTAGCTGCAGTCCTCAAGCGTCACAAACCTGTCAAATTCCCCAACCTATTTTTAACTTAATGTCTAGTGCATAGAGTTCAGATTCAATTACAATTTTTTGGCAGATTTGTAATGCTTGATCTGCGGCATGGGATTGAATAAAGATACTTGCTTTTGTTTGTTTAAACGTTTCAAAGTCCAAAACTGCTGCTTACAGCATACACTAATAGACGGAGTGATTTATAAAAATAGTTAAGGTATATAAGGCTTTTATAATTGAATGATCATGATGTTACCTATTTGAGACATAACTAAAACTGTACCAAGTGGTAACTTTACTTAGCTATCCAATGTAAAGCCAGGGCAGATCGTTAGTTATGAAATAAATTTATCTTCTAGTGTATGGATATTTCCACCGCAACACAGTTATCCTCTGGTGCATAGAAATTCTTTCATAACTATTTCAATTTTTAATAAAAATTTATTTCAGTATCAATTTTATGATTCACAATAATTAGGGGCTGGAGCCTCCTTTTAAGCACATTGTGCCTGTAACAGAAGACTCCGGTCTTCCTTTACTGCACGAATTTAACGTTACATATAATATATATTATTACAAAACTAAAACTTCATACAAAAAAAAAAAGATATAAATGAGAAAATAAAAGAAAAGTGATGATGTGATAACAATGAAAACAAAATAAAAACAAAAAGCAAATATTATACAATTCAACATAATTTGGGTTACATGTTTGGTTGTATCATTTATAATGATGTAGTAACAAAAACCAAAAATATAATAATAAAATTTTAATAGTTAATACAAAGTTAAAACTGTTTTTGTGTTTAGTTGAGAGTGTGTTTACCTACATGTGTTACGTTATAAAGATTATTTAATTGTAAAAATCATATACTATCATCACACTTCGTTCAATCGATTTTAATCAATAAATCAAAACCTACGAAAAGTCTTATATTCTAATTTCTACAAGCATTACATACCTTTGTTTCCCAAATTTCCAGGCTCAGTAGACACTTACTTCATCGACGAAAACCCTCAGCTGTTCATGTTCAAACCATCACAGAACCGAGCTCAGAAGATCATCAACTACCTCGGTCAAGTATTGGTCAACGGACCGGCCACGCCATTGGCTACTAACATCCCTCCGGCGGACGTTAAGCCTTATATCCCACCGGTGCCTTTAGGTAAGTTTTATATAAAAGAAATTATTAGCTCATCTCCACATGAAGCTCTCTAATTTAAAGTCTCTGTTATGTAAAATTGGGGACTTTAAATTAAACAGTTGTTTTTGAAACCCCTAACTTTGATATCACAAAGAATTTGAATTATACAGTTTGAAGTCGAATACGGCCCAGTGTATCCTCTATAGATACCTTAAAGCATCGTCATAATGGAATGCGACTATATGAATTTCGTACGAGTAAGCGACCATCGTATGACAATAAAATTGCGTGTAAACCTGTACAGAAGGCAGTAGATCAAGTGTTCCAAATAATGTAATTGAATCTGAATTCTATGGCCTCGGCGTTAAGTTAAAAATTCGTTGGGGAAATTTGACGGGTTTGCAAGGTTTGATCTGCTGGCTTCTGTACCATTTTGACCGTCATCAATTCATCCGATAAAAATCGCGTGAGCTCGCGATAATCACGTTGTCGCATTCTATAACGACGATGCCTAAGAGGTATCCAAAGAATACGGTTACTTTAATGAACTTAGCTAACTTTTATTTTCAGAGTTTTTCACGGAATATGTGTAATTAAGACGTAAAACTTGTCAAATGTGAGTTGGCAACTAAGATCCGTGATACCTTATATACGTTATATATATTGAGCTATACGTAGATTTTTTGACAGTTTGACAGTTCTCTATGAAGAATGAATCTACAACTTAAGTCAAGATCGACGCTTTGGCAACAACATAATACAAGTCTATTTTCCAGTCTGACTCACACTTGACCATTTTTATATTTCATTTGTTTTTAACACCGAAGGCTTTTTACGCAACGAAGTAGATATCGAAACTTTTTGCCATTTGTAATAAATTCTGGAAAGATATTTTTATCAAAGAAAACATAATAAAAAATGCCAACTTTGCATACATATATGTTGGCAAACATTTGACATTTCTAATTCGAAATTCAAGTAAAAATCTTTAAATAATCAAATGAGAGTTACCTCTTCATAATATCAGTCATCGTATAGAGGCATCAATCAAAGTTATGTCAAATTTAACAAAATAGAGGATTGGATTTTCACTCCCTTTTTATTTTTTTACAGGCCCGACAGGTCGTGGTAGGTCCAATCAAAATTTAGACATAAATTGGTGTTCATTAAATTGGCATTGTTATTTTAAATGGAGCTTGTTATTAAAAATAATCGGGCTGTATTTCCGTTTGGACTTATAATTTCATATTTCATGTTTAGAAGGAGATCACTAGATGGCTTTAGTTTTTTTCAGGATACATTTTTGAACCGAAACGAAACTACTAAAACTTGGTAGTATATTTGGCTAATTAATTACGTGACAAAAAAACAGTGACAGTAGGTTTCATTTTTGAATCAATTCGTTTGTTTTTTTATATTCCAGCCTACCGAGTGAAAAATATACATAGATCAGAATATAAAAATCATTTTATTTTTAAATTATATCTTTTATTCCTGATTTCAAAAATGTATTCTAGAAGAGACTGCTACAACATCAATTTTATGTTTAAATGTTCCTTTTCAGTTTCGCTTAACAATATATCCTGATAAATACAATCAGGACCTATATGTTTTACCACAATAAGTGTGTACACTGTATGAACTTTAACCACTAACGGCCAGTCTTAAAAACTCACCAAAAAGTAACAGTCAAATTCATAGAAAATAGTTAAAAAGCATTTAAAGTGCATTTTAGCTACAACACTCTTTAAGGTTTATAGTGTGTTGTAAGTGAAAGTGATTCATAGACATCTGAAAATCCTATTTTAACTAATACACCGTTATTATACGGATTACATTACGCATGAGCGGAAACGTCGCATTTCATTGCACCAGAGATAAAATTGTGTTTTTTTTTGCCCTAGGGCTATGGATATTTCATTTACTTGCAGTTATAATTGGCATTTGACAGGTCGATACAGACATTTCATTTCATTACTTATTTTTGTTTTCGTCAGTTTCGTCACAAATTATTATAGATTTATCGCCTTGTTCAGTGCCTTCGTTAATTTAAATTTTCTGTGCCCCGACTCCCGACTATTCTTGGAAAAATACCACCAGTTTTTTAATGCGGATGTGTGTGCAATCTATTGCCCCGATTACATTTGGGAAGTTCCTGATTGCTCGGAACTCCCTCATCACCTGTTCTTGCTCCTGCACAGTGTTGGGCATGAAAATGAACTCTTTACTTAATCGGGCAAGAGCTCTTGCTACTCTAGCGCAAATGCGGCATACAGTAGCTTGGCTTATGCCATGAAGCTCACCACTGTCATCCTGAACCTGAAATTATTGAAATAAAATATTGTTATTTTGGGTGAAATACGTACAAGTATTACAATAAAATATGAACTCTGTACAGGGTGTACATGGCTTTGCTTCACAAGAGATATCCTCTTTGTAATACCTATCGCCTTATAGTAAGATTTTCTTTTGTGAGGCAAGGAAAATAAAGAGCCAGAAATGGTCAATATAATTACATCAGACTCATCTTCACATCCTCTCACCGCACTCAGATGGAAACACACTCCCTGTACTAACCTCATTTCTCGCCCAGCACCGCAACGCTGTCAGCACCTGTAGCTCAGGGGATACTGCAAACCCTCTTGGACATCGCGTAATTTCATTACGAACTAAATCGGTAATACGCCGTACAGTATCTTTATTAAAGCGATATCTCTTTTTAAATTCAATATCGTCTAGAGTAAAAGGGTCTTTTCTTCGTCGGTACTCCTTTCTCCTACGTCGCATTCTATTTGCATCAATACGAGCTATCAGCTGTATGTTAATCAAATTGTTCATCACATCCATCATCATTATCATCATCACAACTCTTTGTAATGAGCCCACTGCAGGGCATGAGTCTCTCCCCTGGGTGCAGAGAAGGTATAGGCCATAATCCACCAAGCTGGCCCAGTGCTGGGTGGTGGATGCCAGAATTTTTTAGGGCGCCTAGATGGCTTCTGACAAACCCTAACGACTACTGTATACAAGTATACAGCACCCGGTACCGACTGTTTAACGTGCCCTCCGAAGCACGGAAGTCGTCGTGAGTAATATGAATGGTCGGCTGTCACCCATCAAAGTACCGACCGCACCGAATGTTGCTTAACCTGTGATATCGTATGATACACACAGTAACCACGGCGCCACGACGACTTCCATCCATCACTGACCACAAATTGACGCGACGAAAAAAATAATCACAGGGAACTAGGAAGGAAGACGAAGAGTGAAACTGTGAAACTCAAATTATCAATTTCAATAACTCGTTAATATTCGTTAACCTTCGGGTAGACTCGGCCGGTAAAATGGGCTTAAAGAAGCCTCATCCTGATTGTAAATTTGACATGTTTAGAAAGCCGTTATAGTATGTTTACAAAGTCATTTATCGTCTATGAATCACCTTTTTTTGGTTGTGCTTTGTAAACCCTCTGTAACGCTGTTTTAACGTGGACAAATTCTCTATGAATTCGACAGTAAAAGTAAAGGTAGAAATTCCTATGTTATACAGAGTTAATTTTAATTAGCGCCTCACCTCTTGCCGGCAGCCTGTCCACATCAATCCAAACAACATTCGTTCTACAACTTACAAATCTTGACCAATAACACAAAAAAAAAACAAACAAATTTTTACTCCCTCTGTTATTTATTACTCTGTATTTCACCCCGCAACACCGCGTCTCGCTGCACGTGGCGTGACGCGAGGTGCGTGGCATCAGTGTAAATAAAGTAACGCCAGTTTAGAGACAATAAATATTTTATGTATCGGAAAATTTAAATTTTTTAATTTTTAAAGCTCGTAGAACAAATTTTGTTGGAATTGATGCGGAGAGGAGGCCTGCTGAGAGGTGATGCGCTAATTAAAATTAACCCTGTATAGTGTCAAATGAGTCACTTGAGTTCAAGATAGTATAGAAAATTCTATCTTTTCTCTTACTTTACATTTTGGTAACTTATTGAGACCAGCCGTAAATGTGTATCTTATCATATCACTATCAGTAGAAAATGAACGAAAATTGGTTAAAGTTTATACAATATTGCACTATCTGCGGTAAGATATTATTATCAATTCACATTGCAGCACTAGATGGACATTGTTTTACACGGTTGCACTTTTTATTTTGTACTAAACCATTTCAGACTTATCTGCAGCGGCACTTAAAAGAAAGGAAATGACAGGAGAGAATACAGGTAACATTGCATTTAAATACTGATTTGTTCAGTGGCGGAACTATGTAACGTATCGATCGAATGACTATTGCCAAAAATTAAATTATTGAGAATTGAATGTAGTAACCGTAACTGTCCGTGACCGGCGACCATGAATGAAACGATTAATTAAGTGGAGGAAGCAAAAGAGGTATGTCCTGATCGGAGCAGTTGGCGTTCCTTAGTCTCTGCCTACCCCAAAGGGAGACAGGCGTGATGTTATTTATGCATGTATAAATGTAGTATCAAAGTTGAGCTATCAGGCCCAGTCAAATAGAAACGCCTGAAGTACATTAACTTATTTTCATTCGACGTACGAAAAGTTTCATAAGTCTACGTATTGGCAAAAATAAGTATTTGTTAATATTCTGTCAAATTCAGACTTAAATTCTCAATTTGTCAAATTGTTTGTTTTTTTTTTCGTAATAAAAGTAAAGTTCCCTTTGCATAATTTCGTTTTGATATCGCGTTAATAAATAATTTGTATCATGGAGCAGATTTTTGGTTTTCATTCGATCGAAACGTTATAACAACATTGAACTGAAATGTTTTATCATAATGTGTGTTGTCCTTTTCCAATTTGCGATGAGATGTCTGAGCATGATTAATACATTGGTTGCATCAAATGTCTAACTAATTTTACTAAAACAAACATCTTATGCGTATGATGACATACGACATATACACACGGAGTTGAGCACCGATTATGAGGTAATATCGTATAAGTTTGTGACATATTGATTTTTTTTCTTCTGAGGATAAACTAGTGTTCAAAATCTAAAATTCTGAGCAAAGGGCTAAAATAAAATTGCATACGCAAAAAACCAAAATATTTTCATACAATGTAAAGTATTGTTCAATCTTGTGAAATTACTGATATATTACATAACATAGCAAAGTTCACATTGCTAACACGCGTATTATAATGATATGATGAAACAACTTATAAACTCCATTACTCCATCATTTGGATCCAAAATCGTTGTACAAGATGAAGTTTTTTTTTTTTAATTAATACTCCTGTTTTGTTTATAGAAGTCCTGTTTTGTTTTTTTGGTCACAAGTACTACCTAATAATATTTTTAACATTTTCATAAAACCCGATCACCTAATGGTAAGGTATCGGTGCCCACAGATATCGACAATCTGTAATAGAATGATTGATGCTTTGTCGACACAAGGCAACGTTCGTGTATTTTAATATTCCTTTAAAATAGGAAAAGAAGAAAAAAACAACCCTGCTTTATTTGTTTATGATGGTGTTGGGCTAAGGAAGTGAATTGAGATATTTTTTTGTATTTCAAAATACATATGTAAAACCAACCAAACCAAATTACAAAACTTTATCGTACTCAGTTAAGCCAAGTCTACGTTTCTTCACAGATGATGTTACATTGCATCCGTGTAGTGGTAATAAATACGTTAACTTTTTATTAGGTACAGTTATTTATAATATAAATGCCCCTTTTCAGTTATAGTATTAATAGAATAGAAAGTATTAAAATTAAAGTATAAAAGAACCAAGATGTAACAGTGTTTCCATGTAGTGCGAACCAACTGCCTTTTTTATTTCGGTTTGTACAAATTTAACAATAAATTTTATTTAAGTTTAGCTTGAAATTTTGAAAAGAGTTTCTCAGTAGGTAATATAATGTATACTAACTAAAATAAATGATATCTGGGTTCTGCCCCATATAACGTCACGTTGTGGCACTGAGGACCGTTGTTAAAAAAATAAAAAATCAGTCGCTGAAATCACCTTTATTTTGTTGCAAATAAATCATTTTGTAGTTTGAATTAGTATAAGATAGTTGTATAGATATTTAGTCTTATTTAAGAACGTTCAATCATATAGTACCTTTTCTTGTAGTACTATTCTTGTTTTGTATAACCCGCCCGTTTAAAGAATTGATTTGAAAATTGCGTCTGGTCGCATGCTTTCTCGCTCACACTCTATCGCACGTACGTAACACAGTGAAGTACGTGCGGCAAAAAAAAACTACGAAATATTGTATTCTGTTTGAAAATAACAGTCAGGATTCGCATTCCTTTCACGCTTCCTAGACGCTCCTAGGTTCCTCTGTCGTTCGTTGCCACTAGTTTTCGTTGATTTTTCTTGTTGAGTTTTTCTATTATTTGTTTTGTTTTTGTTGAGTTTCACTGTTATTTGTTTTTGTTAAGTTATTGTTATTGTTTCATGACGTGGATATTTTTATATTGTGCAATGGCTTCACGTAAACGTGGGAAGGTTCTATACAGTGATGTGATGCACGTGAAATTGTCTACAACGTCATAAAATACTTTGATGAAGAAAATAATTTGGAGCGGTATCATCCGTATCAGCACAGTGGAATCATTAATGGATTCAGATGAGCTATGCGGTTTATAAAAAAAATACTATTAATAAAAAAAATTAAGACTTAAAAAGAAAACCTTTTTTTATTTACTCTTGCTAGTTACAATCTATTTTGTCAATCTTTCTTGAAATGATAATTTATTATTAGTTTGTAATAAAAAAAAACAATGAGAAAAATAATAAATTGATTTTTGGAAAAGTTGTTTTGCAAACGCCGCCATTTTCATATCAATTCTCTAAGCGCACGGGTTCGTAAAATATCTAATTGACATAGTATCGTACTTACTTAGGGTTTTGTCTCCCTTTGTAGCTGTATTTGTAATAAGTATTAAATAGGCTGAAAGTAGGCTTCCATATATTTTTTGCTTAGGTAATTTTTAGTCGAAACCTTTTTTCAATCTGCTAACTTTCTGTTATGTCTCACAGCGATCGAGCCTCCAAAAGGATATAAGCAAATTCTAAAAGAAGGTGGCCCAGAGGCTTTTGCCAAGGCAGTCCGAAAACACAAGGGTCTCCTTCTTATGGACACAACATTCAGAGATGCCCACCAATCTTTGATGGCCACAAGAGTGAGGACTCATGATTTGTTGGCTGTTTCGCCTTACGTTGCGCAGAACCTCAACAATTTATACTCGTTGGAAAATTGGGGCGGGGCTACTTTCGATGTCGCTTTACGGTAAGTCATTTTCATGGATATATTAAAAGTTAAGATCCGTTTTTGCAGATTGTAGGCTTATACCTTACATAGTACTTGGAGAATGTCAAAACTAACTATAAGTTAGTGACCTATAGAACTTTTAATTGTCTCAATTATTATATTGTAGAGAGCTCTTTAGCCAATAAATAACAAAGAAATTATTCGATTGCAGCGACGCGTTTTAATTTAAACATAGTAATCTAAACCATTAAATTAAAAAATCTATAAATTAATTAGGAATTTACTCAATCTGATTTCATTCCACACCATGGCGAACAGTGCAGAAGGCAGCAGATCAAACTTTCCAAACATGTCAATAATTGTAATTGAAACGGAACTCTATGCCCTCGAAATTAAGTTAAACATTGGTTGGGGAAATTTGACACGCTTGTACTGCTGCTTTCTGTACCAAAACGAAATATTAAAGCGTTTCCGAAGTCAATTCAATGCCTGCCACTCAATAAATTTAAATCAATCATTACAGACACTCTATCTCGAAAAGCTTATTATAAAACTAAAGATTATTTAGACGATAAAAAGGCATGGGGTTAAGCACATCACAGGATGTATAACCCGTGCAGTATGACATGTGGCATACTGGTGACTGTTCCACTCACTTATTTTCTTGTAAAGAACGTCATGCCCCCTCAGGCGGCATGGCGTCGGGTATCGGGTCACCCTCTTCCCTAAAATATGGTTGAGGAGGGTGATGGCTGGTACTTGCGTTATCTCTGGTCCCTGTTTGTCATGTTCGCATTGTGCATCCATAGCTCATTGCACCTACTATGTAAGCAATTTGGTTGTGGCATGATTTTGGCTCTCACAATCAGCTGTTTTGTGTTTGATTTTTTTTCATGTCATGATCAATTTGTACTGTATTTACCAATTTGTATTATTTCGTATAATCCTGACTGAAAAAGAGTGCCAAGAGTTCTTTTCCGTCGGCTTTTTTTGTCTCTTGGTCTACTGTAATATCTTATCAAATAACTATCAACACCTTGTTAAAGCCGAAGTTGTTACGTCATTAAGCGGCCATTCGATGGTCTTATGATGAATAAAAAGAATTTCATTTTCATTTCGTTCGACTCTTTGGAATTTGAGTAGATTTTTGGAATTGTTTATGAAGATATTGTTGTTCATTTATGCATCTTGGAATAGTTAGCTGAGACTTGATATGTAAGTGCTTCTTGTACAGAACACTAGGTTTTATATACCTATTATTTTATATCAATGTCCGAGTTAATTTCTTATAATAAATAAATAGGTTCCCCTCTAGTTTGCTATATGGTATCTCATAACACAAGCCATTACTTTAAAGCCATGTAGTTTGTGTGATTGTCTGGGGATTTTGTTTTAATAAGGCTTACAAATCGATGATTAATATCTATCGAATTCTTAAAGCTGTTTCGGCTTTCAATTCCTGTTTTAATATGCATATTGACGCAAATTTTAAATTTATGAAAGAGTTTTAAATAATTAATCTTGTTTTATTGTATTATCAGCTTCCTTCACGAGTGTCCCTGGGAGCGATTGGAAGACATGCGTCGGTTGATCCCTAACATACCCTTCCAAATGTTGCTGCGAGGCGCCAACGCGGTCGGCTACACGAACTACCCGGATAATGTGGTTTACAAGTTCTGTGATATGGCTGTGAGTAACTTTATTTGAATGTTTACTTTTTTTAATTATATTAATATCTTTATTTGTTGATAATATGGTCAAACAGAGAAAATAAAACCCTGCTGGACATAAATCATCGCCTGAGCTATGACACTAGGTAGATTTGGACTTCTTAAAAGCAAAGCCGAATTTAAAGTTTTTATTAGTTCCCTTAAATGCCACGCTTATTAAAAGAAATCATGGCAACGTAACGAACATACATAGGAAAAGTTAATTGGCGATTAACCGAACAAACCCGAGTGCTGTTATTTTCGATCTCGTCTTTACTTACCCTCTGGTAAGATTGAGGTGAAATGCTCGCTTAGCCACCTATAAAAAAATGGGTGATATAACAATTTGCTATTAGAGATCCAAATATCTATGCTACGAGATTAACTAACTTCGGAAGGGGCGGTGTCATGACTATTCAAATCTTAACTATCATCTTTACTTGTCATCTGGTAAAAAACAATTTAAAACACTCGACTACAAAGCATGCTTTAAAAGTACGAAACAAAAAATAGTCTCCCCTGAAATATTTATTTATTTTTATACGTCATACTGAATATATTTAAACTGTGCTAACAAAGCTCTTTCACTTGATACCACACAAGGAACCGTCAAGAAAATATTTCTTTTTAGTTCCTTACTTTAAGTCTTCGAGAGAGGGCGCAGTAGTCTATTTTACATGACTTTGTTGTCACCTATAACCAGCGTACAATCAGGAGGCTTTCAACGATACCTTAGTTGTCCAATTATGATAACTAGTTTAGAAGTTATGAGGGAACAGATAAACATCCATATCTACATACATACCGGTAAAAATCATAACCCTCCTTTTTGGTTCGCCGTAAAATTCAAATTCTTTATTTAAACTTGGAGATTAAACGTATTTTGAATTTAATTAAAAAAACGTGTTTTATTTAAGGTAAAAACTGGAATGGATGTGTTCCGAGTATTCGACTCGCTCAACTATCTGCCAAATTTGATTCTCGGTATGGACGCTGCGGGCAAAGCCGGAGGCGTAGTCGAAGCTGCTATCTCTTACACAGGTCAGTATGAAAATTATTTACATTGGAAAAAATATCGGAACGAGATAGGTATAATGTCCATATTCGTTTGGAGTTCTCGTATTTTTGATTATGTTTCTGCATGAAACAGAATTGAAAATAAATTTTTCAAACACACGCACTAAAGGAATGTTACCTGATTTGTACAAAGTAATAGTCGTGTAGGTATTTTTTGTAATTTTGACCGAATCAGCCTAAATTACAATATTAATGTGATGTTTATTTGATAGCATAGTTCCTGGCAAAAAATGAAATGGAAAAAAAAACAATAAGTTAAGGAGCTGGTTTTTAAGGTAGTGCACTAAAAAAAGTAGTGAAATTTTTACAAGTTTCTCGGCTAAACTACAGGATTTCATTGTGCATTACTTTTTAACAAAAGTTACTTTTGTTGCTAGCAAATATCATAATCTTTAAAATAAGACCACTTTTGAGCATGGGAACGATATAAAAACATGGAAAACTCATAGAAGAACGAGATATTAAATTTTAAATGGCTGTCATTCAGAGGGGTGAAGGGTGCGACCCCCCTTTGTATAGTATTTTGTCAACAAAATTTGGCTTATTAGACGTGGGTACTATACGTGGTACCTATATCAGAAATCTAAACCCTAACGCACTGTATATTTCCGTAAGGAAATGTTATTTCTAAGTATATTTATTTTGGATTTTTGTGTTCATAAGTTATTTACCTACTTACAATTTACTAATTGCAGACAGGAAAATAAATCATTCGTTTTTAATTTTCTAGGTGACGTAGCGGATCCAAGCAAGAAGAAATACGACCTCAAGTACTACTTGAAGTTGGCCGATGAACTAGTGAAAGCTGGCACCCATGTGCTGTGTATTAAAGATATGGCTGGACTGTTGAGGCCTTCCGCGGCCACGTAAGTATTTTTATATTGGAAAACGTTGAACAAATATGCGGAGATTTGATGAAATTGTGTTTTGCCACTTTATTTATATTTGATGTGCTAGTCAGAACATCGTTTTTAAATTATATTGAGTTTTCTAGAAGTTTTATTCATGAGATTGATATTTGAAATGGAATACGCTGTTTTATAATAGAGTATTTAGTGTTTTGTGCATCTGGTTCATCCCTATAGGTTGTCTTTGTTCTATTTTATTAAATTTTAAGCCTTAATTAACAAACGTTCCCCATTTTAGACTGCTTATATCAGCAATCCTAATAAATGATAGCAATATTTAATCGAATGGCTGCCTGTGGTGTGAGCGTACTAGATTCGTTGTCGACGTCAACGTAGATGCTATGTCCGGCATCATTAGCCAGCCGAGTAGGGACGCTGTCGTTGCTAATCTTAATGGAATTTAGTAACGATAAATGTCGCTTTGTTTAAATATAGTCTTTCTTGAAGTGTCGATATATTGGGCTTTGTGGCGCATTAACTGAATTTTCGACTGCAGTGCGAAACTTAGCTTCTTGTCACAGACAGGATAACCCAAGAATCTAACTTTTCCTGAATGACTTTTGTCTGCGTAGGTATATAAAAAATCCTGTGGAGATGATTTGGACATCAAATTTTTCTCGACTAGGTCTGAATTTAAACAAGTTTCTCTGTGTTGTATTCAAAATACAAACAACTATAATAGTAGTTTATGAAACTGTCACATAATACCTAGTTATGTGCAGTTTCATACACTACTTTATCTAATCTCATACACTGAAGATATTTATTCCCGCCATTATCGCGCATGCGCCAAAACGCGCCGCGCGGCCACAGAATGTAACGTAGCGCGGCGCTCGCAGGACACAGATAAAAAAATGAAATCTATGGTCTGTTATCTGTATCGAAATGAAAAAAAAAAATATTATAACATTGTATTGTTCGAGGTAGTGTGTTATAATTTAATTTTTTAATTTCATTTCGTTATACTATTTTAAAAAGTATGTCAATATAAATTCGTTCTGAGTTTTATATTTTGAATATTATGATATGAGAGTAGATAAACTTACTTTCAGGCTACATATAGTAAGTGTATCATTTTTGATAGTTTACATTAATTTTAGACTAATTCAATCTCATTGAAAAAAAAGCGTCATTAAAGAACTCCTCAATTTTGTCGCGCCAGCGTCGTATATACAAATCCCCATGTGGCATTTCCATAGCAATCTCAATTTATAGCCATAATGTTTTATAGTGTCGTTTTGGATCGTGTGACACTTTTGTATATTAGCTCCGGTATAATACACAACCTAATATGGGCTTAGGTACTTTAAGAGCCCATACTACTCCAGCTAGAATCTGAATTTCGCCCCCACCTCACCGCCCGGTCGTGAAGCACCCCGCAACGCGTGTCGGAGCTATCTTACTCACTCGCGTTTTGTTTTCTCCAACTCTGCCTTTTCTGTATCTTATTTCTTTCATTTCCCATTTTGAAATAAAACACACCACAAATATATTTATGGAAAACACGATATTTACGTGATGTTGTAGCTGCGGCGGCAAGCGTGAAAGCGACACAGGTTCCTCGTACGAATGCCGGAGCGCAACTGAATCCTTGAGCGGGCGCAGGTCACCCGTCGTGCCAAACACATTATTTTAGATTTAAGATTTATAATAAAAAATAAAAAATAAATATTTTAAAATCAGATCATATAGTACACGTATTATCATACCTTGAAAATCAAAAGTCCAAGCTCAGGGTTTGCCAGAGAGCAATGGAGCGTAGTATATTGGGAGTAAAATTAACTGACCGTGTAAGAAACACCACGCTGCGCTCCAAAACCAATATCACGGATGTCGCCCTGAAAGCTGCCAGGCTTAAATGGGATTGGGCAGGTCATGTTTGTCGAATGTCAGAAGATCTTTGGGCTAAAATAACAACTGCGTGGCATCCTGACACCAAACGACGTCGCGGACGACCACGCCGTCGGTGGAAAGATGATCTGGACGCATTTAGCCCAAACTGGCCCGCGGAAACAGCTGATCGCCTAAGATGGAAAGAGAAAAGGGAGGCCTTTGCCCAATTTTGGGACACCCAGGGCTAGTAATAATAATAATGATCGAAACTCATAATCATTCGAATAAATAACTTTAATATTCATAAATGTGTTTTATTCTAATATTTGTTTTTATAAATTTCTTAATCATAAGTGTTTTTATCCATATTATTGAAAATCATAACATTTTTCATTCTAACTATCTTTATTCCTAAATAATGTTCATCGTTCCGAATCACTCAAATTCATAATACTGGAAGTGATAAACATCTATTTGTTTTGTATATTTTCTCAATAAAATCAATCGTCTTTATCACTATTATTAAAATTCATACATTTTTTTATTTAGATTTATTTTTATTCATAATTATAAAAATTACGCGTGTACCTGTAGATATATGTAACTAAAATATTTTTATCATACAACTCATACTTAGTTTCAAATTTGTTCAAAACCTTATTTGTCGACCCCTTAACCACGTAGTCTTATTGGATCGACCCTAGAGTGTTTTTGTAAAGCCGGAGGCGCGGAGGGAAAGCAGCCCTCGCCCGCCGTGACAAAGCGCACACAGCGTGCGAGCCGGAGCGGCCGAGGCTGTGGAGGTGAGCATGTATGTTTGCGCTTTGTTACGCGAGGGCGTTGGGGCTGCATTTCCCGTAGCGCCGGAGACGTTCCACATATAAATAACTACCGCAAAGACAGCAAGTTTAATATCTACTAGGTACTTTCCTAAACTACCTGCTACTAACAAATGAATTTCAATTATTTTCAATATTAACTATTATGAAAAATGACATTATGAGTTAAAATCTTTTCTTAGTATTGCCTTTATTAAAATAAAAATTATGATAATTGTCTTTTATGAAATAAGAAATTCTGAACAACGACGTTATGAGTTGAAGTATTTTCTTAGTAACAAAATTATTAATAAGAGCAATATGATCATTGAATGTTATGAAGAAACAAGATCTGAAAAAGAAAATTATGATTTGAAACTGGTTCTTGGTAGTAACATTATTAATAAAAAAAATATGATCACTAACTGTTATGACAACCGTTGGTAGGAATAAAAATGTATGAATAAAAAAGTATGAAAAATAAAATTATGAAGAGTGATTATTATGAACAAAAATCGGTAGTAAGACAAAAAATATGAATTAGAATTTTATGTGAGCCGATATGGACCCTGTTTTCAAAACATATGGTTCTTAGTTCATACTCTTAACTTTGCTATATGTTTTTTCTAAAATTATTAGTTCAGTACTCTGATAGATATTTGAGATCAAAATTTGGATTCGGAGCGTGTTTGAGGTAGTGTAGGCCCTTAAGGCTACATACTTAGTGTGTCTGCTTACTATAGGAATCGATCGTTGGTATGCCGTGTCACTTTAGCGAATTGCACTGATGATACAATGACTATTTTATTCCATTCTTGTTTAAATACTCTGGTCCCAGTTTGTCATGTTCGTGTTTTGCATCCATAGCTCAATGCACCTACTATGTAAGCAATTTGGTTTTGGCATGACATTGGCTCTCACAATTAGCTGTTTTGTGTTTGTTTTTTTTTCATGTCATAATCAATTTGTACTGTATGTGCCTATTTGTATTAATTCGTATAATCCTGACTGAAAAAGAGTGCCAAGAGTTTTTTCCGCCGGCTTTTTTTGTCTCTTGGTCTACTGTAATATCTTATTCAATAACTATCAACACCTTGTTAAAGCCGAAGTACAAAATTGTGACGTCATTAAGCGGTCATTTAGCGGTCTTATGATGAATAAAATTTATGCCATACCTAATCTAAAAAGCTTATTTTATTCACGCAAAACAGTGAATAAAAAGGCCTTTTATTCACTGTTGGGGTGTTTGATAATGATAACAATAAGAAAATTACGCTTAATTTCAGTCATTGCTCTAATTTTAATGTCCATTTCAACCAATGTAAAATTTCTTACTTCTTGATTAAATTTCTATTTTCGCTTAAATTATGTCCTTTTCTCGTAGTCATGGTATAAAGTATCGTATGCAACTCCTGAATAAAGTACGAATTTATATCGAGGGCCATGAATCACTCGCGTCGCTCAGGATTCTAACAGTTGAAGCACTCGCTGCGCTCGTGATTAAATCATCTTAAATCACTCGATACGCTCGTGATTAAATCGTTTGAATCCTTCACTTGCTCGTGACTCATCTACGACCCTCGCTTTAAATCCGTCCTTTATTCACTAGTTGCATAATATACTATTATCTACTCTCATATCATAATATTCAAAATATAAAACTCAGAACGAATTTATATTGACATACTTTTTAAAATAGTATAACGAAATGAAATTAAAAAATTAAATTATAACACACTACCTCGAACAATACAATGTTATAATAATTTTTTTTTTCATTTTGATACAGATAACAGACCATAGATTACATTTTTTTATCTGTGTCCTGCGAGCGCCGCGCTACGTTACATTCTGTGGCTGCGCGGCGCGTTTTGGCGCATGCGCGATAATGGCGGGAATAAATTTAGGCGCCATAACAAATTTCCTTGCAATTCGTTGTTTCACTGGATAATTTATTGTTTTTTTATTAAAATGTCTAGTGAGTATAGTGAAAGTGAAGAAAATTTGACGCCACCCGACATTTTAGAGACTGCGGCAGCAGTCAGTCTTAATTTACTACCTGTAAAAGTCTCAATCTCAATCTTTTATTTAATATCTTCAGTGTATGAGAATAGATAAAGTAGTGTATGAAACTGCACATAACTAGGTATACCAGCCTCATGGTTGTCTGGTAGAAATCGCTCCTCAGCGATAAGACCGCCAAGTTTTTATTTTTAGTGTAAGTGTTCTTTTTTCTTTTACTTTACCTGTAAAAACTGAAGTGTAAATAAATAAAATAAATAAATAAATAAATTATGTGACAGTTTCATAAACTACTATTTTCATTTTCATTTCCGCACTCTATTCCAGGCTGTTAATAACGGCAATCCGCGACGCTCACCCCGACATTCCCATCCACGTGCACACGCACGACACAAGCGGCGCCGGAGTCGCGTCGATGCTGGCGTGCGCCGGCGCCGGCGCAGACGTCGTGGACGTGGCCGTGGACGCCATGTCCGGCATGACCAGCCAGCCCAGCATGGGGGCCGTCGTCGCCAGTCTTAACGGCACTAAGCTGGATACCAGTGAGTATTTATAGTGTCATTTTAAAATGAAAGAGAACCGGATTGAAACAAGATGTAGTGACTAAGATTGAATAATAATAATAATAATAATAAATAACAAATAAAATAAATGTAATAATAAATAAATATTTCTGACACTCACACAACATTATCTAGCCCAAATTAAGTTTCTTATAAAACTTGTATTATGGATACTAGATAAGTGATATACTTAAGAAATATATAAACACTAGCTGACCCGGCAAACGTTGTTTTGCCATATAAATAAAAAAAATATATGTTGGCCGATTCTCATAGATAGGTACCGGATAAGCACAAAAAATTTCATCAAAATCGGTCAAGCCGTTTCGGAGGAGTATGGCAACGAAAACTGTGACACGAGAATTTTATATATTAGATTATAAAGAGGAAACCTTTGTAGTTTTGTATGTTTGTATTGAATAGGCTCAAAAACTACTGGACCGATTTCAAAATTTCTTTTACCATTACTTAGAGGGATTCTTCCGAATCCGTATAGGCTACTTTTTATCCCGAAAATCCCGCGGGAATCGAAATTGCGCGGGTGAAACCACGCGCAACAGCTAGTAGTACATACATACATAACGTCACGCCTGTATCCCTTATGGGGTAGGCAGAACGCCAGAGGTTACAAGACCGTTTGACAAATTTGGAGGTATTATAAAGATGGAAAGAGACTATTGTAGTGACAGGGGGTCAGCCTATTGCCCATAAAAATGCCTTTAAAACCTCTGTAGGTATTTATAGTGTCATTTTAAAATGAAAGAGAAGCGGATTGAAAGAAGATGTAGTGACTAAGATTGAATAAGTATGCGTAATAATAATAATAAATAAATATTTCTGACAATCACAAAACATTATCTAGCCCAAATTAAGTTTCTTAAAGAACTTGTATTATGGATACTAGATAACTGATATACTTAAGAAATATAAAAAAAATACATATTGAATAAATACATATTTTTTATTAGAATAAACATATAAACATCCATGACTTGACGACTAATATCTGTATTCATCACACAAATATCCACCGCCGCCGCCGGGATTCGAACCCAGGACCTCTGGCATAGAAGGCAATGTATGTTACTGCTACACCAGCCGGTCGTTGAAAAGGCTAAGTTGGTTTGGACTTTGGAAAGGATGAGTGAAAGTAGATTTACGAAAGAGGTGTACAGTCACGTCTAATAAGATGTATACATTTTCATAGGAATTTGAACCTTATCACAACCGAATATGTTGCGACGATCTTATTGCTCGTGACTGTAGAGTAAGAACGGATAATGTCGGATGAAATTAACGGCATTCTTAAAAAGGGCCTAGTAAAAAGTACCCGTAACCGGCGGTCATTTATGAAAAGATTAATGAATTTGGAAAAAGCTAAAGAGGTATTTCTGGATAGTAGCAATTGGTGTTCTCTTGTCTCTGCTTACCCCAAAGGTAGACAGGCGTGATGTTATGTATGTATGTATTTTAAAGTTCGAAGAAGATTAAATTTGAATGGATTTTTTGCCAGGTGATAAGTAAAACACTAATAATGCGTTTCAATAAGTTACCAAAGGGTTAAAGTAACATAAGAGATAAAAAATCCTATACTACCTCGTGTCAAATTTATCAAAAATCTGTCACTTGAGCTCAAAATTGTTTAGAATTTTTTATCGTTACTCTTTGGTAAGTTATTCAAACTGGCCATAAGTGAACAGGTTAAACGATAATTACTTAAGTTCAAATGAACTTTTAATTCAACTTTAAATTTTTACATCTAAGAGTTCCCTTTACGAATGCATCTATGTATATGTATTTTTCCGGAATACATATTTCCTTTTTTTGTGTTTCGTGAAAAAACATAATTATTTTTTTTCTGTACTTAGTCAGTTTTTCCTGGTACCTAACGAATTATAGTGATGTTTTACTAATGAAATTGTTCGATCTTTGATTCTATTGTTCAGAAATATCGAACACATGTTGTGAGATGTTAAATTTGTTTTTTTTTTTTTGTTATAATATGTATGAGCTTATGGCATCAATAAATGAATTATCTATCTATCTATTCAAAATAACGATCTTAAAATTTGCCGATTATATTCATCGATTCGATGTCGATTCAATAGTGCCAATCCCTATCGAATGGCGGCGCTCCGTTTAATTGCTTCTGTATTTTTTTTTTTATAAAATTTTCTTTATTTATTTACAGTTAATAACAACAACAGGTGATTTAAATATTATTTTATAGTTTTCGAATCGAAGTTTTATTAAACTAGTTTATTTTATTAGTTAGAAGTATTTTGCGCAACTAGAAATATGGTAACTGTAACCCGTATTATTGTATACCGTAAAATAGTATATATTTGCCATTACCTACATGCGAATCTTCATAAACCATTATCCTTCATACCTTTTTACTGTTACTCACAACATTAGCGTAGTTCCATAAAGCCTGTAAGAGCGAGCGAGAGGTCCGATTAAAATGTTTTATCAGTTTGCACGTTTGTAATGGCTTAGGTTTGGTTTAAGTTCGAAAAAAAAGTAAAATCGCTTATACATAGACCTATAGAAATATAGACTAGTGAGTTTATAATTATTCTTTGTTGGCTACGAGTAAAATGTATTTTTGCTTTTAATCGAATCAAACTTGATAATAGTGAGATTAAGATTACCATTCACCTTTTAATACTAACTGCACATGAAAACTTATTCCAGACATAAGCCTAAAGACAGTATCAGAATACTCCGCCTACTGGGAGCAAGCTCGTACTCTGTACGGTCCGTTCGAATGCACGGCGACGATGAAGTCGGGCAACGCTGATGTCTATATGAACGAGATTCCCGGTGGACAGTACACCAACTTGCAGTTCCAAGCCTTCTCACTCGGCTTGGGATCGCAGTTTGAAGAAGTTAAGCAGGCTTATAGGTGAGAGTGTTGAACTTTATAATTAAGCACCTAGTAGCGTCGACGGCTTAACATGCGTAACTTATGGTCACGTGAGAATTTGCTGATGATACTACGACTATTTTATTCCATTCTTGTTTAACTACTCTGGTCCCAGTTTGTCATGTTCGTGTTGTGCATCCATAGCTCAATGCACCAATAATGTAAGTAATTTGGTTGTGGCATGACATTGGCTCGCACAATCAGCTGTCTTGTTTTTTTTTTTTTTCATGTCATGATCAATATGTACTGTACCTATTTGTATTAATTCGTATAATCCTGACTGAAAAAGAGTGCCAAGAGTTTTTTTCCGCCCACTATTTTGTCTTTCTATTCAATAACTATCAACACCTTGTTAAAAGCCGAAGTATAAAATTGTGACGTCATTAAGCGGCCATTTGATGGTCCTATGATGAATAAAAAAAATTCATTTCATTTCATTTTCAATTTTTTGATAAAATATAGTGTCTAACCTTCATAGCTCAGAAAGCTTGTCAAAAGCAAAAAGGATTTTTAAATCTGACTAGTAATTTGAGAGATATGTGTGTCTAAACTCAGCTCAATCCGACATTACAGTAGCTTTTGGGGAAGCTACATGTAAATTCCTCCGGTCTCAAAAGTACCGCGACTGTACGGTGGTTGTAATGTAGACTTTTATAATTATTTTTTTAGTTGACTAAACTATATAAATACTGCATACGAGTAAGTACACAGCATCTGAGACCGTCTGCGTATCGTGCCCTCCAAAGGCGGTCCATCCTTGTACCGACCGCACCAAACTATGCCTAACCTGCTGTATGAATGAAATTCACAAAAACTACTACTCCGCAGCATCGACATCCCCATTTATCTCCTATGTTTGCGTGATCAACAATTATTACATTTTTGTACTCAAAAACACGGAAATGCATTGCTTTATTTCTACGTTTTCTGTATTAAAAAACCAACAGAATAGAATTTACACATAAATTCCAATATAGGCCGTTGTTCACTATTGCCGTGTAGCCCCGCGAAATCGCGACGTGTTTTAATGGACAAGTGAAGAGCGGCCTTAACAGGTTTTCTTTCAAATCAACTACTACTATAATAAAACTAAAATTCTTTCACAGAGAAGCGAATCTCCTACTCGGCGACATAATAAAGGTGACGCCCTCATCTAAAGTGGTCGGCGACCTCGCCCAGTTCATGGTACAAAACAAACTGACTGCCGAAGATATCAACAAGAAGGCTGAAGAACTTTCCTTCCCTAAGTCCGTTGTGGAATTCCTGCAGGGCGCTATTGGAATACCTTATGGTGGATTCCCGGAGCCGTTAAGGTATTTGGGACTTAATTTGCATTGTAATATAGAATTTATTTAAATTAACTTTAGAAACGGGATATTTACCATGTTTTTCATTTATTTTGAGTTCTCGATATATATACCTAGATTGGTCAGAGAGGCTATTGAGATTACCAAATATCCTAATTTCAACCGTGCAGACGGTTTCCATCTTTCTACTGCATGGAATCCAGTGGTCCAGCTGTGCAAAAGTCCATCTCAATGCAAAAAGAATGTACCAGTCGATACTGTGAGTTTTGCGTGTCGAAAACAAAATCGAGTTTTAACTTTAAGTGAAAACAGTGACAATAGTAGTGGTAACCAAAGATCGAAACGCAAAATAAAGCGGGTAGACAGATTTGTTTGCCCGTAAATAAAAACACGCTTACCCATCTTCAGTACCGTCGTGATCATGGCGCTTGTAACAGTGCCGAAATATCGAGAACTCATAATAAATGAAAAACATGGTAAATATCCCGTTTCTAAAGTTAATTTAAATGTTAATGACCATGTCAGTTTAAAAACTTATATAGAATTTATTTATTAACTAGTTGTGCCCGCTACTTCGTTCGCGTGGACGATGAAAGTTTCAACGAGTTTTTTGTGTAAAGTGCTATTTATGTAGAACGTAATTTATCGAGCATACCGATATTAATACTTCTATCCCGGTGCGAGCCCTTTGTGGCTAATTACAATAGAAAGCAATAAATAATCTCATTAGCGGTGATGAAGAGGGTATATGATATCTTTATTGCGGCATCGCTCGCGTTCTGTAAGTTTTTTGTATTAGATTTCTACTTTGGTACATGTTTAGCAAGATAACCGATAGCGAAGCTGACGTTCATTGCATCGAATCCTCGAAAAGATAATGGTAACAACAGATAGTCATCGTACGACATCAATTGAGAGATTCAGCATATACGGCATTATTAGTGAGCCCGTACGGAATATGAACATAAAGGTTCCTTGCACTACCTACTCACGCTAAAGCTGACCATGCGAAAAACAACTCATAACTAAACAAATAAGATCGACGCCAACAAAGCCAAAGTCTGACCTTGTGCCTTATTTATTGTCATAGCGTAACATAAAGCTACTGGAAACTGAACCTACTCTCTTAAGAGCGCACTGTCAAAAAATATAACTTCATAACGCACTGCCCTTTTCCGCGCGCCCCTGACGCGCCCCTCACGCTAACACTCGTCATTAAACATTTAAGATTTGAATTTCGCGCCAATGGCGCCATCGCAGGTCAACAGCGTTCAAACCTAAGGAACAAGAAATCTACGGAGTCGCAACAACTGTTATTAAAAGTATTTTTATAATCGCTTAATATTGTTTAGTGAAAAAATGTTAAATGTTTGAATGTCAGTGTTTCATTAATTATAAGCACCTAACGTGTTATATTTTTGTATTTTTTTTAAAGTGATTAATTGTAATTGTTGTTCCCTTATTATAATTTGATCGACTTTAATAATTTGTTATATTTACGTCTGATATTTATGTTGAATTCAATGGCATTACTTATACATAGTTACTAACATATTAAAAAAACAGAGTTTGAACTTAATAATGTAGTAATAATGTAATGTATATATTTATATTTATTATTTATATATATTTATTTTACAAAAGAAAAAAAAAACAATCTTTTACAATTCATAAAAATCCAATCTTCGTTGTCGAACTGGTTGACTATGAAGAAATAAAACGTCATCAGTACTATTATTTACTTCAAATGGTTGAATATTGATCGTCGACAAGGTAGGTGTGGAAACATTTACTATTGATGGGTCTCGAATATTTTTTGTTGTTGGGTAGCGAGGATCCACCAATTCAGGCAACAAACACTCCATATAAAATGAGACAAGTTTGGGTTCCATTTCTTTCTTCCAAAACTGGTCGTCCTATATGGTAGTCTCTTAGCTATATGGTATTGTCCCCATACCATATAGCTAAGAGACATTTAGTTTTCTTTGCGATATGCATTTGACCTTGGACTTGGAAATACCAATCAGAATTTTTGTTTATTTTTACCTGGAATAAGAATTGAATCAAAATATTTGAAACTCAAAAAAACTGTAAGCAAACATTTTTATGATAATTAATAAGTGTTTGCCTGTAAGTGTGTAGGTGTTAATACCAAAATTTTTATGTCTATTTAAGAAGTGTATTTAAATATTTAAGCAATATCTGGAACGCTCAGTATTTACCTAATCTAGATTAAAAAATATTGAAAAAAAAACTATTTTATTATAATAAAAAATCGAATGATAGATTCTAGGACAAGATAAGAGATTATGATGAGTCTTGTCGGATTTATAATTTGTACAAGAAAGGAGAGTTTTGACGAACATGAATTTTTTGCATGAATTCAACCTTCCGTATGCATCGTATGTAGTAACTTTTATCAGAACTCAGTCATATTTACATCTAACGCAAATATAATTGTAAATATAGTTTTATATATATAAAACTGTTCCGTTACTGACTGAGTTACTGAGTGACTAACAGACAACGTACAGCCTTAACTACTGGGCGTAGAGAGCTGAATTCGTAACATACATTTTTTAGGGGATGTAGAGGTGCACTAAGGAGGGAATTACCGAAATTCCCACGGGAACGGGAATTATTGGACTTTTAAGTTTGTATGAAAAATCTTATTCCTTGAGTGCACGGATATGATACTTGGCATAAGAGTTCTTCAAAAAGAGACTGGTTGTGTTATGAAAGGAATTCCCGAAATTTCCATGGGAACGGGAAGTATATGATGTTTTAGTTTGTATGATAAAATGTTATTCTTTGAGTGCACGGATGTGATACTTGGTATAAAGGTTCCTCAATAAGTGTCTGTTTGTATAATGGAAGGAATTCCCAGAATTCCCACGGGAACGGAAAATAGGACGTTTGAGTTTATGCGTGTACGAAGTCGCGGGCAAACGCTCGTTTTTTATAAAACTACAGATTCCTAAAATAAACAAAGAGTGAAAAATCAGCAAAAATTATTTATATAATGATGACATACTTTGTATATACAGGGTGTCCAAAAACGATCAGTTCTCGACTTCGATCGACTAAGATAAGAGATTATGATGAGTCTTGTCGGATTTATAATTTGTATCCCTACAAGAAAGGAGAGTTTTGACGAACATGAATTTTTTGCATGAATTCAATCTTCCGTATGCATTATACGTAGTAACTTTTATCAGAACTCAGTCATATTTACATCTAACGCAAATAATTGTATATTTTTTATCAAACTACAGATTCTTAAAATAAACAAAGAGTGAAAAATCAGCAAAAATTATTAATATTAATGATGACATACTTTATATATACAGGGTGTCCAAAAAACGACTCGTTTGGATGACACTGGAGATAGATGGACCTTAGGACTATCTGATAACGAGAACACTATGTTTAGAAAAAGAGTGAAATTTCCTTATGTTCTTGAATTTAATTGAGTTTTTGGAAAGTAATTTCTGAAAAATTATTCTTTTTAAATGTCAAAAACGTAACTTTTAACTGATCTAAAAAATATTGTATGTTGATTATATTAGGAATAAGGAGTTTGACTTCCTGAAAAAAATTAACTTTTACGCAACCTATGAAAGGTTTCAAAGATAGCTAAAACTACAGATTAAAAAAAATAGGTATGATCATTTTTTAGGGACAAAAACAACTTCAATAACGTATGAATTTTACATACCGAATTAGTCAAAGAGAGTAGTTCTTGTAAATTTTCGCCTATGTTTGTATTACAAATATTATCTTGGCCACTGTTTTGAAATGAGATTTCGGGAAGCAAATTATCGTTATCTATTGTATCCAAATGTGCGATCTCCTAAAAAACAACTTATTATTATTATTATTTATTATTATTTATTATTTAAAATTCAATGTTAACTTACAGACTATATCCAACACGTTAACATGACACATAAAAAATTATAAGACTAAAAACTAAAACATATTAAATTAAATGAAAATTGGGTCAAAGTATAAAAATATATGAGAACACAAATATTTTTCACTGACGATGATAGACTTTTACTATGCAGTGTGTGGCTTGACATATAGTAATACATTAGGAATTAATACTTGACATATCGGAACGGTATCCTTCTATCAATTTAAATTACCATATCAGTTCTCGACTTCGATCGACTATAGATCGATTGGTCTGGTAACACCCTAAATAATAGAGATAACAAATTTTCGATTGCCATTTTTTGTAAATTTTGTTAGTAATTAAAATAATTGAAGATTTCATGGTATTCCTTTCATTCAATTAACCAAGTATGCTAGAGAGATTTCATCCTTGCAATTGACCCTAACGATCGACGCAATAAAAATTTTTTTTACAGATTTTAGTCGATTTGATTCTCGGGTGAGGCGAGCGAACTTTCGAAAATCTTTGAATGCGGCTTTATTTCTTTTCCGAAATAAAGGAATATTTCGTTTGAGTAAAATTTGTTATCTCTATTATTTAGAGTACCTACTTTCCCTCTAGGTGGAATAAAAAAATCCACCCTGTATAACTAAAAAAGCTATAAAATATTATTTAATGAAAGATTATTTTCGACTTAAGTTACTAAATAACACTAAATAAAATTTCTAAATAAATAATCTACAGGGTTAATTTTAAAATTTTTTTTATAAAATTTTAATTAAATTAACCCTGTATAGTAATGACCAAAATTATAAATATTAAAAAAAAACTTTTATTTACACTGCCAAATAGAGTAGGTACGTATACAATCTAAACTAAATCAAAGCTACAGAGAAAAACTAGCTAAAACTAGAAAAACGAGCCAATATAAAAAGTAAAAACTACAGAGAAAATCATTATGTCACGTACTTCGTGTTCACTCATTGGAGCTGTGGTATTATTAGGCATTATAAAACTATTTGTTGGTATGTTTACAATCTTTGTGTAAAAATTAATTTGATATAAGAATATATTTTTAAAAAAATTAATTGTATCTTTACTAACCGGTACGGTGAATTTAAAAAAAAAACAATATTATTTAGTGATATCAGTAAAAGTATAAAATAAGTAAATAGATTAACCTTTTAACCGTAAGTAAATTAGTTAGTTCAGATGACGACTCCACTGTGCCAAAGAAGCTCTGTGCCAAAGACTTTTTATTTCTGAAAAATATTGTTGATAAGGCAATAAAAACTATTTTTTTCATATCGTAATATTGATACATAATATTTAAATACATTGAATCTCGTACTAGACTAAATCGTCACGAATTGCATAAAAAACGGCGATGTATGTCTACATCGCATTTTTATATTAGCATCCTACTCACATCGCTTTCTTTTCGTCAGAGGCATAGGTCAGGCTAATCTGGTAGAGATCGACAGTTTCATACAAATTCACATGCCGTCCATTATAAGTAGACCTCCGTCAGTCAATACCTCATCTTGCAACGTAAATTTAGTTATCATGTTTTAATATAAATAGTTTCAAAACCCACTATTGGTTTTTGAACCGATAAATGGACTAGCGCGCTATCCCTGCCGGTTAGATATAATGTTTTTATTTCCCATTATAGTCAATTATAAATTTGTACTATGTATTTTAATCCTTTATCGTACGTAAGCTTAGCACTGCCGACGACAAAGTGATACGTGTTCCCCCTTCGACGAACCGAGCGGCACTGAGCTGTCGATCCCATGAACGATCAATATAAGGTCTTTTCCAGTGGACGTAAAGGTTAGAATTGCCTGTTCTGTTTTAACACTTTTAGCTCGGAACTAGAGGACGTAAGTCTCAAAACCTGTTTTTGCTTCTTGTAACGATTGTGTACATTTTATTGAAAATATTTTTTGACAGCTTTTTAAAACGATATAATATCTTACACTCAGAAAAATTTCATGTAGTTTGCTCCGGCAGTTTAAGAGATATATCGAGAAATCTCTAAAAAACACCTCTTTTTCAAATAAAAAAAGTATCGAACAAAAATTTGAAAAGTACAATTTGCTTTAATACAACAAAAAGAAAAAGATATAAATAATCATTCCTCTAAATTTTGGAAACATCGAACTGCAATACAATAAAGCAAATCACTTCAAAGTCATAAGATTCTTGAAAGCAAAACCTTAAACTGAAATGGGAAATTGTTCGGAATCAAATGAAGTCTAGGAATCAAAACACTTTCCCCGGCTTTAAACCGGTTAATATTTCTGTCTAAATTATGTGAACACTCACGAATAATCTGCGCTTTATCACTATTCCTAGTAGAATCATACTGGATTTTCTGTGCGATCAAGATCTATATGTATTTGAAACATAGTACCTATGAGCTGTTTTTCCTTCGGGTATTCCTGCTAATCCTAAAAGAATTTCTCCCAAAGTATTATTAACAATTTTTGCTCGGATGTCATATTTGAAACTCTGTTTTCCAAAGTTTCTAATTGTTTATTATATTGTTCTGCAGGATTACAGTTAGTTTCTGCAGCGTACTCCCATTAATACGTTCGAATAGCTTTCAACTCTGATTTACGGCTACGCTCAAATATTAAATCTATACGGTCTACGCCTTATAAATTTAATATTTGACCGTAAACTTAAGTATCTACATAATTTAAAAAATAAACCCAATAACAGAAAATATAATACCTACCTACTTACCTAAATAAACCTACATTTCTCATGATAACTAAGTAATATAAACTCAATAAATAAGCAAAATCACTAAAAACTTATACCTATACGAATGACTAATCTTTAACTAACAGTATTATAAAATAACTTACGGTCACCACGCATAATATCACATATACTACCTATACTTTAAAATTAAACTTTATACCTACGACTTATAGAAATAAACTGTACTTAGTAAAAACTAAAAGGAATAAAAAGGTCGCACTGAAAAGCACGGTTTAGAATTGCAAGTAACAGTTAAAAAACATACACGTGCTCGCCACTTGACACGTTCAAATCAAATTTTAAAAAACCGTTCTTATACTTACTACCTATACGGTAGCGATCCGTTGCGGCCGCGCACCACACGTGTACGTGTTTTATTTACAGCACAACTTTTAGTTAGACAATTGTACTCATTGTATATATTTTTCCGGGATAAAAAGTATCCAGTGTGGTGCCCAGGATGAGTCTAGTAAAACTCCCTGCCATTTATTTTTTTGATATTTTCAATGTACAGATTTTTTACTTCTACAGATTTACTATAAGTAAAGATTTATTTTAACACAGCCGTAAGAAAGTGTATTGTTATTTTAGTGCAGTAGACAAAGTATTGCTAAGAATGTAGATTTATTTTTAGAAAGCTTTCTTTCGGATGCTATCTGTCCTAAATCATATGGATAACTGTGTACTTAAGTAGATTTCAAGTCTGATTAAGCTTTCATACAAGCTTTCATAATAAAACTACAATTAGCCATTTTCATTGAGATTAACATTTCACTAAGATGAAAACAACTAGATTGAATAATCAATGAGCTTTTCGAAATAGGTTCATATGAGATGCTTAATTTTTTTTTCCAAATCCAATATCGTTTCATTTCATTTCATTATCGTGTCATCAACGACTGAGTGATGACTATAGTTTAAAGACTATATAATGCACTCATTTGATGAATCGTAAAAAATTATTAAGTATTAATAAGTAGTTGTTTTTTTATTTAAACTATTTATTTTAAATGTTATTAGTGTTGATGTGACATCTTTATTTTGATACCTATATGTATATATATTTGGAAGTGATTGTTTATTGTTGATTTGGTTAGGTGCCGTGTGTACCTCCTCAAGGCAGTAGCTGAAAACCAGCGATTTACTCTCTGAGTAAATAATTACGCTGAGCTATGGCCGATTCCACCAAGCAAAATGGATCCTACCACCATTTTGCTTGGTGGTAGGATCCCTTCTGGGTCCGCCTGGCTAGCAACCACCCTTTATATAAAGTCTGCCGCCAAATGTTACCGCTCCGGCGGTAATGTGTTCCGGCAATATTGTATAAAGAGCCAGACTATCCTAAACCCGTGTGCTTTCATCTTCGACCTCATCGTCACTTACCATCAGGTGAGATTGAGGTCAAACGCGGGTTTAGTCACTTATAAAAAAAAAAAAAAAGATTGCAATGCTACAGCACATTACATTATTATTTTTTTTTTTTTGTTTCAAATTGTATCTTTCTTTATTAATGTGTGTGCCTGTAGTACCTCAATAAACCGGTTTATCTATCTATCTATCTAATAAATACTTAATTAATTAATAATAAACTAAATGCATTTATTTTCAGATCTAAAGTCTTAAAGAACATGCCCAAAATCGAGGGCCGACCCGGCGCCTTGCTTCCCCCTCTGGACTTAGACAAACTTAAGAAAGACATTGCTCAGACTTATCCTGATGTAAGTATAGATATTGTATGATCAATAGAATTAATATTTCAGTAAAACTATTTACTTTAATACCTACTTTTGATCTCTTATTATATGAAAAAAAAAACAAATCGGCACATTTTATTCAAACCATAATAATGTATTGTTTAATATTGTAAACTTAATTTTTAGTAAGTAGGCATTTGTAGAATCGGTCATTTATAGAATTGTATATTTCAAGAATTGGTCATTTATATACTATGTAGTCATTCCGCGACTAAAGGCTTGCAACTACTGCGGAAAGCTAATAGAATTGCATACAGACTTAGATATCCATATAGTCAATAAAATATTCTTGCAATTAAAATAACGTCAATTTTAATCGCCATATCACTCTGAGTTCTATCAATCATAAATTTTGACGATTATTTTCAGGTGAGCGATCACGACGTGATGTCAGCAGCGATGTACCCTCAAGTAGCGAACGATTTCTTCAGGATCCGCGAAAAGTACGGACCCGTCAAACACTTGGACACAAAGACCTTCTTAGTCGGACCTACGGTGAGTACACACTGCCCTTAGGATTATCTTACTAATATTATAAATGTGAAAGTGCGGATGTATGGATATCCGGATATTTTTTCCTGAATCACTGCAGAATAGCTCAACGGATTCGGATGAAATTTGACATAGTGATAATGTACATTCTGTAATAGGAATCCCGATATTCCCGCGGGATTCGAAATTGCGCGGGTAAAACCGCGCGAAACAGCTAGTATTCTATACATAAATACATTCATAACATCACGCCTGTCTCCCCTTGGGGTAGGCAGAGACTAAAGAACGCCAACTGCTACGATCCAGACATACCCTTTTTCGCTTCCTCCTCGTTCATTAATCGTTTCATATATGATCGCCATTTCATATGTATATTAAAATGTTTTTTAAGAAACTTAATTTCGGCTAGATAATGTGGTGTGAACGAGAAGGAATAATTATTATGAATGTAAATTAATCGAGATCGAACGTCGCCATTGAGGCCTTAATAGAAAAAAAAATATAGAATTCACATTTTTTTTATTCAGCCGTTCTATGTTGACTAGTTTTTGTCGCAATCGAAGATTTTATTTGATTTTGTAACTTTTTGTTACTAGTCACACAGTTTCAGAAAATTTGGCATCACTAATGGCAGACCACCAAACCATTGATGTTCATTGCAACAGTTCTTCACTACGTATAAGGGTTATTGTGTTTCAAATATAGTGAAGAAATAGCAATTAAAAATCATAAATATTTTATGACGACCGGCTGGTGTAGCGGTAACATACATTGCCTTCTATGCCAGAGGTCCTGAGTTCGAATCCCGGCGGTGGCGGATATTTGTGTGATGAACACAGATATTAGTCGTCAAGTCATGGATGTTTATATGTTTAAGTGTATTCTAATAAAAAATATGTATTTATTCAATATGTATGTTTATATATTTCTTAAGTATATCAGTTATCTAGTATCCATAACACAAGTTCTTTAAGAAACTTAATTTGGGCTAGATAATGTTGTGTGAGTGTCAGAAATATTTATTGATATTTATATTTTATCATCATATTTTAAATTATTACCAACCCAGCACTAATTATTTCATTTAAGGTGGATTTTTTAAATGATATATCTTTTGCCTTGTACGGCATGCTTATCCCAGTACAGTAGAGCTATCCATAGCCATAAGGTCGGCTTAGAATAGCCCTTCCTATTTATTTACCTACCTTTTACAACATCAACATAATAAGAAAGTGAACTATCCACAGGTTGGTGACACAATCGAAGTGACCATCGAGCGCGGGAAGACGCTGGACATCAAAACAATCGCCGTTTCGGAAGAAATGACCGCCGCCGGAGAAAGAGAAGTGTTCTTCGAACTCAACGGACAACTGCGCTCTGTGTTCATTAAGGATGAAAACGCGAGCAAGGTAAGATTGGTGATCCGGCTCGAAGGATCTCGAATGAATCCCAAAAATAACTCGCCAAAGATATCTTATTAAATCACGAGTATCCAGCACCACACATAAATTCCCTTTTTGCCCATTTCACAAGACAACGTTCGTTGTATACGTATCTCATAAAGTAGTGTATATTATAGAAATTAAGCTTTGTATACATTCCAGCCCAGTATGAAAGTTAAATATTATTAATAATTAAAATGAATTCCGAATATTCTAATATGTGTTTGTTTGTTAAACGCCACAAAATAAAATCAACTAAAATCATGTGTGGCCCGCTGCCACTGTTCTTTATTGTAAATTCAAAACATTCGTTTTTATTTTATTTTAAATTTCTTTATCACAAAATTATTTTATTAAAAACATGATCGAAAGCTATAGTAAGTAGTAAGAGATAACATGTATATTTTTTCCAGGAAATGAAAATCCACCCGAAAGCTGTGAAGGGAGATAAGAGTCAAGTCGGCGCTCCAATGCCCGGAACTGTGCTAAGTAAGTGATACAGAAGTTAAATAATCATTTTATCTTTGTCCTATGTAATCACGTAGCATTTATTATTTTAGGTAAAATATTTAGTCGACTTTTAATAATAAACTTACTTATTTCACCAATTAAGTATGTGTACCTACATAATGCAGTATTAACATCACTAGTTACATAAAATTAGAAATGTGTTTGACCTATTTGGGCACACTACTCGCAGGACTCCCTGTGTTCTTTAAAAAAAACTATTTTTTTCTTATTTAATTCTGAATAATAATAGAAACCATATTTTACTCATTCTTATACTGGATTATGAAGAGTCAGTGTTTTAATTCATTTTTAGGCTAATCGTGTCAGATTGATTTCCAACGAACCTGCCGACAAAGTTAATCTACCACAATTTTGAAAAGAAAAACAATATATAAATCTCTGATAAATGCACTAGCATGGTCATTTGCACTAGCATGGTCATTCATTACTTTACCTCCTAATTCCGCTGTGTGGTTACAAGGTTACTTTGAAGCTACATGTTGATTGTTTCTATTTGAATTTTTTTTTGATTTCCAACCTTATTTCTACAGGTATAAAAGTAAAGGATGGCGATAAGGTTGAAAAGGGCGAACCGATCGCTATTCTGTCAGCTATGAAAATGGAAATGGTTGTCCAAGCCCCGAAGGCGGGAAAAATTGTCAGCGTAGCCATCACTAACGGACAGAAACTCGAAGGAGACGATCTTATTTGCAAGATTGAGTAATTAATAATTTAAAAAATATATACTGCATCGATATTCAAATATAATTGTTATGAGATTTTATGAATGTAAAAAAACGTTGGATTCTATGTGAAATATTTATTATACCTGTGATATGATCACTGTACAACAGTGTTTTGGTTTTAAAAATATTTAACTCAGTACAAGTAACTATCGTGCTCCGATAAAGTCTGAATTAAGTAGGTACTTAGTTTCGATATTATGAAAATTTGTTAGCCTATGTAGATTTAGATCATTCCATAGTAATTGTTAAGTAGAATGCATGTATGTTCCGATGTTAGGGAGTATATGAGAAATAAACAAATCTGGGTCTAATGTACTTCAGTGTTAAGGGATGAAATACTTAACGATTTCGAGATGTCGATATTAAGGCAGATTATTTTAAACTGGTGCTAACTTTGTTTTTTAAAGAATCACTTTTATTATTTTGTTTGTACTTTTAAATTAATACATGTTTATAAAAAAATATTATTTTATTTTATTTTAATACTTACGTGTGTCTAAAATGCGGGTGCAAGATTCACTCTTATATCAGTACAGACATTAAGTAGGGTAAGATGACCGTGGGTTCTACTTATGGCGCATGAGGTAGGTAAACCTGGAGGTTTTCAGTAGGTCAGTCTGGCCTTCTGCCGGATCATCCCCAAATACCCCGCCTTTTACCCTTGGATGGTCGGGAACAGCACTTTTCCTCCAGACAAAAAGATGAGAAAACACTTCTGCCCCTTATTGAATAAAATGTCCAGTCTTATAAAGGGACGCTTGAATTACCTATCTAAATAACCGCTGCTTGGTGATTTGACCACTTGAGGGTTCACCTGGCTCGCAACCACCGAGAAATAGCGCCCAGCGGGGCTAGCATGCCACCACCGACAACGATAAATCGGGCCATTTATCGATATTTTCTTAGAATTTGGCACTAGGAGTATGTATTTTTTTTTAAGAATATGACATTTTTGGTTCTGTGGGCTTAATCATGGTATCAAAACGAGTAATTCTTTCTATTATGGTGCGCAAGTTAGCTAACATGATAGGATAAAATAACAAAATATTATTTATCTTGTCGATTCGAGTCTTTATCGATGGTCGTATGCTAGCCCTGCTGGGGAATACTCTGACGATCTAGTTCTTATTCCACCAGGCTGCTCATGTGAGACAGTTATTTACTTCGCCAAGACACAAAAATCTGCCTACAATATAAGGGTGAACATACCCTAATTTCATATATTTTCACCAGACGTCCAAAAGGAGGAGGCTCAATTCGTGGGTGTGTTTTTTTTTTGTGTTTTTGTTACACGATTTTTTGGACAATTATGAAGCGTTGTTGGATATTCTTGTGTCATATGATAGAGTATACTTCAGAGGTGGTCCTATATAAATCTCATCGAAATCGATTGAGTACTTCTGGAAACTTATCTATTAATCGGAGCATTTATATACATAGATGACCTTATACTTCAGCCAAAGTTCGGAAGTCGGTTTTTTTTATGCTCCAACTTTGTTGATTCTCATACAATACGTTTTTTTAACTAGAGATCTCTTAAAATAACAGTTTGGCAATTCTTTTTGACTCGTAATCTATAACTATAACATTACACGTCGATTGGTACCTATATTCACGTTTTACCTACCTGTTAAAGAAAAAAACGACACTGTGAATTTTAGGAATATTTGATTGAACTGTACAGCAAGTGCGGATCTAGTGGCCAACTATTTTCGATCATAACTTTTTATGTTTTCTGTCAACAAATTCAGGAACACAGCGTACAGCAATAAATTGCCACTACATCCTGGCAAATTTTCATTGTATTTCATGACTTGGCGGTACGATCGAAATTCGCACGCAATTAGTACCGTTAGTTGTTGATCGTTTTATCAAGCCATGACCTACACTTAGATACCTACACCTCTTGTGATGCTCCTTGCGCTCATGAACAAAAAATATATTACCATCAGTTACCGGTCCCCGGTGATACAAACTGTCAGTTTTTTCCGCTGGTTTCATATGCTTACCTACAAACGAAGGCACAATTTTTTGGAAAGAAAATCGAAACTAATAAAATAAAACAATATAAATAGGTAGGTAGTGCAAAGTTGAAGGGTTTGTAAAATCAATAAATTGCTATACAACAGGAAGATAAAATTAAAGGCCTCGTAGGGTATTAGAATGGCCCTACCGCCCTGGGTAAGCGGTGATAAGATCGCCGCTCTAGCGGGTAGGTACTATCGAAGACACTTCCGCTTGACCACCACTTAGTTAATTTTTGCTTGGACTCAAAAAATAGAATAGATCATTTAACAGTTCGGCGCCGCAGCAATGTTAATGCGACATTTTCTTAAGTGATCAGGCCGCGATGTTACCTCTGTATTCCAGAAACATTTTGTATGACGATGACAACGAAAGTGTTTTTGAAAGTTAACAGACTATAATATTTATGTGTCCACTTTTTACTTTAAAGCGCTTTGCAGCACTGCCTCGTTCATAACTAACATAAGTCCCAAAAATGGAACCTAACAAGTTTGTTGGCAACGTGGACGAAGCGGTTTGAACGTGCTGATTTAAAAAAAATGATGATATTTTGATAAATATTGTCTTTTCTATACATCCATTCTTAAAAAAAAACAGATAATAACCAGGTTTCAGTGTAGGACAAATAAAAGAAGAAATACTACTTGGTTATTTAATTTTACTTACATTAATCATCGGTCAGTAGGCACATTGTTAGTAAAACATACTACAATTTAAATACCTACTTACAGCTACTATAAAGTGAAAAACTAAAATAGCTTACGTTTTATTTCTCAAAAATATACAAAGTACTTCTGTTAAATAATAAAATTGCTTAACATAGTCACATTAATTATTTCAAATTCTTTTAGTTTTGGGCTTTGTTCAAAAAACTTATAACAAAAATACTGCTTATGATAAGTCTAAGAACATAATATTACCCAACAAGAAATGAGAATCACACAATTTACCAGCAGTTACTATACAACACTTAATACTCAGAATAATAACGCTTAGAACGCGAGTTTGCCCAAGCGAATTGAAGCTATTTCAATTCAGCCTTATAAGGCCGAATACGTTTCCCGCCGCACAGTGGATCGACTCCATACAAGAGGTTGGACATAGGCATCTTAAATTTTTTTTTAGTGAATATTGAAAAAATAATAATGCCATTGTATTTGCCTATTATTATTGTACAAATGTAACTATGCAGACGTATTCATCAGACTTGTATTTAACGAGTAATTGGCAAGTAAGTGATTTCTTTGTATGGAATTAAACATATATTAGTCTATAACTTCTGAGTTTCGCCTCGTTTCGACTAACGGTTTTTTATATTGTAATGTTAACATTAAATGCTAAAACTTCTCCCTTGACACATGGTGCGCCAAATGTGCGCTTTAAGAAATAAAAAAATATAATAAAAAAAATATATATTTATATACTTTCTTATACAATTTTAACATAAATAATTAAAAATAATAAATACAATAATCTACGACTGCTGAGAATTAAAAAAACCGACCTCACAAACAAACTTTGAAGTACTAGGTCATCAAGGTACAATTTACCGTATTGATACATTTTTTTTTCCAATTTTTCAAAAAGTACTCAACCGATTTCGATAAAATGTATACGGGACCACCTATAGAGTTTATCTTTCATATAAAACAAGAATATTTTAAATTAATTCATTATTATTAGTAAAATCGTGTAACAAAGACACAAAAAAGAACATACACACGAATTGAGGACCTCTTTCTTTTAGAAGTGGGTTGAAAATAAAAAGATAATTTGTTCTATGGTTAAAATCTATTTTAACCGAACACACTATTTTCTATAGGACAGTTTCAATTATTGAAGAAGAAGTTATTAAAATTTAAATGCTTTTTTTTTCATTCGCACTGAAAGCCAAACTCATACTATGGTGATAACACCAACTATAAACGCCTTGCTAATTACTGCTGATATGATGTTTTGTCCATTAACGAGCACCTTTAAAATATTTTAGTTTAGTTATCTTATAACTTCTGTTCTTTTCTGTGAACAATAAACAGCATAATTAATATAGTTAATAATATAAATAGATTCCAGATTACATTACTAATTAGATAATTAACACTTTGTATTGAAAATGATGGTAATTATTAACTAATAACTATTTTGAAGTAAATTAACTAATGATTTGTAGATTAAAACTAATTAAAGACATCTATGAGGGTAGAATCCCAGAGTTGCTTAAATAGGATATATAGGACAATTGCTTCATTAGTTGTCATTTCAATTTCGTACAAGAGCGTTGTCATCATGTCTTTCCGCGGTTTTACCACGTATCTTGATCTTTATGTTGCATTGCGCAACCATAACGATATTAGTGATTATTGCTATTTATCGTCAGTTTTAAAAGAAAACAGCAATATTGAGTTAAGCGAGTGTGTTAAGAAGGAGCTGGATAAGTGGTGTCGTCAATTGTGTTATCGAATCCATTCAAAATGGTCAAAGTCTGGTAGATCCACAGATAAGTTCATGAGTTTGCAATCAACAACGTGGTTGGCATCTGAAATAAAGTGGCCAGAGTGCTTAAAAGAGATAGCTGTGGAAACTATTGAAAATATACCTGAAAGGGGGGAACATTTAGAAGCGTCTCCAGCTACAACAGATGCCTCTACTTCGACACAAATTACTCCTCGCAAATCATTTGAGGATCTCAGTAATCGGCAGAAGAGAAGACGTACTGAAGAAGTTCGTTCATCGAACAGCACCAATGAGCTTGTCTACTCAGTTGAAACAACTCTGAAAACTGCTGGAAAAGGAGACGCAGCTTATATATTAAAATATTTGTTAGAGCATCCAAGCGAAGCTTCAAAATTTAGACAGCAAATTGAAACTGACCAATGTTCGAGAAACATTGAGATATCCACGGAGAAAGCTTTAGCTTTGTACGTAACTATGAAATTATCCAAGTGGCGCTATATTACGCTAAGAGACTTTAGTCTGAAAGAGGGTATGGTCAAGTATCCAAGTTACTACAAACTACAAAAGGAGAAAAAAGAATGCTACCCTTCCGAAGTTCCGTTCCGAAGTTCCGAATTAATATAACGGAAACTAGCGCAAGAATCCAGTTACAAGCCCTTCTGAACTTGACTGTCAAGAGACTCGTTAAGTCATTAACTATAAATGTTGAAAATAATCAAGAACTAGTTATGATAAGCAAGTGGGGTTTTGATGGAGCTTCTGCTCAGAGCTTATACCACCAAAGGTCAGATTCAAGTACACATGATTTAGGAACCGTCTTCATGGCAAGCCTAGTGCCCTTAAGACTTGTGACAAAGTCCAATGATATAATTTGGAACAATGAAGTGCCATCGTCTACATCCTATTGCCGACCGATTCTGTTCCAATTTATGAAAGAGACCGCCGGCAATTAGCTCCCAAAACTTTGATCAATAATAACTTATGGTGTAGTTAAAGGATGTCACAATGCGTTGCATAACAAAATTAAACATAAGAAACTCACATTTCACACGTAAGTACTACTTAGAAACTTATTATTTTAGGTAAATACGTTTTTCAAAACAAAAAAAAATAATTCACCAAAAAATCGAACGCCATTGAGATAAAAATGTTGCCAACTATGGAAAAAATATTAACCCCTAATTATATATTTTCAATATATGTTCAAATATTTGATTCTTGAGCAATCAGTTTACCGTTAGTATGTTTTAGGGGCTGCATATTTGTTGCAAAGATGAAAGTCAGAATAGTAATGACGACATCTATGATCCTCACAATCTGAATACGCCGCAGCTGCTTAGTAATTTGAGACATGCAAAATTATTTATCAATTAGATAACACTTATCACAATATGTTTGGTCTATATTACCTTTATATAACTTTTCAGGCCACACCGTCTAATAAAGCAAATGAAAATGAACCACAAACTTCAAACGAGCCTATAAGTATAATAAAAAAATAAAAATTTAAATTATAAAAAAAAAAGAGTTATCTTTACAGATAACTCAAGAGTACGGACTTAGAGTCCATTTTCGACACACCTCGAAAATGTGCGTTACGAAAACAACTAGCCAAAAAAACTTTGCTTCAAAATAAACATAATAAAAAAAATAGTTTCTGCAACAAAAAGCTCGTCGCTGAAAGAAAAAAATATGACCTTTAAAAAAATCATATTAGATTTGCAAAAAAAAAGATTTATTGATAATGACATCGTAAATATTTTATCTGAAAATTTATTTGCAGCGGAATTATATAACAATTTGATTAAAAAGTAGTAAAAAAACAAAAAAACTACCTATGCCAAAATATACACCTGAATTTAGAAAATTTTACTTTTACACTACAATTTTTTATTTTTATTTTACACTACATTTTTACTCACCTCGAGCTTATAAATATGTTCGTAGAGTATTTAACTCATGTTTAACGCACCCAAAAACCATTTACAACTGGTACCGTAATGTAAATGGGTCCCCTGGATTTACGAACGTAGCATTTAAGCTTTTGGAAACTAAAGCTCAACAGTCAGAAAAAAAATGTCCTTTAGTAGCCGATGAAATGGCAATACGATCCCAATATAAGGGGTGGTCATGAACATGTAAACCTAGGGACAGGAACATCCAAATGTTCAACTGTTCAACTAAAGCCACGGAAGCATACACATTTATTCTTGTATGCTAAAATGAACACTGGAAAATTCTTTTGGGATATTTTTTAGTTCATGGCTTAACCGGAGAACAAAAAAGTAACTTAGTAAAAATATGTTTGACAAAATGTGCACAAGTCGGCATAAAAGTAGTAGCCCTCACATTTGATGCTCACGCAACAAACATATCTACTATGGAATTATTAGGTTGTAAAATAAAGAATTGTAAAAACTTGAAAACTACATTACTACAACACCCAGTAGCAAATTATGAAGTGGCAGTGTTTTTGGACTCCAGTCACATGATCAAATTGGTAAGAAACCATTTTGAGAACAAACAGGAATTTTTGGACCTGGAGGAAAGAAAATTTAAAAAACTCCAAACTCTGTCATGAAAGTGAAATTAGCATCTCAATTACTTAGGAGAAGTGTTGCTGTTGCATTGAAGTTTTGTCGGGAAACTTTAAAATTGGACAGCTTCAAAGATAGTGAAGGCACTGAAAATTTCATCATGATTTTTAAAAATCTCTTCGATATTTTTAATTCTAGGAAGCTAACTCAGCACGTCTATTGTCATCCCCTTTCTCCAGAAAATAAGACGCAAATATTTGAATATTTGGATGAAGCTAAACACTATAAACTTAATTTGCAAATAAAAAGTACCAGAAAACGAAAATACGACGAAGACCATATACGATTAAAAATTAAAAGTTTTCAATCAGTTCTGAAAGTTAAATGCTCTCCTGGTTTCAAAGGATTGCTTGGGTGCATCGAAAGTCTCAAATATTTATTTAGAACTTTCGTCGAAGACACACAGCAACTGAAATACATTAGTACCTACAGACTTAGTCAGGATCACATTGAACTGTTCTTCGGGTCCATAAGGATGCATGGCGGGCATAATGACAACCCCAACGCCTTACAGTTTAAAGGAAGCTATAGAAAATTACTCTGCCATATGGAGTTGCAAGGGGGTGCAACAGGAAACTGTGTCCTACTTGAAACTGTTACAATATTGACTTGCTCATCAGTACTTCAATGTATCAATTCTTCAACTATGACAGGAAGACATGATGATGCTGATGGAGAATTGCTAAAAGTAACACCAATTGAAGACGATATCTCCTCTGAAATGGGATTTATTGATGACCCAGATTGTAAAAACCACATCGTTAGTTATATTGCACGCAACGTCGTGAGATATATCACCAACCACATAAAATGTCATTACAGTGTAGACAATGTTTGCAAGAGAAAAACAATGGTTTCATAAATTGGTGAGTATGCGGGACAAAGGTGGATTGATTTTCGTATCTAAAGAAGTGTACACAATTTGTAGTATCGCTGAAGCTAATCTGGGAAATAATATTAAGCTGAATCCGCAGAAATGCAACACAGAAAAAGAGTTAACTCTAAAAATAATGGCCAAATTCATTGGTCGTTCTCTCTTCCCCATTGACGAAGGTCATATTAATTCACAATATCATGACACAAATCTGATGCGACTTATTATACAGCACTTTCTTAGAATCCGATTCTTTTACGAATCTAAAAAGACAACATATTGCAGATAACATCTTCAAAGCGTCCAAAATTTCGAAAACTTACAATTTCAAGGCAATTAATTAATTAAGATATAATATATAATATGATTCTAAATTTATATTGACTTTTTAATTATCCCCCTCTTTATTCCATAAAGTCTACGATTTATCACAATTAAAATACTATAATGATAGTAAAATATATAATAATTGTATACATATATTGTTCGCTAATGTTATTTATTATCTAACAATTTCCATCCTAATATGACTTAAGCAATAATTAAAAATAATCAAATTCACACAAACATATTTCATGACAAAAAACTATTAATATCAACAAATTTCCTCAAATTTTGGGGAAATGTCTATTGACATGCAACACTATGCGACCGTATGGGTGCGTACCGGCAATGTAATTATGTGACGCTTACGCACACATTTATACAAATGTAGCTTCAATTTTGCGTAGGTACAACTTTGAATGAAACTATCGTTCTAAGCGTTATTATTCTAAGACTTAATATTATATTATAAGAAAATGGTTCTCATACAAAGTTCAACTATTAAAGCTTGCAAAATATATAATTTGCATCTATATTTTTAGACTTATAGTATTATAAACTTCTCTATTAATTTTAATACATTAAGATTGATTTACATCTTTATAGTCCATTTAAACTTTTATACTCTTTATCCGAACCAGCGGATTGGAAAACAAAAACATGTCATAGCAATAAGTACAGCGTTTTTAACATAGTACCTAATTATTAACGTTAAAGAAATTAAAAAAAATGTGAACAAGATAATATTTTAAACAAGAAATTTTAAATTCTGTATGTTTATTCAATAATATTTCTTTCAAGGGGATATTGCTTCCATACGTTTGGTTTATTATTATTTGAATTAATACAGTCATGAAATAAAAACATTTAAGAATGTATTTGATATGTACTATTACTATGTACGCTAAACAATAAAATGAGCTTTTTCAAAGTCATGATTCTTATTTAACCCAGTGCGGGTATAAAATCTCCTTATTATGTATATCCAAAACACAGTATCTAATTACTATTAGTTGTAAATCATTACTTTATTTAGACATTTGTTCCATTTTAAGTACATTTTCTTACTTCTATCAATTGAATGGCAACTTTCATAGGAACCACTTTCAATGTGTAATAAAAGAACTAAATGAAAAATGTCGTAGAGAAAATGGTAAAATAACCAACTTATATTAATTGTAACTGCATTAGTTTGGAAACATATAATGCAGTTATCATTTATAAATCAGCAACTGTATGCAGTTCAGTTGATAGTTCTAAGAATTCTTTCAAGTGTCATTTCAATCACTATTCAAATATATTCTGTGAAAATAATCCGTATGCTCAGTCAGTTACTTTACTAGTAGTCTATTCATTCTACATTTCATTGTATGGGGAAAGCGGCAAAATTTTTACCTTTGTTTTTTTGCCGCTATATTATACCTTGAGGTGAGTACATTACAATACACAACTCTCTCTTCCCCTCTGGGGTTCAGCTTCACCCCTTCCCCCTTGAAATGTGTCCTGATTTTCAGTTTTTTCCGATTTCCAGGAAATCTATATGAGCTAGGTCAAATGTTCATGGGTGGAATTATTCATTAATAAAGTCCCTACAGATAAGTCCTAACAACAAGCCAACGGGAAAGGCGAGCGCCATATCATATGCCATGCAGGATCTACGAAAGCATTCATTCGCTCCATCCCGCATCAGTTTCTCCAACTCTGGTATAACCTTTCACGTGTGTTAACTTCATATTTTCTTCAACGTTGAGGGACTGTGAAGAAGAGAATTTACAGCACTCGAAGCTTGATTGATGGAAAAGTAATCGAAAGCTGCAAGAAATCAATCCTCTTTCTGCATGCAATAAGTGGTTGCGAGTGTTGCGACATCTGCATTTTATGGAAAAGGAAAGATGCAATCGGTTCAACTAGGTAAAAAACCGACCTGCAAAGTGTAATCGGCGTTTTCAATAACCCAAATGCTTCATACGCGGCAGTTGAAAAAGCATGAGAACACTATATTCTATTATATAATATAATAAACAAACTGAAAAGAATCCCAACGAGTAAAGATACGCCCACTTCAATAAATACGTTGGTCTGAAGAATAATACAGCGATATTATCAAAACTACCTTCTTCAGCAGCAGCACGTCGAAATTCAATGCGTATTTTTAATCAACTCCAATTATGGCGAGGACATGCATTAAACCCAGAAAGCTTGGGGTGGGAGTAAAATGATAATATATTATCACCCATTTATGCCACAAAGGCACCAGCTCCACAATCAATACTGAATAGAGTCTTGCTGCTGTAAAGAAGGCTGTGGAAAAGATGTAAAACTGGACTACGTTGCTTCAACAAGGCTCTAGGAGACGATGAAAACAAAGCTGATTTAATTTAGACACAGCGGAGACTTCTTTTAGTATTAATAAAATAAAATTTTTACTTATTAAAGTAAAATTTTTACTAAGCACTGATTTTTGATCAACTTTGATCCACCATATCTTTGAAATCATTAATCCTATCCAATTGAATTTGGGTTTTATGGGTGCGGAATTTATTATTGAATAATTCATCTTTGTCCTAGCCTAGCTCATATAGTTTTACTGAAAATTAAAAAAAAATGAAGAACAGCACACATTACAATGAGGAAGGGGGGTGGAAGCCGAATCCGGTGGGGGAGCGAGAGTTGTGTACTTTAATGTACTCACCTAAAGGTATAGTATAATGTTAAAAAAAATCCGCTAAAAAATCTAGGTCATACCTATGGTGTTACATTCCTTTAAATGAGTCACTTTCGCGTGGTGCGGTCGCCACACCACTAGAAATATAATTCGATTTCTGAATTTCGATGAAATGCTCATATATTTGATAATATAGTTTTTTTTAATAATTCTTACTTGGATCATTATGAGATTAAAGGAGCAAAGGATGACGCATAATTTCGGTACCCACCGCCAATAGCCAGGTAAGATACGCCGTTGGATAGGTCTTAGTAACCTGAATCAAAGTTACTATGGCGCCAAGTTCCGATCGTTAGTCCGTTCAGAGCTATAAGGTCCTAAATGTCGGACTATAATTTTGGTATCCACCTCCAATAGCCATGTAGGATACGCCGCCGTTGGATAACCTAAATCAAAGATACGATTGCGCCAAGTTCCAATCGTTAGTCTGTTCAGAGTTAAAACTGGTCACCTATTGCATAGATAGTAAGCGACAAAGCCGCGGCGCCAATCTGATTATCAGTTGCACACCTGAATTAACGTTTTTTTTTTTAATTTTGTCTTCGGAGATTTTGATTAATTTTATTAGGTTGGCTGGTTATCAGCTTGGACTCAGAATCAAGACAGGCGCCATAACAATTCTTGTTCTAAAAGATTTACTCTTTTCAACGATATATCACACATGTCTATTGAGGCGGGTACCAGCTGTCATACAGAGTTATGCGTCGTCCTTTTTGGAAAGTTTTCCTTTTAATTTCAATTACTTAAGACTTAATAGGTTCTTATTAATCTGATGAATCTGTCTCACTACTATGATATTTGTATTTCGTATGATCTTTTAATTTCAAAGACTTGCTTACAGTTATATTTTTTGTTTTTGTCATTTCACCGCTGGTACCTGGGATGGCAGTTAAATCTTCAGTAACTACGGAGCTTTGACGAGGACTTAACCTGTTCTTATAAAGTTGTTTTTTAGCTTCACTCTCATAATCATATTCTGTTACAGCTTTTAACATAAATTCGTTAAGACTAACAATTTCGCTTTTCATGGTAAGTTCCACAACCACACGACTAGTATCTTCATTTATACCTATTACTTTACCATAAAAGCCAGTGTATTTACCAGAAGTTACTTTAACTTTAGTTTGAAGTGCTAATTCTTCTTTATTTTCTGTTTTTTTTCCAGCACCCAATCCCAATCCTTTAGGTCGTAGTTCTGGCTGCTTACACTTAGTAGTTTTCAGGTTAGGATCCCAACCCATGCCGCGTAACATAGCCATGCCAAACTCTTGTATAGGAATTGTTTCATAGTCATCAAGTGTGGATTCTTGAGCACCATCTTTAAATTTTCTTGCTATAAGGACAGATAACTCTTTTTCCGGCACTTTCATATCCCTTTTGGCTTCTTCTAGTAATTCCCGAACTGCCATTTGGTCTAGCGTCTCATTGTTAACATCATCCTTTTTAATATTCTTAATATCTTCTGCAGTTTTATTTCTTTTCACCTCTGGTGTTGGTTTCATGGGAATTACCATTGGCAATTTTGAATGTGGTTTTTCAACATCAATAACTTTGATGGTATTATTTTCAAAACCCGCAATATATTCTTTAGGCTCTTCTGTTTTAGTTTTCTCAATGTTTTTCGTCTTTATAAAACTAAATAATATCTTTTTACGATCCATACTGATTACTTCTATCAAAAATATAGAAAAGAAAAATCTAACCAGGACACATAGAAAACTGTACAAAATTTAATATTTACACTTATTTAAATGGAAAATAAATTGTTTCACTGTTACAGTCATATAATCAGTCAATATCACCAGGGTCTAATAGAGATTTATCCACTAATGTGCTTGAAAATGTGTCTGCAAGCTCTTGAGCTGTAGCATCCGAACCTTTTTGGATGTCTAAGCAATCTGAAGGATCATCAAACTCATTAGCAGAAGCAACGGAGTTTGCATCACTGGCACTTGAGTCTTGATCTTCACCGTAACATCGACGTTTATGGTCTGAAGGGAAGTTGTGGTGGCAAGGTTCTACACGGATTGCTTGCATTGTGTTGCTGAAATATCAAAAAAAAGTTGAGATATTATCACCACAAAGAAACCTGTGTAAAGTTTGTTGAGCCAATTCTGTGCATAAAGTAAGTTGTAATTGTATTGCAAAATATGTTTGTATTTGTTTGAGTATTTCAAAAAGGGACAGTACAGTATTTATTTTCCTAAATGAGCTTTTTGTATATTACCTTGTTTTCCTCAATATTGGTCTTCCCATTTCCACTTTCAGCTCCAATGAGTACAGTTTCGCTAAAGATTCTAATTTTTCTTTCTCATCAGGGTCATTAAAACAAGGCAACTTTAATTCTCTTTGATATGAATCTTGTAGAAATTTGGACAATTCTTCATTGGCTGCACTTAAAATGAGAAAACCCGGTCTTTCCTCCCGTATACGTCGACAGCCAGCCCTGATCTCCCTGACCTCGGTGACCCCGCAAGTGCCCATGGAATGTTCACTGAAATAATGATCACTCTGTGGTGACTTCTCACTCACGTTTAAATCACTTGATGATGTTTTCTGCAGCGAAAAATTCGTGCGCGGCGTCTGATTGAATTTATTCTGCTTGCACGATTTCTCCTGGAAATTCTGAAAGGAACGAAAAAATGTTTCGTTCGCATTCTGTCCCGACATTCCTGCATTTTTTACATCACTAAAACTAGAAAACGAAGAATGTGGTTGCAGAATGTCTCTACACTCCCTAACATCTTCAATATCAACAACAGTTTTTGAATCAGACATCATTGCATCATCGTCATTTTCAGAGTCAATTTTTACTCGTTTTTTCTTGTATTTATTTTTGCAGCTAGCCCAACCACCTTTTACAAGCATCTTTTCTTTTTTTAATCTTTTTGGAGGAGGCATGTTACTTACCGATTTTGGTGAATTGTTATTGACTGACTTTGAGGATTTGAATGTCAAACTCTTGTTAAATACTTTTAGCTCTTCAATGCCTGGCCAGTCTGTGAGTTCATCATCTCCTTCCCTGTCACTGTCGTTGGTGACTACCCCATCAGAGTCACTGCTGCTTAGAGAACTGGACTCATTACCAGGACATTCTATTCCAAGGACTGAATCATCAAACTGTAAAGGATTTCGCAAACCTATTGGATGAGTCTTGCTCAAAAATTTATATTTTTTGTTATACTTATCTAAACAATTCTTTCCTGTACTCGTTGAAGCATTAAAAAATGGAGGTAAGTCTGTAGGTATTGTGTAACCAGTTACTTTAGCAAAAGTGGGGGTCCCAGATTTAGATGAGTTTTTGTAGACAAAATTGAAGCTTGAACTGCCAGGTATAGATGGAGTTGTAGTAAATGTAGACTTTAAGCCTTCTGTGTTTTGTGATTTGAGTACAATTTTGCTTGGTTGAACTAAAGATTCTCTGCGTTTCTTCTCAAGGTTTTTGATTTTAAAATCATTTTTTAATGGTTTTGATGAGCACCCTCCACTGAATGACCTTTCTCTCATCTCACATCCATCGCCTTTATCTCTATGAGACCATTTCCTTTTGCCACAAAATGAATTCCTAAAACAATGAATTTATGTATAACTAGGGAAAGGCATTTTTTTCAAAAATGAGAAAAGATTACGTAAAATGGTCTACCTTTCCTGTTTAATAAATACTTTATGCTTGTCCATATGGATTACTGGCGCCAGTGCTGCACCCTGTAGAGTAATTAAAATTACATATTTAAATAGGTACCTAACTTGATAAACTTAGCTAAGCTGACAAAGGATGATTGCTCTAGGTATGTTTTCAGTACTTTTAAATAGTTGATGAATATAAATGTACAATTTTTTTAATAGTGGAGAGGGTCTTTTTCTTATGAACATTCAGAACATTGTATTATAAATACTTGTGAAATTGTTTATTTAGAATACAAGGAAAACTGAAAAATATAAAAGAAATACAAGTAGAGATGTGTGAACATTTTGGGCTTTGAAACCAATAATGCTATAACTTTTGTTAGATATCAAATAAATATAGTATTTATTTTAGTGAACATTTTCCTTTTATATTTTAGCAAGCTTCTTCAACATCAGACTTACTTCTGTTGTAACACTTAGTATTTCAATAGGCGGGGATCGTTTTCCATCAACATATTCAACAAGCATCTTCTTATATTTTCTCTTTCGTCTAGCATTGGTAGGTCTTGTTGGAGAAAAGTTTTCATTAAATGAATCTGATTCAAAGTTACCAATCTGGCAGTACTGACGTGATTTCAGGTTTGATGGTTTGTGGATACTAAGAAGAGGGTCGTCAGAATCAGACAATGGTTGTGTGATAAGTGGAGCTTGAGGAGGGCTACTAGAGCTGCCATCTTCAACAAGGCCTATTGCTACACTGGCCGCTGAAATAGTAGAAATTTAATATCATTCAGGATAACAGTTACATTTTATGCTATTTATCTAATAGATCCTTTAGATGGTTTATGCAATTTTATTATTATGGGTAAATCTGAATTCATAAGTAAGTAATAGTTTAAATTAAAATGAAAAAGTTTTGAAAATGAAAATGTAATTTTTTACTGCTATTTCTCATTTCCTAAAATACTAATTAAATTATTGAATGATGATATGAAATAATAAAAATAAGTTATTTCAGTACATACTTCAGTGGAATTTAATATTTTTTTTAGATGCATGATTTATTAAATGAGTTCTGTAATTAATAAATTATTATTTATCTTAGCACAGTCTTATTTTACACGGTGTAAACACAAGTTATAAGTATATAATAATTATAAGCACATAATATATTATGTTAATATGGGTAATGTATTATTATTGATTCTTAAGCATAGATAATGGAGCAACAAACTTTACAAATCTTATTAAAATCACTATTTCATCACTATTATTTCTATAAACTGAAATGGAATAATAAGTGAACGAAAAAAAAATGTGGATTCAACTCACGCAAGTTTCCAGCGGACCTAGTCCTACGACGAAGTCCCAGCTTACGACGTTCCTGCCGGCCACAATTACTCTCTTCTAAAGCCAGGTTTAAGTCATGCGACAACCTTTCCATAGTAATTACGTGGCGAACCCACCGCAAAGTTTACAAACATTCATTATCAACACGTGGAATGATCTAGAACTCACTGTCATTTCAACCCAATGCCGGCGCAGTGTTTATTTACGACTTATAGAATTGCATACCTTGATTTAATTGACCTACTTTGTGGCCTTTCTCAATTTATTACTTTAAAGCTATGCAAACTTAATATGCAGCGTATGTTATGGTCAACTACGAGTTCACTTAGTATACTCAATTTATCCACAACACAAGCCAAGTATTAAATTTTCTATTGAATTGATTCTTAACTGCGTGCGTGCTTGGAAATCCTTCTCTAACAGTTTTGATTGACCGTAAAGGAAATTTTATGGAATTAAAAGGTTTTCCTAACCAACGTGAAAAACGTTGAAATTACGCATAAAGTCACAAAACAAACTTGGTTCAACTGTAATAATAAAGAAATCACTTTTCGAAGTACATAGAACGTAGTGATTGTATGCTTTTTGGTACATAGTACAGATCAAGGAACACTATACTCAAGAGAAGAAGCGCCACTTCATACAAAAGAAATTACCCCGTCAAAGAAATAGTACCTGCTAAGTAGGGTCAGATAGCGCTGGTGTCGGCTTTTTTGAGCTGGCGGGAAATTTAAAATTCATGCATTTTCTTTATGGCGGGAGATTTAAACTACCACGAGATCGACTAGGTGGGGTTCCACTTTCATTGTGTAATATTATAATTTTATTCTTAATAATTTTACCTCGAGCAACAGTGTAAATATTAAAAATAATCATGAAGCACAAAAACAACAGCTAAATATATTGCTCGAGACAAAATGCAACATCTTCAATAAAACAAGGATATTTGAGAATTTTTCAATATTTTTAATTTTTTCAAGAAATGTTTGTTAGCCAACTCACTGTAGGATTGTCATTTGAGCCACCGTTGGCTCTTACAAGCAAAACAACCACAGCTATTTTCCAAAGGATCTTTGTTGATACTCCCTACGGCTAGTCTTTCAATTTTATTTCTTTTATTTGGTTATCCCACAGCCGTTCATAACCATTAAATAACTTGAGTCAGCCCAGTTGTGATGGTGGTTTTCTTTTACATCCTATAAACTCAATATTCCTTATAATTGTTTTTCACTGGATGATAAATTCCTTATGTGGACTACCGGCTGTCCAATTAGTTTTAAATACTTGTCCATCTTCCTTGTGGAGGTGAGGTGGAGTTTAGTAAATCGAATAAATTATTAAAATGTAGGAGGAATGTGGCCGTTGCAATGGTTACCGCAGGCATTTAATCTGAAAAAGAAAATGTAACTATGAGCACTCTGTCAAAAATCTCTTTACATATGCTGATCTCTTACACTACTGGTTTCTCATTTGATAAATTGTAAAGAAATGTAAACTGAATATGAAAACAATAAAATCATTATTGGAAATAATACAAAATTTTATAATAAATTACAGCTCAATATATTTTAAAGTATTTTGGCATGATGTTAATATCTATTTTAATATTTATTTGCATTTTATTATTAATATGTACTTTACAAAGAGCAGAACTATAAGTCAACTAGAAGTATAATATATAGTCATAATTTATTTGAGTTTATTTACTTTTGTTTGTTCAAGCTAGGGAGGGTATCATGGATGGGGCTTATTTACTGGGCTGTAATAAATATATGTATTTACGTTTATGTGTACTGGTACTAAGATAAATATATATAATTGCCAATAGAATGATCAAAGTTTAACTTACTTGTTGATGCTTTTGTATATACTTATGCCCATTGTCAAAATATCTGGGTGGCCAATTTCACTCGCATTTTCTTTTTCATTGGGTTTGATATGACGCTTTGATAGGTATGGAGTGAACACAAAGTGTCGATAAACAGAATCAAGTTCAAAGAACTGTTCAATATGCTTCCAAGGATAACCCTCCATACAGGGTATAAACAGGTGCTAACACAGCGTAATACACAACACAACGTATGTAAAACTTCTGCTAAAGTGAATACGTAAATCTAATTGTAAGAAAATAAAACCAAAAGCCGAAAAGGAAATCAATCAACACAAGCAACAAAATCTCACAATGAAAACGTAAATAAATATGGCCGCCGGCCGGTCGGTCGGTAATGGCCGCCGTGATTTGTTGCCATAAAAAAATGTTCAAAAATCCGCCGATATACTAACCTAATATTTAATTTCATGTTAAAATAATCTTAAGCTCCAATATTTTAATAAAATTAGGTATATTTCTTTATAGCATTGTTAATCAAAGAAGTTTGATAATAATTTCACTGTTTTTAAAAACAAATCACGAACTTATGAAACTATAATGCAGTGATTTGCGCCAACAATAGCAACACTTAATCCAGATCAACTATCATAGATTTGTGTATGTGTGCGTGATGTGTGTACATACACGAAAGTGATCATGCCCTGGTACAGATACATTAAATACAACTTGATTGCTTGCTTGGCTGCTTGACCTCGCTCACTCACTCATTCTAACCCATTAAGTTCCATTGTATAGAGGCGCCCTTGTCAACATATAGCATTTATACATATACAAATATCATTCATATATGGTACAGAACAATAAATATATATTTTTCTCTTTTTTTCACGGCTAGGTTTGCATATGACGAAAGAGACATATATATTTTAGTTATTGCTATGTGTGCCACATACTGTCAAAGTTCATTTGACAGCTGTAGGTACGTGCCTCAATTCGCCATCTTGGTTGCTCGTATTTCGTGGTAGTTCGTTGTCAAGTGTTTGTTTATTTGAGATTTGCATAAATAAACAAGAAATAGTTGTTTAAAACTAAGTCGCAGTGTGGTGAAACTGTAGGTCAAGATGCAATCTTGTTGCATTTTAAAATGTGGTGCAAGAAAAATCAAAAATCAAGTAGCATTGACTCTTCTTATGTGAGTACCATTTTTCATGTAATATCACATATAACCTCTTGAATTCAATTGTAAAGCTAAGTATATATAAATAAATGTTAAAAGAATCTGTATCTTACCTTATTTCCGAGTAACAGACTCTTTTATTTATTTCATTCGTAATTATTTTCATAGTTAAAATAGGGTTATGCTCTGATTAAAATTATATGTATATGTTTAGTGGATTTTGATGTTGATTACATACAATAAGTACCTACAAATATTTTGTTTCTAGATTTCCAAAAAATGAAGGATTGAGACAAAAATGGTTAAGAGCAGTTGGTGAAGAAAATATTAATCCTCGGCAAAAACAGTGGTTTGTTTGCTGACTGCATTTTCCTGAAACATGTTTTAATAGAACTCTAGATGTAATAAGATTAAGAGAAAACTCAGTTCCTTTAATATTTCCCGTAAGTATCAAAATAAATTTAATATAACATTAGGTAATTAAATTATGTCAAATTCAAGTTGATGATAATAAATTTTTAATTTGCTTTTTGTTTTAATTATTTCTTTCTTTACAGGTAACAGGAAATTTTATTGATAATTCTAGTACATCTGCAGTTTGTACCCAATTGTCAATACCACATCCAGTTGCGAAAGAAGCTCAGAAAGAGGTATTTATTTTTATAAAGCATATTTTCTTATAACAGTAGGTATCTAACCATGCATGCTATAGTTGGATACAGTTAAATTAACATTATATTTTTCACCAACAACCAATTAATTCAAAGAGCCTTAGAGTGGTGTAAAATAAATATAAGTTGAGTCTTATAACAATAAGGAATAATTTAAAAATATTCGAACAGAATAACAAATAATTTTGTTTTTTCATATCATATCAATCAACTCAAGATGCCAATGTTGCATTCATTTTAATAAATAGCATTTTATAATAAATATTTAATTTTCAGGTCACACTTTAAAAGAAAATTGAGGCGCTTCAAGAAAAGTGTGATGAGCAAAAAAAAAATTAAGTGCCTGAATGAAAAACTTTGGAGGAAAAACAAAAAACTAGTTAACTTTAGAGAAATCATAGATGATCTTCGAAATAAAAATCAAATAAATATGGAACAAGCTGTATTAATTGAAGACTTAGCTGGATCACAAGATTTTCTGAAACAAAATGTGTTTTTAAACAAATTGTTATTATTTAGAAATGAATGAATGAATGAAGTGTTTTTTTTTATTTCATAACCGATACCTATTTAGTTCTTAATTAATAAAGTAATACTAGTACCTCCTATCATCATGGATAATGTTGTGATTAATTTCACTGACACAGCAAACAACTTGGGGGTCATTATGTTTTCAAACCTCAAATGAAACACGAACATCAGTGAAATTAATTTTAATTTTGAAAATTCCTTCCAAAATCCTTGTCGCTCTAAAATGAACTCAAGTGTAAGATTTCAGCTTCCTAGGTCCAACGGTTTAGGCTGGCCGTTGATGATCAGTTAGTGAGCTTGCTATTTCATATATTAGATTTTTATGTAGGTATGATTCAGTATATTTAATCTAATATTATAGTTTAATTATTTTATCTAACACATATTATTATTGCTCCTCAATCAAACTCTCCAGTCTCAAGGAATTTCTTTATTAGCAGTACCTTTGTACCTACTAACTTTGTATAGATCATTCATCGGTATAATGTATCTTACTTTGTGTACATAAACTGTTAAATAAATCAATTAAGTAGGTAGGTAATGGTACCTAATTTAAGTGAAATCCATATGCACATTATATCCTGACCGTTTGCCAATTTTTTTCCCAAATGTTCCAGCTTGTGCGTTTTTTACACCTAGATACCAATTACCTCATCAATCACTCGTTTAAATTAGCTCTTTGGTTGGAATAATATTGAAAATTATGATTTCACTAATAAAACATAAAAATATTGAAGTATATTCAATATTGACAATCCTAGGCTATCCCCCCCCCACCCTAAGGCGGCCATTTTGGTTGCCCAAGGTTGGCACGTTTTTTTTGTAGGTATTTCGAGTCCATGTGATATAGGTCAATGTTCTAACCTCATCTTTCGCTCAGGGTTGCCATTTATTTTCCTAGATTTACATTCCATTCGGTTCGGTTCGCTTTCGTTTTCGTTACCTAATGCTGGCTCCTGCTGCTGGTAAATCTATATAATAATTTGTTTTTTTTTTCGTCAAAAGGAATGCATCGAAAATGCGGACCATAAAATATACGTTGCCATATAAGTTTAAATCAAGTACCTACATCCACAAATTCCGCTAACGCATATCCTCAGAGAAACTGTGGTATTCATTTTATATAAAACTTATTACTACGCAATCATGGGTTTCTATCAATTCAATTTTAGGGTTGAGTGGCAACCAGCCGTCGATACTAAGCAACAGGCTATTACTGCTAGTATCACGTGATGAGACAGACATTTTATAAAAATCACTTTAAAATTATCTATTACTTATCTTTAGCATTTGACAGTTGTTATGGATCAAGCGTAGTCAGCGGCTCTAGTGGAAAAAGTAGGCAGATTTCTCACCCATTAGTCTCATCGTGAGAAATAGAGGTTGAAATTCTACATGACGGCTTATTTTTAATTTCTTATATAGACCTTTTCATTCTTTTCAGAGTCTAAGATAAGAGAACCAAAAAAGTGTCATCTCTTTTTCACTCTTGAATATTTAAATGGCAGCTATTGATACATGTCACGTATGATTTACATTGTGTAAGTAAATCAGGTCTAAACAAAGTCCTTTTACTAATCAAAAAGCATACAATCACTTCGTTACTAATAACAAGATGGCGCACTAGGCTAGAAGTAACGGTCTGAGCGAGAAGTTTCTATTTTTTTTAATAAAATCAAAACCTTCTTGGTGCAACTTGTTTGTCTTGATTGACGTTGTCAAAATGGATGTGTGCTGTTCGGGTTACCATCCCGTAAAATATATTTCTTTTATTCGGTACAATTAATGCATGTTAATTTTTCGAAAAACGGTAACAACTATTTTTATCTGTACACGATTCTAAGCTGCAATAGTTAATTAAATAAGTTACTCTTACTGAAACACTTACTATGGTAGGCATGTAAGTTCAATGAGCTTGTTTTATGGAGACCACACATCGGAAGATGGGTTATCTGAGTATACACAGACATGAGCCAATTTATACAACTCAATTTTTCAAGCTAACCTCGTACGGTCTCCATCACAGGACCTCTTTCAATTCAATTCAATTCAATTTTAGGGTTGAGTGGCAACCAGCCGTCGGTACTAGGACCTCTTTCACCGGAGCAAGTACTCCAGTTAGATTAACAACAATGAAGTTTATGTCATGACTAAATAACTAACAAAGAACGCATAGTTATAAGAACGCATTGTGCATTATTTTTGTACAAATTACATAGTACATAAACAAGAAAAAAATTCAGCATTTTTTACATTTATTTACAATATCCAGATGAGGCCTTATTAACAACAAAAAATGTTCTAATCATCACTATGTACTTTCTTTATTATCTAAAAAAATTTACTGCTCTTTCTTCATTTTTAAAACAGTCTTTACAGAAGTAACAAATCCCACGGAAATTGTTCTTTCGTTGAATTTAATGTTGTATTGAGCCAATTATACTTGCAGAACTTACAATGTGTCGTGTTCGTGAGGTCTGGCCACCGAGAAGGGAATTTATTTTAATAAATTTAACGGATGCAACATTTTCAAGAGATTTTTATTTTAATACTCCACAAGAAATCTTTTTAAAAATAAAATACACTTATAAAAGCTCATTATGGAAGATTCTCAATAACTGCACACAGAAAACAATTTTACATCATCTCAAAAGGCAGTGTCATTCACATTTCAAATATATCAATTTACTTTTAAATCTCTCTGACAATGCTATAAAACTCTATGCTAAAATCAAAAACCTTCAACATCCCCTCTGAATTTTAGATAACAAAATAGAACTCTAAAATTCAAACATTTAACAATTTTTGATTACAAAGTTACAAGTTATACAAAGTTACACATTTCACAAAGTTACACCCTATATCTAACCTCTCCCTGTATATTAAAACCAATATCAAGTTATCATTTCAATCAATAATCGTTTCAACTGGGCCTCTCAAACTTCATTTTCTTCACTGGCATCCGACATTCCCCCTGTACGACATTCTCCTTTATTCTTCGAAACCTCAATCTGCATTTTCTTCACTCTCTTATCCTTTCTCAGGATCATATCGTTATTTCCTTTCAGCATAATTGCTCCTCTTAGAAACTTTACCTATATGTATTGCTCTTTCTTCTAATCTATTTATAAAAAAATATCTCCCAACCACTCGCTTTCTTCTTACACATTATCAGTCCGTAACGGAACAGTTTCATATGATTATCAAGTAGAAAGTACTATTAAAAGTAGAAATCTCCTTTACTATTTGATATTTATTTTTGAAATCAGTTTCTTAAAACAAAGCGTTCTAAAAAATCTTTCAAAGTAAAAACAATTATTATTAAACTAAGTTTATCTACACAAAGGAATATACAGGATGTTCCACGTAACCACTTAACCTACAAATCAAAGGAAAGGGGGTTGTAGGTAGACCATGGAATGACTATTAAAAAAAGTCCCATACCCAAGTAACGTGGTTTAAAAGATAGAGTGATTTATAAATTTAATAACTTAACTTAAATTATATTCACTACAAATAATTTTGAAATTTTAATTTATGAGAAATATTTAAAAAAAGTAGACTTCGTAATTTAAACGCAGACATCATTCCTAATCTAATTTTAAAATATTATAGATTATTGATATGTACACCGCGATCACGAAAGTTTACCTCCAGCTGTTAGGTTGGCTGCCATGAATCTTGGGTTGCCGTATTAAACTTTTATCACAAAATACCCTTTGTATTAATAATAATGTATTCACCTATATTTCATGCCTTTCAATTAGTAACTTTCTTTTTGATCTACATCTTTTACAATTTTCTAAAAAGTAGAACGACCTCCACGAAAATTTAAATCGACTCTCAAATGTGCTAAGAGTTTCCCTAATGTCAGTATATCCTTTCAAACCTGTCGAGCATTTTATTTGGCTAGTTTATATTAGGATAGTGATGAAGTAAACAAAGACAATTCATATCCATATTCCGTAAATTTAGAACATGCTTGCTTGCGCATTAATATTTTCCCTGAAAGTAGGGAGATTTTGCTGAATCCTCATTTCACCCCATAGATCTCTAACACTATTTCACCCTCACGCAATCACGCACGCTCCCTGACAATGCAATCCAAGCGCCAAAAGGGCCTTATCGGATTATATTTCTTCACTGTTTTTGGCATAGTCAAAATAAGTTTTCATTGAGATTTCAAAAGCAGTAATAGGACGTCGCCTAATAACGACGGCTAGTTGCCATTAATCTAAAAAAAACAAGAGATTTTAAAAGTGAAGATTAAAGCTTGAAGAACACCTGCAAATCCTGCAATCGACTAACCTTCAACAGACTAAGATTGATCGTGTAGTAGAAGATTTAGTGTTTTTGATTGACCGTTGAGCCGTTGGCTGGTGAAGTTTACTTCGAATAAGGCATGTCATGTCAAACAACAAACAAATCTATTTTGTTCTGTCAAAATTTGCGCCAAAACTTAGTTGTTTTGGATAGCGCATTTTATTAATTTGTTTCCTGTGCTATATTTTTATCTTAGTGACTGCAATTCACATACCTACTAATTTAAAAGGTACGTAATAATTGAAATGTATAATTTGTATTTTATTTTACTTTGTTATTATTAGAATTATTTATTATAAATTATTTTTTAACGAGTTTTTCTACATTTGGTAAGTGTTTACTAAACAAAATATTCACATATTTCTACTTTCCTAAAGATACGAATTAGTTTGAGATCAACTTTTTTTTAAATAAAGCGTTAAGTATCTTCTTAAGCGACTGATACCCCATTTTACTAATTTGCTATAAGTACACTTGTTTTACTTTGTTATCCAAGTACCTACGCTTCATTCCCAAAAAAACTTATTATACTTTTCATCAAAGGTGTTATATAATTGAATGTATTATCAGATTTCGGTTTTCGTTTATGGTACCTATTAATAGTAATAACTATAAAATCAGCCATATCTATAGCTTATGATACTTATCAAATATTTCTTAGAATAATCTTATAAAACCAATGGTCAAGTTATTATTATCACAATCCTATAAAATAATGAGTATCATGTAAAGGATGAAACATTCAATATTAAGCATCAAATATCTCTTTGTAAAGCATATCCAGAAAGTTATTTGTTTGGGTATAAATAAATATTGTTATTAAAATCTTGGATTATTGCTAAGTATTCTAATTGAAAATAAATTCTGATGTTATTCTTTTTAAGATACATGTCAGATAGATAAATAATTGTTTATTAACAATTCTAGATCGTTGTTGGGAATGGTATAAAAGTCTAGTAACTTTTGAAACTAAATTTTTTGTTGAAATATAGCCTAATAATTTTCAAACTCCCCGGGAGGTACTTTCAGAGATTATTGCTACTAACAAACTCTCTAGCATTTTTAATTTACCAAATCTATCAAGTGTACCTAAAGTCATCTTCACTAGCTCATAAATTTAAATGTTACATTGAATGCACTAAGTAAATCATAGCCGTCATACCAACTGGTTTACAGTCACTTACTTGATATCTATGGATAGAGAAAGAAAGCCAAACTGTGTAATAAGATTTTTTTGGGGACATCACTATTTCATTTAGATTAGTAGGTATTCCATTATCCATCAAGTCAACAAATCTTAAAAATTACATTCATCTGCTAAAACACTAATCTTTGTGCCAATGGAGATGTTTTTCTATCGCACTTTCTATCCTGTGCCTTATTGCTTTGTTTTTGTATGTAAATAATACAATCTCATACTATTTTATACTGTCAATAGTTTATGAATATATCTACATGGGATTGTCAAAATATAATTTTATACATTCTGTTTTGTAAATTTTTGTGCACACCATACCTGCATTACCATTATAAAAATTAAACTTGTAAAAGTTTAAAACATGTTATATTTCTAGATTTATAACTGTCAAATTGTTAATGCATGGAATTCAATGTACTTATAAGTATATGTATAAATAAATACAAAAATAAACATTTTACAATTTAGTTAGTAATAATTAGGTATTGCATTAAGTTTTCACAAATCAATACCCTGAACAAAAAAGGAAAAAACTCTTGCACCTGTGAATCATTACTTTTTTAAAAAGCCTATTGATATAATTAAATGTGAGATCTTTTAATTATAGTAACATTTATAGTTTCAGTTTAAGGGTTTTATGTTCCTGAGTCTTACACCTGTCTACTCCCATTAAGTTAATAAATCAACTTTGTCATCACTTCATGGGAAGCCTAGAGTTCTATAAAGGGGTATGCAACAAAATTAAAAAAATAACCATATGCTAAACTCAATACACATGCACACTGTTGGCAAATACCTATTTAATTAAAGTACCTATATAATTAAATAAAACACTTTTTAACCGGATAAAAAGTGTTTTATTTAATAGTATGAATCGCGAAAACTTAGACAATATTATGTACCTATATAATTTTCATTTACTAGATGCTACCCACCACACAGTATCCTTTGTAGTGATTATGCAGTTTTTGCTTGACAAAATCCATATACTCTCTCAATCTTACTTGATTGATATGTGTAGGCAGGTAAGTAAGAAAGAAGAAGGATATGATTAAAATACTCTATGAATAGTAAAATATAGGTAGCAGCAAACAAAACACATTGTACCAAACACAATGTTTAGGTATATACAGGGTCCGCATATAATAGTCAATTATATTTTAATAGCAGATTAGGTATGAGTGGGTGTGACTTTCGAAAAAAAATTTTTATTTTATAAGTAATTTTTTCATAAATTAAAATTTCAATATTGTTCTCTGTGAGTAAAATTTAAGATTAATCTAGATTTTATGACTATACACAATTAGATGAACACGTTTTTTTTACTTGTTGTGTAGTCATAAACTACAGATCAAACTTAAATTTTTATCACTTAGCAGAAATTTGAAACTTTAATTTATGAAATATATTTGGAAAAAATATTTTATTTCTCGTAATTATGACCCACTCATCAGTCTTAATCTGCGATTAAAATATTATTGACTATTATATGGCGACCCTATATTTGTAATAATAGCTTTATTTCAGACATTTTTACATCCATATTATGGATGTAAATGGCGGGACATCGTGCTTTTTTACTTCATCGCTGGCTTTACGCTGGAACTATACGCTGGTTTAGAGTCAAGTGCGATGTAACGAAAAGTGCTTGAACGTGCCCTGACTGTCTCTACGTTCTTGGTAATCTTCGGAAGTACCTACTGAACACATTTTGATCTGGTTTGCACCAGTTGAAGAATAGTTCTTGCAGGCTTGCTAGGCTATTAAACAGCACGATATATTATCTACCAGTCTAACTCATCATGGTTTTTATCAATGAAGTCGGTGAAAATATATTAAAATAATCATCGAATGCACAGCATTAAAATTTAATTATTATTATTAAGTATAAAAAAAACCGACTGCACTGACAGATTCAAATTTCAAATCCTTTTCAAAACTTTGGCTGGAGTAATGGTTATGTATTCTCGGTTTTCATAGGTATTTTTTCGAGAATTTCAAATTTATCAAAAAGTACTCAATCAATTTCGATGAAATTTATATGGGACCAAGAATATTAAAAATCCGTTCATAACAGTCAAAAAAATCGTGTAACAATGATACAAAAACAAAGTTAAAAACATACATACGAATTGATACCCTCCGCCTTTTGGAAGTCAGTTGAAAACTTGAACTGCAAAAACAGTACTACTTAAGGCCATACTGCACTCGAACGGAACCGGCCTAATGCTAGTTTCAACGCAAGGACTGATTGTCCTAATCAAGCTATGACGATGGTCAGACTGCGGCCGATTATTCCTGTAATGCTCGGATGAACAACATAAATGAATTTTTGTTAAATAAGATAAAGGTGACTCGGCCTCTGAGGAAATAAAATCGAAGATTGATTAAATAAAGTATGATTTAAGACAAGTTATGTATAATAGTATTTCAATTTCACCCTAATTTACTTTTCCATACTTATCAATAGATTTAACTAAATGTTTCACGCGGGTACCCGAGCAATTTCTAAGTCCCCGGGAATATCGGGATAAGTAGCCTATGTGCTATTCCAGGTGGTACACTAACATTATGCCAAATTTCATCCAAATCCGTTGAGCCGTTCAGCCGTGATTGAAGAACAAATATCCATACATCCAAACTTTCACATTTATAATATTCGTAAGATAAGAGACATTATTAACTAGATTTTTTGTAGGTATTTAACTTTTCGATGTCTCGATGCAACATGACTGCTCAAGTTGAATCAAACGATGATAATGATACTCTATTGCTAAAAGTTAAGCTATCAAATGCAAAAATAATATTTCAAATCTGACTGTTAGATTCCGAGATTTAGCGCAATTCAACAAACCCTTCAGTTTTATTATACCTACAGGGTGACTGGTGACAAATTTTACACATTGAAGGAGATCTGTACTCGATTCTGATCATAGTTATCTAATAAAAGTAGGTACTTAATTTTCACTAAAACCTATAGTACATAAATAAAGTGTTTACGGAACTAACAACTCTGTAAGCTCGCAACGCCACGCCGCAAAAGTAGTAGGTGCGCTAGTGTAACCATGCGTTGCATGATGAATTCTTTAACTTTTGTTTAAGTTTACTCAGCAAATGGTTAATATTAATTTTTATTTTATTTTTTCTCTGCATGAATAATCTCAAACTATCACGTCCTGGAATTTAGAAAGTGATCCACCAGTTACCCTGTAAAAGTAGATGCTGAATCATGAAATCTCACTACAAATACTTCTCAATGGACCTTCCTCACAATCCCCAGCACCATGGAAGGTGCAGTGACCCCGGAGGGAGCGCGCCGCACGCGGGCTGCCCTTGCAGAGATCCCAGTCCGCCTGGATCTGCTCCGAGTCACTCCGCTGCAGCCGGTCACTAACACGAGAGAACGAAGCCCGGCTCTGCCGTCGGGATATCTTAGTCCAGCTCCGTCGCCTGACGAAATATTGATACAACAAAGAGGTAACTTTAGAAGCTTTGCGTAGTTTTACCCCCGAAACGTTAGACCCCATAATAAGGCGGCCCTCTTAGGCGCTGCGCAAACGTAGACACTTTTTGTTGCCGACACGGCACACCATCACCGGGAACCGTAGTTTCTGTGTCCTATAGCGGTGACCGGACACAGTCGCCCGTTGCCTGGACACTGCCGTAGTTTCTGTGTCCGGTGGCGGACACAGCAACTACGGCAACCAAATACTCTTCAATAAAGACAAGGGACCCTGCACCGAATCCGTTAGCTCAGTACAAATTGTAATAATGTTGCTTGTGTCGTCAACTGACGACTTTTAGTTTCCAGTTACCTACACCGAACACTTTTTGATCGTCAGTAGTATGTGTTAACCCTTAATAGGGCATGGTTAAACTGTGGATGTTTGCAAAAGTTTCAAAGCTAGTATGTAATTAGTGGTACATACAGATTTAGGATTTCATATCAGTATTTTTTTACGTGTTTTCAGTTTTTCAGGAAACTATGTGGGAAAATAATTCCTGTTGACCAATTACATTGTAAGCTTTCGTGATTCCTGGGAAATTATTTCCCAACTAGTGGGAAATATATTTCATACTTACATTACATATTAGGAACAGTTAGTCAGACTATGATAATAATTGAAGTAAATAAAAACACTAAATTGAAAAATAATATCTAATTTATTTTATTTGTGAAACATTTCAAAACAAGGGGCAGCACATAAAGATACCTTGCAAACTTTACACATATATTTGCTGCGTTGCTCCTTTTTACGTGTACTACACATTCTGCATCTTCGAAATTTGGTCAATTCGGGCTTGTGGGATCCTACGTCCGATTTTCGAATCTCTTCCGGTACTGAAATGGTACCTCCTTTTTTGTTTTTGAACACGGCCGCGAGGATTTTTCTTGACGAAAAATTGTTGATGAGTCCTCTGCCCAATCGCAACCGAAACTCTTTATGGGTGTTTCTCCTTTCTGAATGTGACGTCATATAAACAATATAAGAATTGATGACGGCTGCCTCCAACAAGAACCAAAAAAGTCTGTGCCAATTCTTCCGCGACTTTCGTCCTAGCGGGTATGATGCTCTAAAGTGATCGAAATGATCAACACCACAATTGAATGAATTTATCCCTAGAGAAAGATGTTGGTTGCGCATTAGAGCTTTCATCAGGCTCTGTCAATACTGGTACTGGGGAAGAGTAGTCTGCCTGGACATCAGCTACAGCAACAAGTGAGGTTGTTTGACCAGGGTTTTGATCAAGTAGCATAGGAACATCCGAAATCACATGAGAAGGGCCTGCATGGACTTCAGCAATTGCATCTTGTGAAGTTGAAGGTACTTGAGGAAGAATTGGCTTAGAAATCGTTGAATTGGTGAATTCAAAAAAGTTTCATCTTGGATAAGAGACCAATCTGATTCTCCCACCAATAAAGAATGTAATTCTTCGACGGAAATACCTTGAATCTCATCCAAACGCTTGTCTAAATTGACATTGTAACTACTGGTGGCAAAAGAGTCAACTGAAACAGGTCTTCTTCTTCCGATGAACAAAGTAGCTGTGACAAGTGGAACTCAATTTCAGATTCGCAAAGTTGTTTCTGAAACGTAAAACAGTGCTTATGAGATAAATATAAATTCTGCATGCTTCCTATGGAAACAGTTTTCCCACATAAATCGGTACAAAGGAAACCTAAACGGGCAACAAGCAAATATTTCCCACATACTTTGAATCCATCAAACCAATTAATTTTTTGTTATTTGGAAAAATAAAACACATCAACAACTGAATTAACATTACATCTATGCAAAATAACCAAAAATGAACACTTACCGGATTTTTTCTCGACATATTATCTATTTCAATAACAAAACTGCATAAAAATACAAAAACCGTTGAGTAATTATTGTGACAATGACATTGACATCTCTTTTTAATTTTTTCTTTCGTTCGGAAACGCGATCACAGGCCTGTAGACCATAAATAATATATTCAACTACGAAATGACAGTGACAGCTCATGGGAAAATGCACCCCATTGACCGTTTAAACTGTGATATTCAATGTGGGAATAATGTTCCTGTTGCCTTTTTAAGGGTTAAGTGTAAGCAACTGGACACAAAAAATCTAAACGTATGCGCAAGGAGTGGATGATTCCATACGGGTTCTATGGAAATAAAATATTCATCAGTAGCTTGTATCTGACACAAGACACAAAAGTGTCTACGTTTGCGCTATGCCTTAGAGTTCCTGTGCGCCTGAATCTGCTCCACTCGGTCAGGATACCACAACCCTGCGCCTTCGTTTACACGCGTAACGTTAGGTCCCGTAAGTTTCACACTAGCTGTCCTATTGCGACTGGATCTGCTCCGAGTCACTCCGCTGCAGCTGGTCATTAAAACGAGAGAACGCAGCCCGGCTCTGCCGTCTGGATACCTCAGTCCAGCACCTTCGCCTGACAACATATTGATTCTACAGAGATTATTGATTAGCAGCTTCCTTTACCCGCGTTACTTAAGGTGCCGTTAGAAGCAAGTGGGCTACCCTTTCAGATACCTCAATCTGGCTCCTTCGCCTGACGAAATCTTGATTCAACAGAGAGGTATTTTATTAGCAGCTTTGCGTAGTTTTTCCTGCATAGCTGTAGATCCCGTAGGATTCGTGCGAGTTGCCTCAGTGCTCCGAGTCACTCCGCTGCTGCCCGGGTAACTAACACGAGGGAACGCAGCCCGGCTCTGCCGTTAGGATACCTCAGGCCAGTATGCCTCCTGACGAAATATTGATCCAACAAAGAGGTAACTTCATTATTTATTAGCAGCTTAGCGCATTTTACTTGCGTCACTTGTGCTCAGTGCGGCTGGATCTGCTTCGAGTCACTCCGCTGCAACCGGTCAGTAACACGAGAGAACGAAGTCCAGCTTTGCCGTCCCGATACCTCAGTTCAGCACCTCTGGCGAAATCTTGATTCAACAGAGAGGTAACTTCATTAAGTAGCAACTTTGTGCAGATTTGCATGCGTAATTTCATTAGAATCAGACGGGCTGCCCTCGCAGAGATTTTAATCAATAAAGAATAGATTTATCGCGTTCAATGAATTTATTAGACTAGAAGATTATTATATTATTTTAGGCCCATATTTGCAATTTGCAAATTGGCGCATACTTAAAAATGTATCAGTTATAAAACGCTAACTAAGCAACTTTACGACAATATTCTGTCCTCTATTTCTTTTTCAGTGAGGTCATGGTTTCATCACTTCTGGAACCAAAGCTTACAGTAATGGGAATTAAAGAGCGGCCAGATTTACTTATTTGTTTAACACTTATCCGACTCAAAGCTTGGATCGGCCACGCGTCATAAACCTATCATCTATATCTGATGGTGTTCACTGACAATCGGCCGGATCCTGAGCTTAAAATAACCCTACCGCTCCTGGATAAGCGTTTCGTAAAAGGCCACTAATCCGAGTGACCGCCGCTTGGTGGTAGGATCCCTTCAGGGTCCGACTGGCTAGCGACCACTTTTTATATAAAATCTGCTGCCAAATATTACGGCCGTGATGTGTTCCGGCAATATTTTATGAAGAGCCAGTTCTTTCCTAAGCCCGTGTGCTGTCATCTTCGACCTCATCTTCACTTACCATCAGGTGAGATTGAGGTCAAACGCGGGCTTAGTCTTTAATTAAAAAAATAAGCTTTTCGGCTTTCAAAACTTAAGTTAACAATAGCAAAATAGTTTTCTACTTATCGACACAAAGCTTAATCAGCTAGTTTAAAAAAAGGTCAACGAAATTAACTAACTTTATACATGTTAAATAAGAATATTGAATTCCCACCTGAAACCCTACATTTTCATGATTACAGGTCGCAAACGTCTTCCAGTTTCCTGGTCTCCAGACATCGATTTAAAACGTACCGCGTTCCAGTCTACAGTCCGCACGCCAACGAAGACTAGTCCTGGCCGGGACTCGCCTCCGAAACTTGGGGTTACACTGAGATCTACGCCAAGAAAGCGTCTCTTATTAGACACCGAACGAGTGCCTTTAACCCCCGAAAAAATAGACTTTAGCGACATCAGCACCCCACAGAAGTTCAAAATAACAAGTCCGATTAAAGGCACTCCCCCAATCAAAAGGTGTCGTCTCGATGCATCTCTCACGTCGTCAGAACACAAAGGTCCTATTGACGTCGCTTTGAAAGGATTAAGTCCTGTACAACTCATTCACATGATTAAAACGATCACTCATAAACATCCGGAGTTGGAACAGGAGATCAGAAAAGAATTGCCATCACCAGACCTGTCGCCTCTAGAAGAAAAACTGAGTTATCTGAAATCAAACGTGTTTAAAAGTCTTCCCTCATCGCGTTTGACGTCAAAAACAGACTCCCCTGCGTATTCAAGAGCTTCTATTCATTTGGCGGCGTTTAAAAAGTGTCTCATAGAGCAAGGAAAGATGTTAGTCGAGTCGCAGCATTGGGAAGCAGTCGTCAACTACGTATTCCTTGCCTGGAGCTATGTCAGGGCTACGCCTGTTTGGGATAATCAACCTCATAACACTTTAAGGAAGCAATGCTTCAAAGCGTTGACCAACTTCTGTGCAAGTGCTTTGAAAAAGGGTTCTCTACATAAGGAGTTTCTTATTGATGTTCAAGATAAACTTCAGGCTATGGTCGCTGACAGCGAAGACATACAATCTTGCTTAAAACTCATTCAGACTCAGGTATCAGAGATGAATTAAGACTATAATAATGCAGAGAATTAGCAGATAATGCATTTGAATCAGGCTTCCGATTATTTTTAATACAATGTGCCTTGTAGGCAAATACCGATTTAGAATAATTGTTAGTGCATTATATTACATTTTTTACACTTATAATTCGTAAAATAAATAATGTAATAGTAAGTATTGTTCAAACGGCATACCTTTATTTTGCTTATGTCAGTGTTACTGATTTTTAACATAGCTTTCATGTGTGTATGTTTCTGTTAGTTTTGTTCCGAAGTTTCTCTATCTTTGACAAACTTTGTTATATGAAATCTTATTTTATTTGTGTCATTACATTATTTGAAATATTATTAATAATGTTATTGTAAAGCTGTGAAAATGCCAAATAATTAACTATTTTAATTATTACTGTACTGAATTCTTCATAGACTAAATGTCAGATTTATAAGTGTAAGTGAAACTGTACTGATTTTAAATTTTATGAATTTAAGCATTATTTCTGTAAGGGAAGTGAGACAAAAAATGTGCCTTAAGTGATTTTTATAAGACTTGTTCAATGGCATTTTCATTGACTAAATATTGCCTTGATATTGTAACCCAGTAATGTAGGTATGTTTTGTACATACTTAGTTTTTTATTAAATCATTATTAAATAAATTGCCTAGTAGTTTTAATATTCACAAAGTGGAGTTCAATATACTACCTTGATATTCGATCTTATAAAAAAACCGTATTTGTGTTGCCACTACAACCACAACCGGTTACGAGGGATTGTTGGTTTTTCATGAAAAAACCTCAGTTACCAAGTGCAACCTAGTATTAAGGGCCTTCGTTGCGTTAAGTGGGCGCACGCTTGCTACGTCGTGGGTTTCCGCGGCGAACTCCCGTCTCGCAGCGCCTAGTTGCGTGCGTCTGGCTGGCTGGACATTTTCGCGGAGAGAGTTGCTGCTTATCCAGGAATAAGGCCGTATACAGAAAGAAAGCTGGAAACTTATAAGCGCTTCACAGCGCTGGTGACCTGGAGGAAAATATATGAACGCGCGCCGATAAGCGCTGAACGGTGCCGACAAGCTTCAACACGCGCTGGTCAGCGCTGGGAAATCATCTTCCGATGAGTCCGACATTTTGCTTGGTCTGCCTCAACCTGCTTCCTTTGTGTAGAACGGACCAGCGCTGTCAAGCGCCGGTAAGCAGTTATAAGTTTCCATCTTTCTTTCTGTATACGGCCTTAGAGGGCCCAGTCTTCAAATCCTTACAAGATTTACAGGGAATTTAGACAAAAATAGTTAAAACTTAATGAAAAGGGTCATACATTTCTTAAACGTGAATTAAAACTTAAAGTACTTAGGTATTTAATTAGTTTGGCCCTTAGTTCAGATGCTTGCTTAAAGTGGCATACCCTATATCTCAGCAAGTACTGTCTTTGAGACTTAAGTTAAAAATTTAGTTAAGTAGAAGTTAGTGTCGTTTTCTTTATTTTAATGTCATGTTAAATTATTTAGTAGTGTAATATGAAAGTTAATTCCTAAAGCTAAATTATAAACTTACCCGATGGTTGAGTTTACCCTTACTCAGTTGTATTTATAGTAACATAGTAGTATTTATAGGGAATTCTAGTGAAAACTTAGATAGTTACCTACCTACTTTTATTACATAACTAGCTGTGCCCGCGGCTCCGCTCGCTATAATTTCGGGATAAAAATTATCGTATGTTACATCTAGTACCTCTAATGATTCGTCGAGTAGTTTTTGCGTGAAAGCTGAACAAATATCCACGCTTTCATATTTATAATATTAGTAAGGATAACGATTGATATTTTATAATATTTGACAATTAATTGTTCACTTTCACATGAGGCATAAGTATCTATGGAACGAAAATACTTCAGCGCAAAGCTTTCGAGTAAACTATGTTGAAAGTTGACCCGTCCGGCACGTGAACATGAAGATTTCTAGAACTGCTAACCCGGGAAAGAGCGGCGTATAACTGACCATGCGAGAAACAACTGACACCGAGATCTACTCCAGCAACACGAAATGTCTGCCCTTGAGCCTTAATAATTGTCATTGCATAACACACCGATACTGGGAATTGCGTTCTTTTAAATTGGAATGGAAAATTATTTGGTATTATGGGAATTCTGGGAATAAAGACGGTTTCTCCTGGACAACAACCTGTTAAAATTTGAGCCTCGATTACATTTTGTTGCAACTGGTACGATCATCCGGGTTATCTACAGTTCTCACTCGCATGTTTATAGTCAAATGCACCGATTGTATATCACGCCACAAATAAGAGCTTTCAGGCAAGTTCTAACCTCATCAGCTCGGGTTCCCCGTGGTATTACCGGTAAGGTTTGTCGGAAATCACCACAAAATAAAACCGTGATACCGCCCATTGGTCGATCATTTTGTCTTATATCCCTTAGAGTTATGTCTACCGCTTCTACTCCTTTTCGATGGGCCACCGTACATTCATCCCATATAATTAAATTACACTCACGTAATACCTTAGCTTTGTCGCTATTTTGTAATAATAATCTCAAATAGAATCACTCGGCGTAAGAAATGAAAATAAAGCTGAAACGCCTGTGCAATGCTATCTACCTAAACCTACTTCACTTAAAAATAAATACTTATAACTACTATAATTAACAAAAGTACCAACGCTTTTACCTACTCAAAACAAAAAAAAGACTGAACATAAATTAGCCAAAATTTGGAATTTGACAGAATATTTAAACACTACCAAAACAACTAATACCTACCTGTTTAATAAAATAACAACAAAATAAATTAAAATAATCTATTGAAAGACTAAAAGTCGCGCTGATAAGCACGGTTTATAATATCAATTATTGTCTGTCAATAAAGTCGAACGCTCTGAACGCATCAACATCCCAATATTGAATCGTAGTATCTCCTTCTCAGTTTGTGTAAGCGTGTAAGCTTGCGCTCGCCTCCCGCCTTTTTATACCCTACCGCCGCGAGCCGCGTCGAGCGCGGCAACCGAGGGCCGCCAGACTGTTGAAAACACGTTGAAAACCATTGCTTCCAACCAAGGTTAAGGCCCAAATAGACTGTTGGAAACAAAACATCAAACCAAGGTGACCTTGCTAGTTTACAACGTGTTTCCAACAGTGAAGATGGCTGTTGACAACCAAATTACATGACCTTGGCGGGTTGGAAACGGCGGTGTTTAGAATCACAGACATACATCTACATAGACAACGCAAGTGCCACGATTTGTATTCGAACCAAGCGTGCCGACTTTTTAAGACCTATTGTGATGTCACAGCTGATATTTATTACTGGAAAATACAAAAAGATTCAGAGACACCGATACCGCCGATGAAATCGATTATTAAGACCGATATTGATATTCTTGACTCGATTTTCTAACAGACATACATACAAGCATATTACAATACATATTAAATCTAGAGGCGACCAACCTTGACATTTTTTTGGGGTTCGGACACGCAAAGGACATGCATTTGCGTTATCTATGTAGATGTATGTCTGTGTTTAGGACTGTGTACGCTTGTTATTGTATATTTTACTATGTAACTATAACTATAAATGACTCGAGTTTTGTAGCTTTTTATCCTGCGTTTCAACCTTTCCTTCTTTGTATCCTCAATTGCATACAAAGCTGCCATCGCGAAGATGTTGTCAACGCGAGAGATCAGAGCACACTGACGATTAAGGGGCGTGGCCTGGCGTGACCTTGGCTTGTGTTCTTGTTTGTCTCCTTGTTGGAAACCACCGTTTGTAACAGTGTGGATGACTCGGAATTGGTTGTCAACAAGTTAACCTTCCTTAACCTTGGTTGGATGCATTGGTTTTCAACGTGTTTTCAACAGTCTGGCGGCCCTCAGGAAGGTTAACTTGTTGACAACCAATTCCGAGTCATCCACACTGTTACAAACGGTGGTTTCCAACAAGGAGACAAACAAGAACACAAGCCAAGGTCACGCCAGGCCACGCCCCTTAATCGTCAGTGTGCTCTGATCTCTCGTGTTGATAACATCTTCGCGATGGCAGTTTTGTATGCAATTGAGGATACAAAGAAGGAAAGGTTGAAACGCAGGATAAAAAGCTACAAAACTCGAGTCATTTATAGTTATAGTTACATAGTAAAATATACAATAACAAGCGTACACAGTCCTAAACACAGACATACATCTACATAGATAACGCAAATGCATGTCCTTTGCGTGTCCGAACCCCAACCAAATGTCAAGGTTGGTCGCCTCTAGATTTAATATGTATTGTAATATGCGTGTATGTCTGTTAGAAAATCGAGTCAAGAATATCAATATCGGTCTTAATAATCGATTTCATCGGCGGTATCGGTGTCTCTGAATCTTTTTGTATTTTCCAGTAATAAATATCAGCTGTGACGTCACAATAGGTCTTAAAAAGTCGGCACTCTTGGTTCGAATACAAATCGTGGCACTTGCGTTGTCTATGTAGATGTACAATACAATACAATACAAATACACTTTATTGCCAGAATCAACAGGATACAAACATATTAAAATATTTTATACAGAAGGAAAACTGGATTCAACACAATTTAGGCGGCCTTATCACTCATGAGCGATCTCTTCCAGGCAACCTTTACTTACAAAAAAAAGAAAATACAAAAAATTATAATTTGGTAGGGTTTGCATTGCCATTATAATAATAAAATAATATAATACAACATTTATTATACATAATAATGATAAACTTACATATAAATAAATACCTACATATTTCTTAATACAATATATAAATAAATGACATAAGTACACAAATGTATTTGGAGCGTAGTTCAATTTATGGAGAAGTAGTCTAAAGGTAATAATTCTTAACATTTTTCTTAAAGGAGTCTACAGATTTTGCATTGTGAAGTGACAAAGGCAATGAGTTCCATAAGGATATGGCTTTTACCGTGAACGATTGCTGATAAAAATGGGTTTTATGACGTGGGGTTACTAACAAATAGTTGCTAGATGATCGCAAGTTACGTTCATGGTCTTGATGCCGAAATATAAATCTTTCCTTTAAATATGAAGGCAGGATAGGGTTGAACAGTATACCAAATAAAAGGGAGAGAGTGTGAGTATTCCTTCGAAGACGAATTGGGAGCCACTTGAGCATAGCGCGGTATTCGGACACGTGATCATATTTGCGCAAACCAAATATAAATCTTATGCAAAGGTTTTGAAGGCGCTCAAGCTTATTTAATTGCTCCTCAGTTAAATTTAGATAGCTGATGTCTGCGTAATCCAGTATAGGGATAATAAGAGATTGTGCGAGTGCAATTCTGGTTGATATGGGTAAGAAATTTCTTAATCTCCTAAGGGAGCCAGCTGCTGCAAACACCTTCCTGCTAATTGAGTCGATTTGTGGTTTCCACGACAAATTAACATCCATTAGCACTCCCAGATTTTTTACTACCGAACTGTAACAGAGGTGTACTCCATCAAAAACAACCGGAGGAAGATGATGTCTATCGATTTTGTCCAAGTGCTTTGCAGATCCTATAATAATCACTTGAGTTTTATTGGGATTTACTCTCAGTCCGTGATTTGAACTCCAGTTTAATATAGATGCTAAATCTTTGTTTATATTGTCTATGGCTTGTTTGACATCTTCAGGCTTAGTGTGAGTGTAAATCTGTAAGTCATCTGCGTACAAGTGGTAGGAAGAAGATAGTGAGTGGGTTATGGTATTTATAAAAATCGTAAATAATAAAGGAGAAAGCACACCACCTTGTGGTACACCAGCATTAGTAGAACACCATGAGGACACATTGTCTTCTACGGATATCCGCTGCCGGCGACCATACAGATAACTGCGAAACCAATCAACAACTATTGGAGATATGTTAAGTGATTTCAAAATACAGAGCAGTATATCGAAGTTAACGGTATTGAAGGCATTACTAAAGTCTAAGAGTGTTAAGACAGTTACCAGTGAGTTATCCATGCCTTGTCGAATATCATCCGTTATCTTTACGAGAGCAGTCACCGTACTATGGCCAGGACGGAAACCGGATTGTAGTGGGTTTAAAAGATTATTTGAGTTGAGGAAAACAAAAAGTTGATGATGGACTAAACGTTCAAGGACTTTTGATAGGAAGGGTAGGATAGAGATGGGTCGAAAATCTGTTAAGGTTTTAGGATTTGAGGTTTTAGGCAACGGGATCAGATTTGCGTCTTTCCAGGATTCAGGAAATTTGGCTGTGGATACAGATTTATTAAGGATTTTTGTGATAACTGGTAGGAGAATATCTAGGATAGGAGTAACCATACTACGACTAACGCTATCGGAGCCAACTGCATCAGAAGTAATTTTGAGTATACTCAGCTTAACATCACAATCAGTGAATTGACGAAATTGAAATTGGGATACATCGGGGCACGGCAACGAGGAAATTTTTTCGATGGTATGATCTTTTACAGAATCATCCATTACTGAACTAGAAGAGAAATGGTTGTTTAGTAAATTTAAATCAACTTTTGAAGAAATGGGATCATTTGTTTTGCCTATGCCCAATGATTTGAGAAATTTCCAGACTTTAGCTGGATTTCCGTTTTCCACGGAAGTGTGAATATGGCGGCGTTGTGCATCCCTACACACCTTGTTGCAATGATTCCTTATAGCTTTATAACGTTCCCTGTTTTTGTCGCATGGATTGGCTTTAAATTTACTATAGGCAGCATTTTTCTTACACAAAAGGTCTTTTATTTCTTTGGTAAGCCACGGTGCGGGTAAGTGTCTGATTTTAACCTGTCTGATAGGAGCATGGCGATCATAAAGTTCTGTAAGCATGAGGTTAAAAGTTGTCACTTGATCGCTTACATCTGAAAGATTTTCGATTGTTGACCAATCCATTTCAGAAGCATCATTACGAAGTTTTTCCACATCCATACCATCAAAATTGCGTCGCATTAGAATTTTAGGCTTCATTTTTAAAGGGCGTACTTTATACGATAAGTAAAGAAGGTTATGATAAGAAAAAACATCTGCACTACACTGGCCATGTTTATTGATATGACTTTGAGATGAGACAAAAATCAGGTCTAGCAGAGAAGGGGCACAGTTCGGAAAAAAATGTGTAGCATTTAGTGAAGGTATGTGCAAGTTACTGGATTCAACGACAGACTTTAGTTTCTTGGCACGATGGTCATTTTTCAACAAACAAGTGTTGAAGTCCCCCATCACGATAGTGTGACTGTATATTGGGATAAGTTCTTCAAGAATGTTTTCTAACGATGTAGTGTAATTAACATTCATATTGGGTACATAAATTACCCCTAAAAGAATTTTTGTGTACATTAATTTCACTTCAACAAATAAGTATTCCATAAGGGACTCGGAGGGATTTGTGGACTGGGCGATAATTTTAAATGAAAGCCCTGTGCGTAAATAAATTGCAACACCGCCACCTGGTCTTCCAATTCGATCATTGCGAATTAGATCGAAGCCAGGTAATGCATAGGACTTGGATGACAAACAAGGCTTAAGCCATGATTCCGATACCAATATTGCGTGGAGATTCAAGATATCAAAATTATCAAGCATATCTACATGATGGGCCGGAATACTCTGAGCATTTATATGAACCACATTAAAATTTTGGGGACAATCAGTAAATTGTGAATTTAAAAATATATTTAATGGGATATCGACACTTTCAGAACTGTCGTCACTGTTCAACTCACCTGTTAGACAAGATTGAAAAGATATCGAATTATCACTTAAATCCATATCAACAAAATATATAAAATAACTTTGATAAAATTTTAATATATAAATATACTAAATATGAGTATTTAAATTCAAATAGTAAAAAAAAAAATATAAATAATAAAATATAATAATATACTAACTTATACAATAGCAACACTTACCTACCCATTAAGCAATTTTAATAACCAATAATAATAAATTCAAACTTGAACACAAATAAAATGAACAGATTTTTTTTTATCACAGACCAAATATTTTGGAAACAAATGATTGAGGTTTACCGTACAGATAGGTTACAAGTATAGTAGCCACAAAAAATTAAAAATATAAAATTCAATCATCATGATTGATTGTCTAACTTGTCTATGATTATCTAACTAAATGTAAACAAGTAAACAAAAAAGAAGTAAATCTGATGAGAATTGAGGGAATACGTACATTTTGCAAAGTTGTTTATATATTAAATTATTTTTTAGAGACGACCCGGCGACTTCTTGTTGGCTTGTTTGTGTGTATGTATGTCTGTGATTCTAAACACCGCCGTTTCCAACCCGCCAAGGTCATGTAATTTGGTTGTCAACAGCCGTCTTCACTGTTGGAAACACGTTGTAAACTAGCAAGGTCACCTTGGTTTGATGTTTTGTTTCCAACAGTCTATTTGGGCCTCGCAAAAATAATCCTTATAGCATGATTCAGTATTCACGCCCGATGGCTTATTAGCGTATTTCATGTATAAGTTTGGTGTTTCTATGCCGATTTCTATGATTCTTTTTTTATTGAATAGGTACATAATAATGTTATTTTTTTTAAATAGGGATGAGTGAGAGTATTACAAACGTAAGAGTAAACAAATATAATCAGAAAGCTCCGAACTGCTAAGCTATCGTGATTTACACGTGTTATTGTGAGTGAACCATAAAATATAGACATATAATGTTGTGGGACATTTTTTATATAATTTTATGTAGAATATTTCCGTCATACATGATTTCTATGTAGCTTTAACCATTAAGGCTGCACACGCGACGGAAGCTTAAAAAGTGAAGTAACTTCTCCCGTAACATTTCCTTTCAATACTCTGCTCCTATTGATTGTAGCGTCATAATAAGTATACTATAACCTGCCCAGGAGTATGAAGAATAATTTTACCAAGTTTCGTTAAAATCTGTCGAGTAGTTTTTGTTTCTATAAGGAACATACAGACAGACAGACAAAAATTTTACTGATTGCATTTTTGGCATCAGTATCCATCACTAATCACCCCCTGATAGTTATTTTGAAAATATATTTCATGTACAGAATTGACCTCTCTACAGATTTATTATAAGTATAGAAGATAGATATAGATAGATAGATATAGATTATGATAATCGAGTGCAGAGTGCTCTTCTTCAGTAGGCATCTAAAATTTGTCACCAGTCACCCTGTATAGACCTACTACAGACTGCAAATTTTATAAATATATTTTTAAATTATACACATTTTGTTTTATTTATCCCAACGGATTTACGTTTCACGTGCTGCAGTGATTTATAGATATGATGTCTATCTATTCATATGTATAACATACCTACTGGTTTACATGTTAGTGTAAACAATTTTACTACTAGAAATACTAAATAATTAAAAAAATACTTTAAAAGTAAAGAAAACGGAACTAAGTTCCAGACAATATTGTGGTCATCCTATTAATCTTTTCCCCTATAAAAAGTAAAAGATCAATTTTCTCATAAAGTATGCCATTCAGAAGAACGGGCAATATCTTAAAATTAAGACAAGAAATTCTTAAAAACATTTATCTAGTTTTCATAAATCTGTAACAGTTAAATCTAGTTGATAAAGCCGAAAATGTTGCCCTCAGTTCAGATGTTTAAGTAAAATTCACTTTCAATTTACTTCTTAACAACTGACTTTATTGCGATTATTTCTTTTTAACGAATTCACGAAATATGTTTAACTAAAACATATTTTTTAATAATTTATTTCAAAAATATCAATAATACCTACAGGTTTACATTTACAGGCCTTGAAGTCCAAAGTAGCGTGTACTGGTCGTCAGTTTTCACTTCCAAAATCTTTACAGAAATAAAAATATATGAACAAGGCAAATAGGCACAACTAAGTATTAGACAATATTTTAAATTTAATAGTATTCAATTGAGAGGTACATTTTAACAAATTAGTAACATGCGTGAATGTGTAAATGTGATATCAGTGTGTGTTTGTGTGTGAGGATGCATGCTATATTATGTGTAGTGGTAGAGGTTTTTTTACAAATAAGTAATAAAATAGGTAGGTATAAGTTTTAGGTATAAGATTTAATTTTGAGTAGGATTTCTGTACTATCATAGTCAAGATTTTGTAGCCAGAGTTGGATTATACATTTAATTTTGTAGTTTGATAATTTCTTAATTTCATGTTTAGAATTAAGTGCCTATGTTATAAAGTCGGGGTGCTATAGCGTTATAGTGTCTCTGGGCAAATTTGCTGTTTATCTTAGGAATTGGACAATCATCTCTTTTTTTTGTGTGAAGGCAAAAGTTGTGGTACGAATATTTTATGATATTTACGAATACATTGGAAAATAAACAGTTTTCGCACAGACAGTAATTTTGTTTGCTCATAAAGTTGAGGAGTAGGAAATCTAAACGGTAAATGTAATAGCACTTTTAATACCGCACGCTGTGCCCTCTCAACCTCTATTAAATCTGTTTTACTGGCCGACCCCCATGAACATATACAATAAGTAATAACACATTCAGCCAATGATTTGTGTTGTGTGTTTAGAATTAGAATTATAGTATTAGTGATAATTCGTAAATCTTTAAAGATATAAGTTAGCTTCCTTAACCATTTGCTTACTGTTGTATACTGTATTTTCCAATCAAGTCGGTCGTTGATATTAATTCCTAAATATTTTGTGTTAGTTACTCTTTCCAGTATGGGACAGTAACATTGGGTTCCGCTTATTTCATTAAGATTGTGATTACATAGGAATGAGTGAATACGGACAACGAAACTCTTGGGTGAAGCAGCCTTTGTTTTGCTAAAGCATAGATATTTGGTTTTTGACGTGTTGAGAGTCCGTAAGCTATCTTCAAGCCATGCAGTCACCAAAGATAAGCCGCCCTCTGCAAGTTGACGGACATGCTTCCAACTCGAACCATGGAACAAGATGACAGTGTCATCAGCAAATATCTGAATTTCTGCTCCCTTGATTTTGGTTTTGCACAGCTGGTTTATGTAGATCAGAAATAGCGTTGGGCCTAACGTGCTACCCTGTGGGATGCCATAAGTGCTGAAACAGAAGTTTTGATCGGTCGGGTGATTTTTATTTAACCCATTTTTTCATTTATTTAAGATTAATTAAGCATTTTATATGCAAAAACATTAAAATATTATCAAATATTGCAATGATTCAATTTTACTGAGATTCGCAATTTCAAGAAATTGGTCTCGGGTGGTCTTAGCTGCAAAGCTATACCATTAGATGGATCTACGTTAGCAATGTAACGTAAACACAAAAATGTGTTAAGTAATTTCGAGGCGTACCGCCAGGCCCCGGTAGCTCAGTGGGAGAGCACTCCTTCGGCAAACGAGTTTTGTTTTTATTTAACACATTTTTTCTATTCATTAAAGAGTAATTACAGACCGTGTTCTCATTGCCCCTTTCTCCATTGAACCCCTACTGTCCCTATACCTTGTAAAGTCCAGATTAACATATTAAAAGTCTTTGAGGATGAGGGGTGTGCCTTTGGTATAGGGGGATGTAGGTCCCTAATTTGAGGTTTTTGCCCATATCTCGAAAATTTGAACAGATAGCATTGCTTCTGAGCAAAGTTTTTGCAAAAAATGTAATTAAAAAAAAAATGTATTGAAAATACTGATATATATTTTTTTAAATTTAACTCTCTTAATTTGACTGGGCTATTATAATTTATTCTTCACCAGATACCTATTTATTTATTTTTTTGAAAAATACATTACTTCGAATTTTGCATTTCGATTTATTAAAACTGGGTTTCATTAAATGTGTGCACCAACAAAAGTTTATACATTCAAGTTGCCCCAACCTTAAGTAATATAAATTGATTAAGTAATAGGTACGTTTTATAACTTTAAAATAAACCTTATTATAAAAATACAAAAGTAATGGATCATTTTATATACATAAAATTGTATGTTTCTACCAGTATATACGGTTTCAAACGTTTATTATTATTAGTTTAACATTTTTTTTTATACAATTTACAGTACTTTTTTAGCCATCATTATACCAATTAAAAAGGGCTAATTAAATTACCATTATGATTTATCTTATACATAACAAGTTACTAGGAACGTTTTAAAGAAATAGACAAAGAGTTTTTTTTAAACGTTCCAAGTTTATTGGATCGCTATTTTTATTTGTTGAGTCCAAAACGCAATAAATAGAACGATCCAAATGAATTAAAACTTTTTAAAATTATAATCAGATCTTTTTTACATTTTATCACCTTAGCTCTCCTTTTCAACCGACTACCACAAAAGGAGGAGATTCTCAATTCATCTGTATCTATGTTTTTTTTTGTGTCTTTGTTACACGATATTTCGGACACTTACAGATCGATTTTGAAAATTCTTGTTTCATATGGTTGTTGGTCCCATACAAATTTCATTGAAATCGGTTGAGTACTTCATTGAAAATTTCATTTTTTTTTTAAATATGTATGGTATCGGAGAATGTTTACGTGGATGACATTCTGACTCAGCCAAAGTGTTAACGCGAATTCGGTTTTTTTATGCTCTGCATTCGTTGATTATTAATATGTAGGTATGTTTTTGGTGGGATATCATTACTTTTTGTACAGAAAACTAGTCAGGTATTGAGGTTTAATGCTTTTTTGCGTTTACGATGCGAGGTTTTCTTTTTTATGGTATTGTCTATTCTCTAGACTAGAATGTTAGAAATAATAGTCCACATTTCCCATTCATTACCTGCCACCTTTTTAATACGCTTCCTTTATGCTTAAATTTGTCAAGTCCGGGCGATATAGCGATCTAAGGCGGTTGGTTTCGGCACGAAGATGAAATCATTATTGTATGAAAATCATTTAATTCATCGTTGAGAACGAAGCAGGATTAGCATAAATGTAGGTAATAAAACAATAAATAACTAACTACATCGGTATACGTAAACGGTGCCTATGTTTATGTGTTGCTCGGGACAGCTTTTATGTATTTTTACTTCTGTTCAGTGTATAATTAATTAAGTGGTGCCGTGCGCCGGTTGTTTAGCGCGTATTACAAGTTTTTTGTATGGGGATTTTATTTATTTTTTATTTTTCCTTCGCTTACACACAATTACTGAGCTGGATTCCAAATTTCATCCTTCTAGGTCATCTGAAAGTAGGTTAGGTTTAGGTACTATAAGTCAGTCAGTGCTAAAATTAACGACTTTTTGACCTTCATATCTTTATAACCGTTTGAGCTAGCTTCATGAAATTTAGGTTTTTACATGTCCTTATAGGTATCAATTTATGTCTTACATTAAATAGGTTTTGAGTTATGAAGGGTCAAAAGTGGCACCAAGTGGTTCGTGTAATATTTATTACCCTTGGCGATGGCTAGCCAGTTCCTTTGCTTGAACTTGGCTTGAAACGCTGCCGCGACATACGCGATTAGACAAGAAAATATTTTGATTTTCTCTCTTTAAAAAAACTAAAAAAAAACCTCATTTTCTCTTAATAACGAAAACTTACACAACAATACGGATTGTCGAGGTGTGGAACAATCTGACTGCGTCTGTTTTTCCTGAACACTACAGTCCTGGAACTTTTAAGTGTCGACTGAATAGGTTTCTCGTTGATGGACGTGTAACACCATAGTCTTCATGCGCACTTTCCATCAGGTGGCATGGAAGACAAACGTCCTGTCCGTACAATATAAAAAAAATCTAGACGTGGCAAAAGAGCTGATTAGTTCGCGCCATTGTCAACCTCGTCGTCTTTTGGCTAAATAGTATATCAATAAATAATCCATAGGTATCGATCGACTGTACACCAACGCGATTGCAATTATACTGTATAATGTTCCTTGATTATACTGGAGGTGCTGCGAGAGACGGGAGTCCGCCGCGGACGCTCGCAACGCCCGAAGGCCCTTATTGTAAGTACCTATTTATTGCCTAAAGTTTAAACTCTCAGCTGCCGAGAGCGTGCAAAGATTGGTCGTAACCCAGTCTGGCCCAGGACTTTGTGCGATTTCAGTAGTAATGGTGGTCAAGCCAGGAGGAACGTGTGAGAGAGGGGGTAGGAGGTCTCGATCCACTTGATTTGTTTTTTTATTCCGATTAGTTTGCACTCCACGCCATTTTTTGTAAAATTTCGAAAATTCCTACTTTTCTTCACAGTCGTTAAATTTTATTTTTAAAATTTATTGGACTTAAAAGTTTGAGTACCTACCTGTGTTGTGAAAAAAATGTTTGGAATCTGTGTGCCCCACCACCTAGAAAGTTTGCCTACATCATGAGGATTCAAGAATAGTGGCATACCTATTATGAATTTAATTTTACTGTTTACTAAGCTATGTCCGCTAATGTGCAATAGTAACCATGTTATTACAAAACTTCAAGTAATTATCAATAGGTACCTAATTACTCAATGAATAATTGGAAATTCAATATCCAACACACTTATAACAGCAGTCTTCTGAAAATAACGACGCAACGCGGACGGCTCAAGACAGCTAAATTCACTTAAATGGCTTCGAGTGAATTTAGCTGCATGACTTCAAGGTTGTGTGTGATAGATAAATACTATGAATAGCCTAGAGTTTAGACCTTTACATAGTGTATTTTAGATGTCACGCATCGTTAACCATTTGTAAGATGGATGATGATGTTAATGTAGTGCCTAGGAATATAACCATATTACGGCTTTATGTATCATACTGCAACATTGTCTCAAAACTGTTCCTTTTTTAAATATTTTACACATACCATCGTAAAAGTGATTTTAAAAATTAATGGAAATCTATCGTATTTTTTTGTTCAAGCATTAACAAAACAATTTAAATGAAACCTTAAAAAAAAACGTAAAAAAAATGTACCTACGTAAAATATAAATTAAAAGCGATAAATCAGGTTAAAAAGTGATTTATTTAATAGTAAGTATGAATCGCAAAAACATAAGACAATATTATAAGACAGAATTATTAAACGATCAAATGTAATAATAAAGGCATGGAAGCACGGTGCATTGGTCGAATTGGAGGAATTATGGACCGCAGGTTTGAATCTCAGACGGAGCAGTATGGAAAACACACAGTTTCAACATTAACACAAAACAATAAAAACTTACTATCTACGTACTATATTAAAACTAAATTAATCGACCTGTTAATTGTTAATTTAGAACTAAAAATTAGGGCAATCAATTGATTATCATCTTCAAGTTTATTTTTGTTGAAGAACCAGTTAGGTACTCTTTCAGATTGCTCTAAGTATATCTAACACAAGGAGATAACATCACAAGTTCCGTGACCGACGTGATAATCGATTTTCATTAATTGTTTAGTTCAAAGTTTAAAATTACTTCATTTTTGTAAATAACTTGTAGCGACATCTAGCGACGCTCCATAGAACAATGACGACACGACGTAATTCCTACATCGCGCTAGATATAGGAATTACGTGTATAGGAATCTATACGATGTATGAATAGATTCTAGTATAATAAACATCTGTCCCCATCCTATCAAAGCCCGCCTCCCTTGTGAGGAAGCTTCAACAAGCCAACCGATTCTAGGTTTTCACACAACATGTGTTTAAACAATCATCATTTCGTTGTCTTCATTTTTGTTACAGATTGTCTGTCCTGCGTTAAGCTTTCGTTACGGGTTGTCTCAGGACGCCCGGTACGCAGCCTCTGAATCCAATTGTCTGTCGTTCAGATGAGGGTCAACGCCCAACTCGGGATTTACCAGCAAAGGGGGTGTTTAGCGGGTATCGCTGGGTTCGGTGAGTCCCGCACTGTTAGGGATTGGCTGGCGGGGTTATGTGTCTCTAACGAGCATGTGTCCCCCTACGGTCCCCTCTCATGCATCAGGAATTCACCTCCTCTCCTTCTGAGTAGTCTATTCTAGGGATGCTAATTAAAACAATGGACTTATGAGTTGGTGGTCTGCATCCCTCTCTGCCGCTTCTAGTATGTGGTTTATTCCAGAATGAATGTGTGTCGTTATATGTTATATAATATGAGTGAGGTAGCTACAAAAAAACAAATCTCAATGTACCTTACACTGAGATTCCTTTAGGGGTGTCCAGTTGGAGTACCAACGTTTCTTTGGCGGAAAAAAAAACAAGTCAGTCTCAGTAGCGCAGACGAATTTTATTTTGCATTAAAAACTTAAGTAGTTAAGTAAGCAGGTGCCTACTGGTTAGTTTTCTTTCACCGTGACTAAAGCCAAGTCAATGTTCAGTAACGTCTAATAAAATGTTCAAACTTCGCAATTTATTCCGTAGTAATAAGGTAGAAAGTCCTATGAAAATACATATTATTAGACTTGACTGTACCTACGGTTAGCGAAGGCATGGGTTAAGGAAGAATTGACTCTTAATGAAGCATTGCCGAAATGCATCGCCGCCGGAGCGGTGATAATTGGCGGCAGACTTTATAATTGTTTGTGTTTATACAGGGTGACGTGTGACAAATAGATATTGAAGGAGAGCACTCTGTACTCGATTCTGATCATAAGTATGTGATAAGAGTAGGTATTGAATTTTTCAGCAGAATTCCCTATAAATAAATAAAGAGTTTTACTAGGTCGACGACCGTTTGTGATCCATTCCTCTTTGTTCACCATTTATTTCTGAGGTGATTAAAGAAGACTTACCAATTCCACTTTGTTCACCTAGGTGATATCATCCAGGTGAACAAAGTGGAATAAACTCCTGGACATACCATCAAATGACTCAGAATTGGCAACACACTGATAGGTCCCCTTGATGTCGGTTTTCATGGACGATGGTTATTACGTAGCATCCACGTTGCTATTCCTTGAGTGCATTTCCTTGAAAAACCTTGTGTTCAACAAAGCCTTTTTGTTGCAAAAAAGTTACAAAAATGTGTTCTTAAAAATAAGTTAAGTATGTACCTACAGCTTTTTGAAGAAGGTTAAACTCAGCAGGTATATTTTCCAAGGCAGTCCAAAGTAAACTAAAGATGACATCACTATTAGTCGCCGCTCTCGAAACGCTTATCCAGTGCAGGGGGTTCCAAGGTCAATCTTAGATGGGTTTTTTAATTCGTCGTTATCGCTACCATTAAACATGCCAAAACAATCTAAGACAACTTAATACAAGATAATTATTTCATCTTTCTAACTCTTCAGATAGTAATATTTGTTCTTTGCGCACACCTTCATACCAAGAAAGATATGGAAAGCGAAAATTAACATATGCAAACAATTCTAGAAGGAAAAATTTTGGTAATTAAAAACAGTTGCGCGGAACGTTGTCTTCAGCCAATTCGAAATTCAAACAAATTATATACACAGTGCGAGTATATAACTCGAATAGATAACTCGTGGCGTTGTTTGGTGGAGTCCACGGCAGTGCTATTATGTCTTGCGTGCAGTTCACGGTGAACGGAAAAATATGTGTTGGTACGTAAAATCAACATATAAATAATAAAATAATACCTAACAAGAATTTAATGAAAATGTTTGAATAATCCTGGATGTGACAATACCCGCAGGTATATTTACAATTCAAGTCATAACTAAGTATATTAGTTATTAGACTGTGGTCGCTTATGACTTTTGTTGTTATAAAAAAAACTTAAATCTTCTAATCTTAAGCAGGAAAATATAGAAAACATTTCACATATATGGCAAAGGAGGCCGCCCTTAAAACTTATTGACCAACACTTTGTTTACGACATACGAGTAGTCTTATATAGGGTGCGCGGTCAATAAATTGCAGTTACAGAACTTTTTCATAAGTAGGTATAGTCAGCTTTTGCGCTCAATCTAAGATTTTATCAAATATTTTCATGATGGATTAGACTCAGATACGTAATGCGTACCTCAGCTTAATAGACTGCATATCAACTCTTGACGTAAATGAGGGGATAGTTTAATTTCGAACTATGTCACTATGTCTGTCTGTGAAAACCTAGTTTTGAGTGTAGTTTATTTTTACAAAAATCTGGTAAGTCGAAAATCGAATTGCTCGAAAGCTATGTTTGGCGTAAATAAAAGCGGGTTGTTGCACACTGGTGTAGGTACATTAGTTGTTAGATTTAGTTAACCAGAACTGTGTCAGCTTGGTGGTTGATGAAATAAATCTCATCGTCACCTTTAGTGGACTCATTGTAATGGGTGGTGATGATGATGATTAAAAGCTTCTAGACAGCAAGGTCTGATCGGACCAAGGCATAGAATCTAAGCCTATTGCAGATAAGGATTAGAAATTATGGCAAATGATACATTTGGCCCTAGCAGCATTATCTGTCAAGCGTTGCAAAGCTGAAGTGGCAATGGATAGGGCACATAGCTGGCAGAACGGATGGCCATTGGAGTCGTATCTCTAGTGGCGACCACGTATTGGGAGACGCAGCGTGGGTAGGCCTCCCGCAAGGTGGACCGACGATCTGGTCAAAGTCGCCGGTAAACGGATGAGGGCAGGCGCGGGACCGATTCGTGTGGAGAACCTTAGGGGGGGACGCCGTCCAGCATTGGTCTTTTCCTGGCTAAATGATGATCTGTGAAGCATTTAAATAGCATTATAGATACTAAAAAATTAGCGTTTCACAATGAACTTGGGCAATTAAGTAATAATCTAGTCCTGTCTTACGGCCTGGTGCTGAGACACCGCAGCCCGGTAAAATGTAAAAAGACCGAAGACCATAAAAAAATATTATATTTGGAAAAAATAAATAAATTAAGTTGAGTATTTTCTCAGCTCTTAACTTATTGAAAGACATTTAAAACCATAAAGAGATTGTCATTCAGTATAAACGGTTTTGGTTTTATTAAATTGTCTAGCCTCTAGTAGGTAAATTGTAGCACGTTTTTCCAATTATCTTGTGTTTTTGCATACCTCTGTATCTATGTGTCATGCCGAATATTATAAAACTTTAGGTTAAATATGCTATTAAATTGTTGTTTAAGCGAATTTTCCAATAAAATTCGGCTGCGCCTCGCCTCGCACCGTGACTCCAGTCACCACTGAAGAAGGACTTCATGAGGGTCCAAATGTAGTTGGATATATCCGATACTAATCGTGCGACTAAAACCGCTTAATGAACATTAAATCTAATTTTTGGATTTTCTGATATTATTTAAAAAAAAACTGTAGATTAATTCTAAGTGGGTACGGAGGTAGGTATTCGTACTCTAAAAATACTGAAAAAACACAACTTCATTTTGGTACGGATTGTTAAGGTGTGGAAAGATCTGCCCGCGTCTGATTTTTCTCACCACTACAGTAATGGTACTTTTCAGTGTCAAGTGAATAGGTTTCTCGTGGATGGACGTGTACCGCCATAGTCTTCATGCGCACTTTCCATCGGGTGGCATGTAAGACAAACGTCCTATCCTTTTAATATAAAAAAATACTGCGCTACTTACCATAAAACGAATACTTAGGTTAAAATTGTCATCTTGCATATTGTTTCATCGCACCTATGCCTACAATGTTCTGTAGCGTTCTAAAAACATATGAGTAAATAAGTGTTCCGAGTAAGAAGGTACATACTAAGTTTACAAATACAAAAGTAACTATTTGTATGATTTTTGTGTTAAAACACCTATCTAATTGCAAGGCAACGTATTTTGCAAATGATTTGCATTTGAAAACACTTACCTACTACAATGTAAGTATTTTAACACGCGAAAATCAGACGGTAGACAAATTGCATTGTAATTAAGTAACCTACCTGATTATACAGGGTAATTTTGTATTTTTATTACTATATGATTATTATTACTTAAGTAGGTATATCCCAAGATAAAGGCCAGGCCACACGCAGTCATCACGTGCAGTAAATCATCATCATCATCATTAATATCATCATTTACTTTTGTGTTTACATCTTAGTTAAGTGCGAACGTTCAAAATAAATAAATATTTGTAATATTATCACCACACTATACATGTATGCTTCCATGCTAGACTGGGAGCGAAAGAAAAACATAGAATGTGCCAGCTGCTTCTCTTCCCTGGCATACTGTAAAATTCAGTTAAGGGACAGAGGTTTTATGGACGCTTTTGTTGGCGATAGGCTGACCCCCTGTCACTGCAATAATCTCTCTACATCATTATAATACCTCCAAATTTTGCCGAACGTGACATCAGATGTTTCATAGCCTCTGGTGTTCTGCCTACCCCATAAAGGATACAGGCGTGAAGTTATGTATGCATGTATGTACCTAGGCATGTATGTTAATTTTAATGAGCGCATCACCACTTGCAGGCAGCCTCTCCACATCACAATTGCGGATTCAAAACTTATCATGCTATTATACAGCGCCCTGTGTCAATCTGTGATAACATATTGTATTACGATCTGGGGCGGAGCTCCTAAAACCTCTCTACTTATTGTAGAAAGAGCTCAAAGAGCAATTCTTAAGGTAGCTACTTTTAGGCCATACCTCTACCCTACTAACCTTTTATATAAATCATGCAATGTACTAACAGTCCGACAATTATTTATAACTAATACAGTACTTAAACAGCACACAGCACTTCAATACAGCACCAGTTCTACTAACAAAAGACGCAAGGATATTGTATGCTCCAATCGCACGCGGGTAAAATACACTCTGACTACACGATTTTATAAATTCCTAGGGCCATTATTGTATAACAAAATAAACGCCAAAGTGTATATATATCCCTTAAACGTAAGAAATTGTAAAAAGGCTTTAAAAACAGTTCTCCAGGAATTGTCGTACGATGAAACCGAGATGCTACTGACTGTTATAAGTTAAATTTTGATAATGTTTGCATAAATGTGTAATTAGGTTTAATAAATGAAATAATTATGTAGGTAAATCTCTTAAATTTAAAATTGTCACAATTCCTATTTTATTTTTATTTCTTAAGTATAGTTAAATAGATTCTACTATGTTTGTATAAGTATAAGATCCATATTTTATTTTATTTTATTGAAGTTATATTTAATTTGAATGATTTTTAAATGTTATTTTAGCACGCTCCAGCCTGAAAAACAGGATTATCCTAGTTCAGGCACCAATGTTCTATCCTTCCTTGTATATTTAAGCCAATATTTTGTAATTCATGCTTTTCTGAAATTAATAAACATTTTTATTTTTTTATTTTTTTATCAATCCATACAACTTATCAAAATTAATAGTTTTAAAAATTTTGTTTTCCCACACACCTTGTATAGTATCAATTATACTTGATAACGGATAAATAGGTAAGCTAAAGAAACACTCATATTTTATACGTAGAGATACATTTGAATATATGAAAATAAACTTAAAAAACCTAATAAACATCCACGAATTGACGACTAATATCTGTGTTCATCGCTAAAATATTTACCCCCGCCAGGATTCAAACCTCCTGGAAGGCAATGTTTGTTACCACTATACCAGCTTGCCGTACATACCTACTACTGGTAACCAACATTAGGTTTCCCGATTCATAATAACTTGTATACATAGGGTGGTCCAACCACCTTTTGTTTTATTTACAACTAACCATTGTAAATAAAACAAAAGTTATCAGAGAATTATAATATAATACTTATCCAATGGTCCATATTTTCAATGACTGTGAGACATAATTTGAGGTTCAATGTCCTTAATGTGCCGAATTATCTTATGCTTAAGCTCTTGATTTTTTCTTGTTTTATTGATGTACACTTTTTCATTTAAATATCCCCAAAGAAAGAGGACCAACGGTGCCAAATCACATGATCGTGGCGGCCAATTAACATCAAAAAAAATATATCTATTTTTTTTTATGTTAATTGGCCGAAGTTTCGTATAAACAAAAATTATAAACACATACATACATAACTTGACGCCTGTATCCATAATGGGGTAGGCAGAATACCAGAGGTCATCAAACCATCTGATGTCACGTTTGACAAATTTCGAGGTATTATAATGATGGAGAGTGACTATTGCAGTGACAGGGAGTCAGCCTATCGCCCGCAAAAAACGCCAATAAAACCTCTGTCCCAGTATGCCCGGGAAGAGAAGCAGCTGGCACATTCTATGTTTTCCTTTCACTCCCAGTCCAGGATATGTTTCGGCAGCATGTTGTTTATATTTTGTAGTGTGAAGCGTCGAGTCGTAGCGCAGTATTTCCTCTGCATATTATTCGACTAGCAGCTTTGCTCGGTTTTATACGCGCAACTTTAGATACCCTAATTTTAAAATTGGTTTTAAAAAAGCAGTTGATTGTCTGGAAGAAAACGTTTAATGAGACCGTTAAAATGAGAACGTTTTCTTGGAAGAACATTTCTTAAGCTCAATTCAAAACATAAGCAAGAGAAATTAAAAATTATTTTATTTCCACAGTGGATTCCAAGATCCCACCGGACACATCACTTAATGTGTACATCAGGTACTTCCTGGGTCTACCAGGGACGAAGGCCATGTGCAGAGAAGGTGGTTGTGGCGCCTGCATTGTCATGGTCAGAGCTGATCGACTTACCTCTGGCAAGGTGGAAACTTTTCACGTTAATTCGGTGAGTTTTTCTACACATTACGAAAATTTTATATAAATATGTAGGTAATCTATTTATTCGTATTATGAAATAATAAAGCGTGCATGTGTCCGTCTGTTTCAACGATATAATGAACTCAAGCAGATTGAGAAATTCAAAGCAAGCTGGAAATAATCCCTAAAATTTTCTTCAGTTTTTTGCATCAATCTGCTTTAGTTATAACTAGGTATTTTGCTTTTAATAATTCCAATTATTCTTACAAAACTGAAAAAAATATGCTAATTAAAATCACCCGTGCAGAACTTGAGCCTGGGACATCTCGTTTGTCGGACGAGTGCCCTTCCTACTGAGCTGCCGGACACTGGCGACACGCCATCGAAATTACTTAGTATACGAGTATTCTGTTTTACTTTATATTGCTAACTAGCCGTATTGCGCGTTTTTACCCCCGCCATTTCAAATCCCGCGGGAATATTGAGATAAAAAGTAGCCTATTTGCTATTCCAGACTGCAAGCTTTCACTATGCTAAATTCCATCCAAATTCATTAAGCCGTTTTGCCGTGATAGAGGAACAAACATCCAGACATGCATGCGTCCATCCATCCAAACTTTCACATTTATAATATACAAAATTTTAGTTTGCTCCTATTCGATAGATGTCGCTATACGTCGATTAAATCACGCAAGAAGAGTTATAAATGACTTAGCTATATTTAATTTGTACACTACCTTTATTCGTCTTCACTTACACAAGTATAATATTAGTAGGATGTAGCTCTATCTAATGGTATAGCTTTGCAACTAAACCACTTTGCTTTTGCATTGCTAGGAATGTAAAAAAGTTATATCCTTTGATACGGTATAAATGTACCTACCTGCATGTTTATTTTAGTATCGCTCAGTCATGTCGGGGAACAAACAAAACGAAAAGAAGCGTTACTCATAAAACACGATAGAATTAATCACTGGACAGTTACTTAGTACCGAGTCTGTGGGCTTGGGTATAACCCTGGCTTAATTACAACAAAATCTTAATTCGCGAGTCCGTTCCGTCAGTTACTTTACAGTTACAATGCCAACTCAATTAATACCGAGCTACTATCGAGCGTCAGTCCGAGATACGTCCGCGCACCTAGCCGTCCTAACCGTATCTCTGTCACTTGCCATCATCCTACTTCAAGATACAACCTATGGCGCTGCAATCGAATGTCAGTCATTTATTGCATTTAGCGCCCTCTTTAACAGTACTACCAACATACTTCCGCTACCATGAAGTCATACAAACATCTTAATATCGCAAACTCATCGTTATCGCCAACAGTCAGTTCAGTAGAAAAAAATAAAGATATGGCACCACTAACTTATTTACAAATAGTCACTGTTGATAATACAACGACGACAAGATGTTTTGCAGTAAGTAGCGCATAGTCATCTTTGTTTTAATGATATTCATTTATAATTTAAAGTGACCATGCTTTGCTTAATATGTAGCCAAATATATTGTTTTCCTTGTAAAAAATACATAACTTTTATTTTGCAAATAAAATTTGGCTGGTGACTAAAAAAGAAAGTATGTACATACTTGCAACTATTGCGAATATTTTTTTTCAGACACAACATGTACATATTACTGGGTAGGTATATCACCTCGCCTTAACTTGACGTTTTAGTGTTATTATAGAAACTGTGATCCAAAATTACGGAAAAATAGCAATAAAATTCGGTACCTACCGTAAGTTTTTCTTATTTTGTTCCATGTGGGAATCGAACCCGGTACCTTACTATTTGCATAGTAGTGTCTTAGACTACTTCGGAGACCGTCATTTACGCAAGTGATGTCGAGGGAAACAGCTAGTAATATAAATAATAAATAAACCCCAGACAATCACGCCAACTACATGACCTTAAAGTAAGCAAAGCTTGTGTTATGTATGAGATACCATGTAGCGAACTAGCGCAGAATCTAGAATAGAAAATACACATAAGTATAGATAAACGCCCAGACTCGGAACATTTTTTTCAACCGACTTCCAAAAAAGGAGGTTCTCAATTCGTCTGTATGTTTGTTTTGTGTCTTTGTTACACGATAATTCGGACAATTATGAATTGATTTTGAAAATTGTTGTTTCATATGATATAGGATACTTCATAGTTGGTATCATTTAAATTTCATCGAAATCGGTTAAGTACTATTAAAAATTTCAAATTAAAAAAAAATATGATTTCGGAGAAAGTTTACGTCGGCGGACGTGAAGTCGGTTTTTTTAATGCTCTGCATTCATTTATTATTATTCCTTGGTCCGTGCGGGAATCGAACCCGCAACCACTAGCGTTTGATTCAGATAGTTTTACCACATTGCCAAAGTGGTCGTTAACATAATTCAAACAAATTAGCCTGACAGGCATCGTATGTGTGCATGACCTAAGTCACGCACACATACGAGTCTAAGTATTGAGATATGAAATGGCGTGATTCAAATTGCCATAAAACAAAAGGAAGATAATTCTTAACTAAACCATCATAAACGTTATCTGTAAAAAAATCCGACTCAAAAAGATCTCCGTACTTAGGAATCTTGAGTATGAAACGATGGACATAAAGTTGAGTACTTATGTTAGGTGGTTGAATAAATCACTGCGTTGTTGGTTTTAACAAAGTTACTAACAAGTATATGCCGTGGAATATGTACCAAACGCGGGTTCGGTACCTGCCTATAAAAAACCATCTTACTTATGAACCGGTAGTGTTTAGTACGACGACGCAGTAAACAAATACAATCGATTTATAGTTAACAGTATTTTGAGCAATATCTCAGTTAAGACTCTAAAATGGTGCAGGTGAAGTGTGAGAAGTGTAAGATCTATGTGTCTTTGAACAAAGATGAAGTGTTACAGTGTAAAGGTGGCTGTGAAGCAGCATATCATAAAAAATGTATACAAAACCTCAAACAGTTTTTACAACGCCAGTGCTGTGAGGATTGCTACAAAAACAAAAGTAGCCCCATGCCTCAGTCAACATCCTCCTTATCCAAGCCTGCAGATGAAAGCTCGAGCGAAAAAGTCTTGCGAGAAATTAACTTAAAACTAGAAGTACTTTACAATCTTGAGAAAAAGATTGAAGACCTCAAAACTCATGTAGAATTTTATGCTGAGCAGTACCAGATCCTCGTGAAGTTTAAAGAAGAGTCGCAAAAGAAAATTAAAGCTTTGGAACAAAAAAACGTCTTTTTAGAGAAATGTAACAAAGCTCTTGAGGAGAGGATGACAGAGCTTGAAGTGCAATCCAAAGAAAAGAATATAGAAATTCACGGTTTGGAGATGAAGCCTAACGAAAAAATAATATCTGTGGTACAAGAATTAGCTGTAAAAATCAACTTAAACCCCAACGACATTGAGTATGCGCAGAGGGTAGGGCATGATAAAAAAGACGACCCGAGGCCTAGGAACGTTTTGGTTACCCTACGCTCTAAAAATGCCCAAAAAGACTGGCTAATTGCTAGAAAAGAGAATAAAACACTAACTAATAACAACATTTACGGCAATGGAAACGAGAAGCGTATATTTATTAATGAGGATCTGCCAAGATGCAAGCGCCAGTTGTTATGGTCCGCCAGAAATACACTTAAATCAAAAGATTTTCAATACATATGGATACAAAACGGCAATATCCTTGCGAAAAAAAATAGTGATGAAAAAAAAAATCTATAATATAAGGTCCGAGAGCGACTTATTAGCTTTCGGCGATAAAATCGACCGAAACTAAATAAACGCAGCTAGCGGCCAGGCGCACACGACATGTTTTTGTTACTTTAAAATTCGATACTTTAAACGATATATCAGATGATTTTGTGTATACCAGATATTATAATATGACAACGCTAACGAATAATTTAAATTTACAACAGGGTGGTAAAACACATATATTACACTGGAATATAAGTTCCCTTAGGAAACATTATAACGAACTACTAATATTACTGGACCAGAATAAATATACTATCGATGTATTGATACTAAGTGAAATAAATTTAAAAGAGTGGGAGATGGCTTTTTATAAAATACCGGGATATAATACACATATACGGGCAAGAAAAACATCAAGAGGTGGTGGAATATTGATATACGTTAAGGAAAATTTATATTTTGAAGCTTGTAACAAAAATTTAGAAGATCTTGAAATTATACACGGCAAACTAAAACTAGGAGGAAGTATCACAAACATATGTGCAGTATACAAACCACCATGTAAAAACGCAGTAAGATTTATAGAACAACTAAAGTCGGTCATGGATACAATACCCATCTCAGAACGAGTTATAATCATAGGAGACACCAATATAAATATATTAAATAATCTAGTATCGCCGACCACCACAAAATATAAAAACACCCTGTGTGAGTATGGCTTGCAGTGTGTTATTCCTAACAGCGAAATTACGCGCGAAGCAATAGTGAACGGGCGATTGCAGTCTTCTTGCTTGGATCATGTATGGGTGCGAGCGGGAAGCAGCTATTCGGCGGTCTCATCGTACGTCCTCGAGACGCGCATATCCGATCATCACGCGGTAGGGCTATCCTTGTGTTTACGCGGCAATCAGCATGACCTTGACAATGAGTGCAGTGATAAAGTGCGGCAGGTGATTAGTGATGAGGCGGTGAGACAGAGACTCGATGCTTGTGATTGGACCCAGTTACTATTAATTAAGTGTCCGATTATCTTATATAATACGCTCTCTTCCTTATTAAGTGATATTTATAAAGAAAGCACGATTGATATAACCTTTTTTGAGCGGAGAAAAAGGCAACCTTGGATAGATAAATACTTGTATAAAATGATACTACGAAGAGATTATTTATTTAAAGTATGGAAATCGACACCATCCAATATGAATAATCGTTTGGAATATACAAAATTTAGGAATAAGGTGAATAAATTAATAAACGAGGCAAAAAATAAATACAGGCAAAATGAAATAAAGAATTGTAATAGTGATCTTAGAAAAATACGGGCAAATATAAATTCATGGATATGTAGAAAAAAGAACAGACTAGATAATGTGATTTTAAACTTTTTAGGGAAAATAGAGAATTTAACTCAAATATGTACAAACTTCTCAAGGACATTTACTCATGAAATTAAAAGCATTAAACATAGGTGCAATATAAATTTGTTAAATAGAGAAAGTTATGTGAACCCTAGCAATGTTAGCTTTAGATTTATGAAGGTTACGACTTCGGATGTTAAAAAAATCATAGATAAATTATCGTGTGAAAAGGCTCCAGGTGTAGATGGCATTAGAATAATAGATATTAAATACTTATCTGATAAATTAAGTCCTATTTTAGCTTATTTCATTAACTTGTGCTTAACGAAAGGTGTTTATCCTGATCAATTAAAACATGCTATTATACGTCCAATATATAAAACTGGCAGTCACTTAGAGTATGTAAACTACAGGCCAATAGCAATATTATCAGTGATAAATAAAATAGTTGAGAAATGCATTATGAACCAAATTTGCGCATTCTTAGAAAAACATAAAATTTTAAATGAAAGCCAGCACGGCTTTAGGAAAGGGCGAAGTACTAGCACGGCCCTCACTGGTTTTGCTGACTACGTAAATGGCTGCCTAAACTCGGGTGAGCAATTGATAGCTCTTTTTATTGATTATAAAAAGGCGTTCGATACTCTTGACCATGACATGCTGCTGAAGGCGATGGATGAGTGTGGAGTGCGTGGCCCGACCAACGACTTTTTCAGGAACTACCTTAGCGGAAGAAAGATACGCACTTGTGTGAACGGCGTGATGGGTGAGGAGGCGGCCATGGAGCTAGGAGTCCCGACCGGGTCGGTGTTCGGGCCCGTGGGCTACCTTATGCACGTCAACAGCGTGGCCAACGTGACGCGCCACTGTCAGGTGTATATGTATGCAGACGATATGTGCATCGTCTCAGCCTCGAAACACATAGCAGAGGCACAAAAGCAAGTACAAGATGACTTTGATATGATAACCAAATGGGCCCATGACAATGGGATCATTCTTAATATTAATAAAACAAAATGCATGCATATTTACTCCCCATATAATCGTGTCGCTAAAAATGTTAAGTCGGAAAATCATTCAATTATTGGCCATACATATGAGTGCTTACACAATAATAAATATAATTGTATGTGTTGTAAAATCGAGTATGTTCAGGATTTCAAGTATTTAGGTTTAAACATAGATAAACATTTTAACTGGAAACTGCACATAAATGATGTGTGTAATAAGCTAAGATCAACATTAGGGATTTTTTTTCAATTAAAGAGAACTATAAACAAAAAAACTATGCGTATAGTATACAATGCACTTGCAGACTCAATAATAGGCTACGGTCTTATAGTATATGGTCGCACATTTAAAACCTATTTAAATGACATAAAAAACATACAAAAAAGGCTACTTAAGTATTTAGTTAGTAAAAAAGATAAAGATATGTGCAACAAGGATTATGATCAACTTTTTAAGTATGGTAAAATTTTACCAGTAGATCTTAAATTAAAATACTTAATTGGGTTAGAATACTACTTCAGTGAAGAATTTAAAAATAAAATTAAAAATAAATATAAAACTAAAAGTGCAAGGGAAGGAAAATTTATACAATCTAGTGTTAAAAATTATTATGGAGAAAGATTATCCAAATACCTGGTGCCAAAAATATATAATAAATTAGAATTATTAAGACAAAATCCAAAATTGTCTAAAAATTTATTAAAAAGAAAGCTAAGAGATACTTTGCTCGAACTGAAAAATTGAATAGTATGTAAAACTTTGATATTGTTAAAATAAAAATAAGAGAAAATGTACTTTTATTTTGTTGTCATATATATATATTATTATAAGAAAAGTAAAATAAGTTGTTATTATGGTTATATAAATGTACAAATAAGAAGCGCAACTCGCCTTCAAACGATAAGTTTGGCGAGATGTTTTGAATTATTGTAACCAGTTTTGTTAATAAATAAATTAAAAAAAAAAAAAAAAAAAAACTTCCAAAGGGATTTTTTTTTGTGTCTTTGTTACAAGATTTTTTATCTATGTAGGTAATCAACCTATGTATATCAATACACATATATAAAACGGTTCCGTTACTGACTGAGTGACTGACAGACAACGTACAGCCGTAACTACTAGGCGCAGAGAGCTGAAATTTGGAACATACATTCTTTAGGAGATGTAGGGGTGCACTAAGGAAGGAATTCCCGAAATTCCCTCGGGAACGGGAATTTTTGGAGTTTTTAGTTTGTATGAAAAATCTTATTCCTTGAGTGCACGGATATGATACTTAGCATAAAAGTTTTTCAAAAAGAGACTGATTGTGTTATGAAAGGAATTCCCGAAATCCCACGGAAACAGGAAATATATGATGTTTTAGCTGGTATGATAAAATCTTATTCTTTGAGTGCACGGATGTGATACTTGGTATAAAGGTTCCTCAATAAGTGTCTGTTTGTATAATGGAAGGAATTCCCGGAATTCCCACGGGAACGGAAAATAGGATTTTGGAGTTTATGCGTGTACGAAGTCGCGCGCAAAGGCTCGTCGATGCAAATTTTTTATATGATAGAGGATACTTCAGTCGTGGTCCCATATAAATTTCATCAGAATAGATTGAGTGTACCTACATCATGAAATATTTTTATTTTTCGAAAAAAAAAAATACAGTACATTTACGACCTTATACTTCATCCAAAGTTATGGACGTGACGTCAGTTTTTTTAATGCTCTGCATTCGTTGATTATATTTCATAAATTCTACGCGATGTTCCTTTAGCTCATTAATCCTTTTTTCCGATTGTACCGCATACATTTTACATCTTTACTCGAATTTTTGCTATTTTTGGTTTTCGGAAACAGCCAACCTAACCGGGAATCAAACCCCGGTATGTTTTCACCGCTACACCACCATCTCAAAACAATTAAATTGGTATGCTTATTTTCAGTGTCTGGTCCTGGTGTTTTCCTGCAATGGCTGGGATATAACTACAGTAGAGGGCGTTGGCAACCGTCTTGAGGGGTACAGTGAGGTGCAGAAGAGAATTGTGCACTTCAACGCCACACAATGCGGCTACTGTACCCCTGGATGGGTTATGTCATTAACTAGGTTGGTTTCAACATTGTTTACAAGAAATAATCAGTAAATTTTCCACTCGACCGCGCCCGAGATTCCAGTTTAACTCTTTGCTAAATCACTTCGAAATAAAAAAATCTGTAATGGTTTAAATTTTGGTGTATACAGGGTGGAAGTTTTGAATGCCCCCTGGAGGGAAAGTACTCTAAATAATAGAGATAGCAAATTTTACCCCAGAGAAACATTCCTTTATTTTGGAAAAGAAATAAAACTGCATTCAAAGGTTTTTCGAAAATTTGCTTGCTTCACCCAGAAATCGAACCGACTAAAATCTAAAAAGAGAGATATCATTCTTGTGATTGACCCTAACCATCGATGCAATAAAATTACAGGCTGTCATTTTTACAGATTTTAGTCGGTTCGATTCCCGGGTGAAGCGAGCGAATTTTCGAAAATCTTTGAATGCAATTTTATTTCTTTTCCAAAATAGAGGAATGTTTTCATGGAGTATAATTTGCTATCTGTATTATTAAAGTACTTTCCCTCCAGGGCCATTAAAATATTCCACCCCGTATACCCCTCTATTTTCACTTTGTTGTGCGTAACACAAGCTCAGTGAAGCTACGATTCTGATTCAAGCTTCTAGTTTAGAGGTTCGTAAACACAGAAAATCGTAAAGTCTATACAAAAAGAATTTGATGTCCTTAGAAACAAAAGCTGTTTGGCGAGCAATTGCACATTAGATCTTTTGGTTCGCAGTTTGATGAGCGGTCAGCCTGCTCACGTAGCCCCATACGATTTTGTTTAATATGTCACAAAATTGCGTAGCTCGATGATACAAAATGAGTGAAAAAATAGTAATAATTACCTTCTTTATGTCCTTTTTCATTCTTTTTTGGTAGTAATTCCCAACAAGTACTTTTATTAAATCAAGGGTCTAACAAAAACCAAAGATATCTTATGATAAACTTGTTTTGGGATTCTGCCCCTTGTAATATGAGTATTTCTTCCAGCCTTGAAGATAAACACCTAACAATGGCTGAATTGGAGCAGTCGTTCGGCAGTAATACCTGCAGATGTACTGGATACAGACCTCTCTTGGACACTATCAAATCTTTTGCCATTGACGCTAGTCCAAGCCTCTGTCAAAAAGTAAAAGATATTGAAGATGTACATGTACAAATTTGTAAAAAAACAAACACACCTTGCGAAAGGAAGTGCTCAGTCAAAAGTGTTGATAGCGACTGGGCGGTGATTGATAAAGTTGCAGAAGTCAAACTTGATGACAATGTTATAACTTTGGATTTTGGAAACAATCGATATTACTATAAAGTTTACGATAAGGGAAGCATTTTTGAAGTATTAAACGCACGTGGACTTAGCTCCTACATGTTTGTTGATGGTGATACAGGAAAAGGTATATTTTAAAATTTAAATTATCTTTGGTAGATACATTTACATACACTACTTCATATGAAGACCAAAGTGAAACGACTTCAGAAGGTTTATCTGTGGAAAAGAAGTGGTATGAAACTCAACAGCATAGTTTAGAGCCAAGGAATCTTAAACTTATACCTAGTCAGGTATTTTATAAAAGCCATTTTCACAAAACTTTGGCTTTATGTTTCTTATAATAACGTCTGTTTTCGCCAAACTCAATTTTGCAATGATCAAGCAAAACAACCTTTTTAATTCAAAAATAAATGTTTCAGGTGTTATTGAGAATTTCGAGTACCCCCGGTTGCTCATAGATATAAGTGGAGTGAAAAGCTTAAAGGAATACTATTTCGATCAAAATTTGGTACTGGGTGCAAATATAAGTTTGGAGGACTGTATCACCATTTTTCAAGATACGGCAAAAACGAAACCAGAGTTCGCTTATTTATCGGAGTTTGCAAAACATTTGTTGTTAGTTGCTCATATTCCAGTAAGAAAGGTGAGTTGATTAGAAATGTTGTTACGTTTCAAGTTGGTTTTTACATAGGCGAATTATTCTTTCTTAATGTACTCATATCTAATACATTAAATACGCTAAAAAAATGAAAAAAAAAACAGTGTTTAAAAACATTTATAACATATAATCAATTTTAGCATCTAAAACACCAAAATTGACGCTTAGGGCAATTATTTTGGAAAAATTCCTTGCTGCTACTTAAATCTTAACTATATGGAAAACATTGCAAGATTTGCATGCTAGCACTTTGTATACAGGGTTGTTTTTTAGTCAGCTGCCAAATTTAAATGTGTTTTTTTTTCGATACCATATGAACGTACCTGCATAGTTGCTGTTGATGAACGTAGCTACTATGACGCGGCATTTCATTGATAATACTACGACGTAGTACTACAAGATGTTTTGTAGTAACGCGTAGTCGTCTTTATTTTAATGGTATTCATTCATAATTTAGAGTGACCATGCTTTGCTTAATATGTTAGCGAAAAAAATTTATTACTTAAAAAAAAATCATACATTTTTGCAAAAATTGTTTCTATAAATGATACTAATTGCGTATGAAAAAAAAAATTGATCGGTGTTTAAAAAACAACACTGTATAGGAAAACGAATACCTCTTTGGTTTATTATTCCGCCATTCTGTTGGCATGTGACGATGGTAACCTTGGCAAGAAACTGTTCAAATCACTATTGAAAGTATTTGAAAGTATTACATTAGGTTACCTATTTAGTATCTAGGATAATCGATTATGCTCAAACGGAACCAATAAAAGCCATCATCATCATCGGCTGATCGATGAAACATCGTAGACACCCACTACTGAAAAAAATCCATACGAACAAATAATTAGTATTCGGTGCTATACAATTTATTAAATTACAATTTCTTTTCAATTGTTATGCATTCTAGTGGAAAAGGCAAAGGTTGTGTACCACTCATATGTATGCTACGAGCACATTGAATATACCATGCTACAATGATTCAGTACTTATTTAATGTTTTTATAGATTGGATCTCTAGCAGGCAACTTAATGCTGAAACGATCAATGCCCAAATATCCATCAGATATTTTTCTCCTATTTGAAACTGTTGGTGCAACAATGAATATCGGTAAGTAACTAAGTAAAATAACAGTACCACATGTGATGGTTTATTTTTTTTATATACCTATCGATATTAGTTTTACTTACATCAATTACTAATGGAAATTAAAAATTAAAGAGTAATGTTCACAGTCCATACAGTCTCTGACCTGTCAAACTACTTTTTGTTAGGTATGTGGATGTAAAAAGATGACATTGTCATTGAAATACTCTCTGCGTATACCTAAACTATCGATGCAGACTTGATTTAATTTCTTAGAAACGATATCGGGATTTTCATTTCAAGTGGATGATACCTACGTGTAATCTATTGAGTAACTTGAGAGGGTGAAATATTAAAATCCTTTCTGCGGTTTCTTATAAAAGTAAATGATTTGGAATTAATAATAATAGTAAATAATAATTTGTTTATTTTCGGATAATAGGCATACAGATATCAGTAAAAACAAGTAGGTACTTATATTCTAGTTATTTATCTTAAACATACATTAAACAATCTTTACTGAGTGCACTACTCCCTAATAAAGGGCAAAGCCCTGTGAACTTAGGATGAGTAGTTCGCTCGACCCAAAGAAATTGTTACATTATCAAGTACATAGTAGCGGAGCTATTGCGTATAGCAACTGTATTGTTACGTTTTTATTTTAGTTTTAAACAGTTAATTAATTAACCGAACACGAGCTATTATTTGCACTACATGTTGTTTTAATACTTACATTTCATGAGTTGTCAAAAATCTGACAGGACAACTATGAACATTACTCTTTAAAACATGTTTTCTTTTATCAAATAAAAGGTAGGTATAGATCACGCCCTGATAGTTCCCTGTGAAGTTGTTGCCATAAATTAGAAAGTATTTTATACAAGTACAGATAGGACACATCAATATTATAGGGAGTTTGGAATGCAAGCTTTTTTGCCGCTTGGCGGCGCCTTATGTGCTTGAGCTTTTTGGGTGGACTATGCATTATAGTGGTTTTTTATTATTATTGTTGATAAATATTGTTTTTCATATGTGAACGGAAGGCTGCTAATTTTACAGTACAGTGGCAACGAACGAACGAACCACTAACTAACAGAATCAAAAACCAACACTAGTTAGCATATTTGATAGTTGTAAGTTATTCGTCGAAATATGTGAACCATGGAGTCTATAAAGCATCACAACAATTCAGTTACATAAATGATAAACTTAAGTTCACTTGACGCTACTTCTGAGTTTGCAGGAAAATACAGCAGATATGTGCAGTTTACTTACAACAGATACCTATGCATAGGACTTTCACAAGCCGGCAGCATTTTGTGATCAAATGGCGAATGATTGTCTATCACCCACTCAATTCACTCATATTAAGTTGTTATTGCCAGTAATAAGTGGCGCCACCAAACGTAAAAAGGGTGCTATGGTCAAACTCTTGAAATTGAATAAAATGCTTTGATTGTCAATGCCGTGGTTGTTGCGAGACAACAGCGCGAATCATTTTGCAACAACTTCGAGGGGATTCGAGATGTTTGGCGCAATCTATACATGATATCTTATTATATTTTCGCGGTATCGTTTCACTCCTGAAAGTTGTCGCGATTTACATATTCTGAATTAGGATTTCAGCAGTACCACAATAACTCTTATATTTAACGTTTATTTATTGCATGCGTAAAGCGTCCGTCAACAAAACGGACTTGAACTGAAAATCAGCGCTGAAATTCATAACTTATGAATTTCGGCATAACGCTGAGTTCAGGCAAAGGCCTGAACTCAGCCTGAACTCGGCGTCAAATTAGTGTTTGTGTTTTCCTTTTGCTTCTTCTTAAGACCTTGTTTTATGTCAAATTGTTTTTCTAAATGTTGTTAACATTACTTTTGTGTCGATTTTGCGCCGAATAAATGATTTTATTATTATTATTATTTGTACTTAATCATTTTGTAGTACCGGTCAGCATCAAAAGTTGATGAACACATTGAATTTTTCAAAGTCGCTATTTACCATATTGTGCCTCAATAACGACTAATATTGACTAACTTCTATGTATAGTTGTTATAATAAAACATAGAAGTTAGTCAATATTAGTCGTTATTTAGGCACAATATGGTGAAAAGCGACTTTGAAAATTTTTAATGTGTTCATCAACTTTTGATGCTGACTGTACAGCTGAAGTAAATGTACCTAGTAAATAAAATCAATCCCAACTAGAATGTTCTAGTCTACAAATCAAATGTAATAAAACTCTAAAAATAAGTAGTACTGACAGATTTTGCGTTATTTAGGCAACCTGTCACCCGAACCAAGGTACAGCGCAAATATAATAGAGTTACTTATTTTTAAATAAAAAGAATCGAGAAAAATTAAGAAAGTTTAATCAAAATGATTTTATATTAGACAGTTTCAAATACAATATAGGTATAGTTCCGCATGGGTGGGTATATAACATCTTAACGTTTTGTTGCCATTTTTACATTATCTGTAATAATTACCATTTAAATGAAAACTTACAGAATATTATGTCATCGATAGTCTATATGTGATTAAAAATAGTTTTTTTTTCAGAAAGCAATTCTAAAGTTGACAGCGTTACACTCTCAAATTTTTTGAATTATGACATGACCGGCAAATTGATCACTGCTATAAAGTTGCCTCCATTGAGCAGCTCACATATCTTTAGGAGTTATAAGGTAAATTTCTATTTCTGCAGATGCCTTTTAATGGTGGCTTCACTGCGCGTGTTAGCCCGCGCCGCGCCGCGCCGCGCCCCGCGCAGTATGAAAAGCGTAGTAGCACGCGCAGGGAGAAGCCACCTTAGCCCGCGCCGCGCCGCGCCCCGCGCAGTGTGAAGAGCTAGGCGCGTCGCGGCGCGCCCTATCCGCTAAAAGTCGGAAGCTTCAAACGCGCCGCGCCGCGCCTCCCCTAGCTACTACGCTTTTCATAATGCGCGGGGCGCGGCGCGGCACGGCGCGGGCTAACACGCGCAGTGAGAAGCCACCATAAGATGCAGTAATTGACAATAGGGGTTTATAAACTTTTATTACAAATGCCCTAGGCTACTGAAAAAGAGTAAAATACCTGTAGTATTTGGACATTCTTAAATGTTAAGAAGAATTCAGTTCGACCTTTTACTTTTCGTAATATTTTATAATAATAATATATGTTCCTATGACAAATTAAAAATAATACAAGCACATAATACATAAAAGATACAAGTTATAGGTAATTGATGGCAACCGGAAAAGGAACATGCTACGAGTATGTTACATATTATGACAAAGAAAGAGAGATCTCACCTCATGGCAAGTGAGGTAAAAAACTCACATTAGGCACTCAGACTGAATCAAATAGTCTGAGTGCCTAATGTGAGTTTTTTAACTTTGATATCGCGTTAACGTTAACTTCGTTCGTTTTATATGGGAAGAACCACCAACTAGTGACGAGATTGGAAAACCGAATTTGTAAGAACGTGATTGGCTGTTTCAAGTGGTTTGCTCGATTAACGCGATGGTAAAATCATTCGAATAAAGTCGCACCAGGCCCACAGACCTACCTACACCGTAGATAGCCGATGGTATACTTAGCCGAAAGTACATAGCTGTACGCATTATATGTAACGTTAAACGACTATTCACACAGTGTAAATAATTCCAAACGTAATTCTTCCTCCAGATAATGCCTCGGCATCAAAACGCTCTTGCAATAGTTAATGCTGCTTTTCTTGCCAAACTTAACAGCACTACCAATGTCCTGGACAGTGTGACCATTGTCTACGGGAACATAAGTGACATATTCATTCATGCTAGTAAGACAGAGAACTTCCTGACCGGAAAAAATGTGTTCAACAATCAAGTACTACAGGCAGCTATTAAAGTGCTGGATAATGAAGTACAACCAATTGTTGACCCTCCAAAGGCATCTCCGGAATGTAGGAAGAAATTGGCTATTGGAATTTTCTATAAGGTACTATTTGCTTTTAACTAATAAAGATGTTTTTTGTTTTTCATTCTAATCAGTTAATGAAGATATGGAATTGTATGTACCATTAATGCGCTTGAAAATGACCCAACGAAGATTGTACCTTGCTTGCCTTTTGTGCCTGGAAAGTTTAAGTTCAGAGGTGACAGCAGATTAAATAAAACACTTTTTAACAAATAATGCTGTTCTTATGGAACAATCAGCTGTTAACAGAAATCATTCTCTCATCGATTGTATTAGAAGTTACAATTCATATTTTTTTTTTCACTGTACCTATCCAATGAGTTATATGTATATGAAGTCACATTTATATAATTTATTTATTTTAAATTAACTTCTGTAGGGTAGAACCTAGAATATAAAATACATACCTAAGTATATAGATAAACGCCTAGGCCCGGTACAACTTTTATTCTTGTTCCGGACGGGAATCGAACCCGCATCTATCTGAGGCAGATAAGTTTACAGCATCGCGAAAGTGGTCGTCAAATAATTTACAATACGTAATTTAGGTAAACACTTTCCCTAACCTGGCAGCGGAGTGGACTGCAAGTAGCTATTGCACCCCTAGCTTATAGGAAGATTAATCTTAATTAATGATTCCTTATTTAAAAAACAGATAGGACTGCAAGAAGCTATCGCACTCTTAATTAACTCGGCCGCCTAGAGGACTGCGGGAAGCTATCGCTCTAGACGGTCGCATATGTCTACACCCAGCGGGGTCCCATGTCTGGGAGACATTGAGACCATGTCATTGAGTGATTCAGAGAATTAGTTCTGAATAATATGTTCTACTGAATTATGCTGAAAACAGAATTTGTTCTGTTTGAAAATCTCAAATATAAGCTTTTCTATCCGACCTCCGGCCAGCGGGATATTCACCAAAATTAACTCTGATGAACAATAAATGGATATTAACTTTTAGTTCCATTTAAGTAAAATGAGTCCATCTTGTATCAAAATTTAACCCTGTGCGTGAGATGTTTATGATGGACGTGAATTGAAATTGTTACACTTCTGAATTTTTCTTTTCAGTTTATTTTAAGTCTGGCTCCAGTAAATTCGGTTAATCCATTCTATCGTTCGGGGGGTCAAGTGTTTGAGCGTCCAGTATCCAGTGGCAATCAATATTACGAGACAGATAAAGAATTGTACCCTCTGAATGAGCCACTGCCGAAGTTGGAAGGGTTCATCCAAAGTTCTGGTGAGGCGAGGTACAGTAATGATATACCTCCAATGAAAAATGAAGTATTTGGAGCATTTGTTTTGTCTACTATCCATTCGGGTGAAATTGACACTATTGATGCTACGGAAGCGTTGGTAAGTACTTGAATACTGAACTGTAGGTATGTATAGTTTATATTTGTGACTATTTCTCTATAATTTTTCTCCGTAATATATTCGTATATTCTAGTGAGCAATGTCATCTCTCTTCTAAATGAATTGCTTACATTGTATACTTAGCTGTTTAAAAATCGGAAAACGTGGTAAAAATCCTGTGAATTAATTCAATTATTGCTTACAATTAATACTTAATGTAGTTAGTTACCTTTAATATAATTAGTGGTAGAAAAATATGTAGTTCAAAAAAAAGGTAAATGATGGAAAAGCCTATAAAATGCCGGGATATAAAAAGCAGACGACATACCTGCTTAGTTGACAATCCAGAAAACATATAAGTTTATACGATCCGGTGAAAAGGCTTTTCAAAATGATTTTTACTAATATTTGTCATAAATCAACGCAGACGTTTACAAGATATGTACCTACGCCTTGTCGGAACTTATATAATTATTATTATAGCCAATATTAAGCGAAGAATTTTTTTTTGTTTATTTTGATGGTACCTATAGGTTTTTGATATTATAAAACAACGTATTATAATGAGGTTCTCAAAATGTCCAGCTACAACTACTTTATCTTTCACAATATTAATGGCCGGTTGTTCCAAATCTTCTGCTTTTTTACAAATTCCGTTTTACATTTTACGTATACTATTACTTTTGCTATTACGAATTCGTAAATTTCTGTTGCTCCAACAAAATTCCTGTAAAAGTAACAGTATAGAAAGTAGCCAGGCGTCAAAGACGTTTATTTTTCCATTTCAGCTTGGTAGCTTTTTATTACCATTTTTTTACGTGGCAAGACCTGTCATACCTTTCAAAATAAACTATCGTGATTGGCTTACTGTATGACATACACGCATTCAATATTGTGATATGATTGTCAAAAACAAACTAAATAAATTGTTTATAGTTTTTAAAGTTGTTTGTTTTTTTTTGCATTAAAATAGTATAATGGAATAATATCTGAAGATAATGTTGCGCTGGAAAAGTAAGTACAACATCTTCAGCACCTATGTACCTATTTAATTTCTCACGTTTTCATAGAAAATATACCGAGCTTATTGTGTTTCTTTGTTTCAAACAACGAAGTGCTAAATTCAATGAAGATGAGTTGAATTTACTCAATAATCTGATAAAAAATAACATATTTTATTAAATAAACAAACAGGCATGATACCTTTTGTTTTAAAAAAATTTAACTCATATAAGTGTTAAATCATGTACATTTTTTCAGGTAAAGTTACACCTAAACAGAGGGAAGATGCCTGACGCGCCATTACCAATGAATTTAATAGCGATCCCGCATGCTCCTTTGCCAGAAAATCGCACCAATTAAAAAATAAATGGGATTATATGAAGCTTTGCCACACCGACTGTCGCGCTACCAGCGAATATAGCATGCCAGGCAGCACTTTTGGACTCGGTGGTCAAAGGAATATGTATCGGAGCTACAAATCCGGGTGAAGTGGAATAACTTTTGAGACACCTTGAAAGAAAATACGCTTGTTCTTGTCAAGGAGGACAACTCGCGGGTGGGGTTTTGAATTACACATCTGGAAAATTGGATTGAAATGGGTTTATTTATGTAGGGATGGGTTTCCCCTTTCGATTAATACCCCTCTTGTTTTGCAGAGATGCATAGTTTTTTAATTATACGTGTTTGAAATTTCCTATACTGAAACGATATTTTACATACGAAAATTCAATTTATATGATTGCTTGGTAAAAGGAAACGTATATCCAGACAATCCATTTGTGGCAGAAGATGGAATGCACACCCAAAGGATTGAGTCTCAGTGGCGGTTGGTAAAAAGGTTTTTCAATAAAGATAATTATAACCACCCAGAAAATTTTGCTGACATTATAGTTGAATACAAGTGGAGGCGTTACTTGCTAAAATATGTATATAAAAGACCAATTTATGGAATTGTTAAATGTAATAAAACAAGTTTATAAAATATAATAAATAATAAAAAAGATATTGTTGTTTTATTAATATGCGTACTAGTGAAATGTTCAATTATTAACGTACAAAACAAAACGTATGTTGTTCGCCCTTATTAACGATAAGAGTCCAGTATTAACTTAATAATTGTAACTTTTACAATTTGTGTCACAGACCGACATGGGCCGGTTAGGTTAAGTTTTTTTTAATAAACGCACAAAACCGAGTCTAACCCCAAAATTTTATCTTCGATTTTCTCACTTACTACAAGGATCCGCACCTCCCCCTCAGAGGGGGAGGTCACCAACCACCTCCCCCCCCCTAAATTCGACGGTCCATATACTGTAGTTTTACCAAAATCACCCCTAATCAGTGATTGATTACCCTATTTTTGAGGTTATAAATAACAAACTTCAAAATTCATAAAAAAAAACTAGCCATCTCCGCAACTCCGCATCGTGGTGGGGAGACGCCCTTTGCCCCCCCTCCCCCCTCCACCCCAAACCTAAATTCCAGATGTGTAATTCAAAACCGATCCCCAACTCGCCCCCCCTCAAGTGGTGCATGGGACGAATCATCGCGATCTACCCAGGGAAAGACGGAGTGTCGAGAGTAGCTTCTATACGAATGGCTACAGGCAGCATCATACGTAGATCTTTTTCTAAAATTTGACCACTACCTATAGAATGCAATGATACAAATGAAATAAGTTGTTTCTCTATTGGAAGTCGGTATTTCCAAGGCCGGGGGCCTGCGTATAAAAGTATAAAAGTTCCTCCTCTGTGGAGAGGAGGAACTTTTATACGCAACGAACTTTTAAGCTTTACGCACACAAATACGCACTAAATCAATTTCTATAATTAAAATCATTTATACCTACTTGTAATACCGAAAAATATAAGGTCTATTATTTATTTAACAAAGGCCTATTATTTAACAGAGTGCAATAAAAGTATTTTTTTTAGTAATTAAACCAAATTTAGCACACGTACTGTAGGCTATTTTCCATTAAAATTTTCCAATCAAAAAAATATACTTTTACGTTATGAGGTGGGTCTGAGCTCCGTATAAAGTATACGTGAAAAGTAACTGTAAAAAGTATAAAAAAAATGTGGTGCAACACTTTTTACGGGATACTTTTACGTTTTACATTTTTTTTTACGAATTCGTAAAAGTATAAACTCGGAACAACCGGCTGTTAGTCATGAACTGTTTGTGTGGAAAATAAATAAATAAATACATAATAAAATATAGTGTTCTATCTATACTAATATTATAAAGCTGAAGAGCTTGTTTGGTTGAACGTGCTAATCTCAGGAACTACTGGTACGAATTAAATTTTTTTGTGTTCGATAGTCCATTTATCGAGGAAGGCTTTAGGCTAAATAACATCACTCTGTGACTTATAGCAGCGAAGTTACAGAGGAAAATGATGCGAAAACGGGAAAAATTTGAGGTTTAAGTTACGCAAAAACAATGTATGGCGGAATTGTTCCTCTTTAAAAGTTCTAAATAAAAGACCGCGACGGCATATACCTACCTTTTAAGATTTTCTCACATTTAACATTTTTATGGTTATAAATCGCGTTCGTAATTAGTAATGTATTAATTTAACCCAATCCTTATCCAATTTAATACGTTATTTATCATTAGTATTTAATTGGGAAAAAAATTGTCTTTGACATCAACCAATTAATGCTGGGTTTCAATAATTTACATGAGTAAAAACTACGACAAATGAATGGTAGTTAGGTAGAAGAATAGTAAGTAGTAATTTTAATGACAAGACGTTGAATATTAAATCACTTTATAGTTACGCCTGGTAGTTAATTCTACTGTTCGTAGAATAAACGAACATACATCACACATAACTTCACGTAATAACTTATGGCGTAGGCAGAACACCAGAGGTTACAAAAACATATGACGGAGAAAGAAAAGCAAAGCAAAAGAAAAGCAGTGACAGAGGTCAGTCTATATCCCACAAAAACGCCGTTAAAACCTCTATCCCTTAAATGACTTTTACAGTATGCCCGGAAAGAGAAGCAGCTGGTACATTCTATAAGAATACAGTGATAAACCAATCATTTGTATTCGTTTTCGTGCAAATTACTTACTTTTATCTTTGTACAAGTGTGCAGCAGATGGTTTTTAGAACGTAATATAAGTAATATGCATATTAGCCTTGTTTGGATTAGCTATTTTTTTAAACAGTAGCATGTTAACATAATACAACATTAGCATATACGTTTTTTGACTTTCAATTAATAGCTACAGACCTAATTTCACAAAAAGTATAACCGTTCTTATCTTCGCATGCTTTATCGAAAAAGTGGCCTTTTAATTTTTCTTCTTAAAAGAGTCTTAAAGTCTCTGGACAGACTGAAAGAAGGGCAGACGGAAGACCAGACATCAGACGGAAAACAAAATGTTTTGTTCTTCTTATGAGGCACGAGACCCTTCGGATCAATACAAAAGTAGTGTTGAATAGGGTTCATAAATGAATAGTCTTAAAAAATAATTCGATTTAACCATTGGTGAGATGGTGTCTAATAAAGTTAATCAACACGATAAAAACCGATAAAAAGTATTTCATGTACCTATTGTTTTACCATCTATTTGAGCATTTGAACAATGTTTCAGAAAATGGATGGAGTCATTACCATATATACTGCAAAAGACATCCCTGGCGTAAATTCCTTCGGCTTCCCTGGTATACAGCTGCAGACACAACTAGAAGAAATTTTGGCCACTCAAGTCAAATTTTACGGTCAACCAGTTGCTATAATAGTTGCTAAAGGGGAAGATTTAGCCTCAAGAGCAGCTAAGAAAGTCATAGTTACGTATAAAAACGTGTCTTCCACTGATCCTGTGCTGACGATTGATCAGGCGAAAAAAGATAGTAGGAGATATTTAGCCGGTGACTCTAATATTACGCCTCAAGGTAAAGGTACCGATGTGAAGCACGTTATTAAAGGGACTTATGAGATAGAAGCTCAATACCACTACTATATGGAACCTCTGACGTGTGTGGCGATACCAGTGGATGATAAATTGGAAATACATGATGCGGGGCAGTGGATGGATTTGACGCAGATCTGCATTGCAAAATGCTTGAATATGAAGGAGAGCGAGTAAGTTAAGGACCTAAATGATAATTGCATTCCTAAGTAATGAAGTTGAATGATTGAAGGGAAAACAAATTTATCGTATAATGACATAAAGTTAAAGCATTCGATTCAAGTTATATTACTGTTTTATTTAATTTTATATTCAGTAGTTTTGTTAGTATTGAGAATGACACAAGGGTTGCACCTTGAAATATTTTTTTTTGGATTCTACGTCATCTACATTTTTATTTACTATGACGTCAAGTATACTACGTTGTTGTAAATAAAAAAATATGTGTTGCGGTAAGAAAAGTGTCAAATAATTTATTTGTTGCAGTGTCTTTGTGAAAGTACGCCGAATTGGAGGCGGTTTCGGCGGGAAAATTTCTCGTAACGTTCAAGTGGCAACTGCGTGTGCTATTGTCGCGAAAAAACTTGATGTTCCATGCAGATTCATACTTCCGATACATACCAACCTCACTATTGCAGGCCGACGACTTCCGTGTCAATGTGACTACGAGGTAATGTAGGTTTAGCTACGCATTTTAATTATAACCCTCGTAATATTTGATATTTTAATTTGCGAACTCGTACCTAATGAGCTACTGTTTCAAAAAATATATTGGTATTGACAACATTATGCGCTCTGTTGATACTAGGCTTAGGACCTTTAGCTTTATTGCATTTTTGTGTTTAATGAAAAAGGTATCAAGTCAAAAATTGCGATCATACCTACCAAATGGAAACACTGCTTGGATCGCCATGCAATAAACAGGATAAACATAATCGAACGTGAAAATTAAAGTTCTAAAATTAGCAGTAACTTACTAATTTTAAAACTCTTTACGGTTGGCTCGTGACCAGAAAATGGATGAGTAACTGTCGGTTGTGTGATCAGTTCAACAAAAAGAAATCAAAATAATTTCAATATCATCACATTTTAATAAGTAACATTCACTGAATTTATGTTTAAGTCTAGGTTAAAGTCGGTTTTAAGGGTCAGATAAAACTTAACGTAATTAGATAAAAACAATAAGTGATATTTTATCCATCGGATGAATACAAAACTAAATTAAAACAAACATTAAAATAAATTAATCTCACCCTATTCACATTTTTTAGGTTGGTGTAGATGACAATGGCAAAGTTCAATATTTAACAGCTACTTTAGTAGAAGACGTTGGTTGTAGTTCTAATGAAGATATATTGAGTTACACTATCGGCGGATTTCCTAATTGCTATGATACTAAGTACTTTGATGTCAAAACTGCTAATGTTTTGACTGATTTACCATCTAATACATTTGCTAGGGCTCCAGGTAAGTTAAATAGGTAACATAAATTAAAACTATGAGGAGATTTCGTAAAAGACTAATAATTTTTTCATTTCGTTTATACAGGTACAGCAGAAGGTATTTCCTCAATTGAACAGATTATGGAACATATAGCTTTCACTGTAAATAAAGACCCTACAGATGTGCGATTAGTTAATATGAGAACCGAAGATAATGACCTACCGGAACTTATTAACACTCTGAAACAAAAAACTAATTATGACCAACGAGTTAAAGATATTAACGATTTTAATGCTGCCAATAGATGGATGAAAAAAGCAATAAGTATAAGCGTTATGAGTTTTCCTGTGGAGTATTTTGGCAATTACACTGCCATGGTTTCAATCTACAGGGGAGATGGTTCTGTAACAGTTACTACTGGAGGAATTGAAATGGGACAAGGAGTCAATACTAAAGCAGCACAAATTTGTGCATATGAATTGAATATACCTTATGGCAAAGTATCAGTTCTCCCGTCTTACGGATTTGTTGCGGCTAACAATGTCTTTTCTGGATCAAGTATAGTTAGTGAAAGTGTCAGTTACGCTATAATAAAAGCTTGCGCCATATTGAAAGAACGTTTGCAACCCGTTAAAGACAAAATGCCCAACGCAACTTGGGAAGAAATAGTTTTCGAAGCTGCTAATCAAGAAATAGATCTGGTAGCTGAATATATGATGACAGATCAAGAAAAAGATTTGAAGAACTATAGTGCGTTTGCTGTTGTGATTTTAGAAGTTCAAATCGATGTGCTCACTGGAAGATTCGATATTTTGAGAGTAGATATTCTCGAAGATGTTGGGCTAAGTGCAAACCCTAAGTTAGATGTTGGACAGGTAATATGTTTTGGAATTTTACAAAGTTTGGATCTGCTTTTATAAATTCATCATCATCATCACAACTCCGAGTAATGATCCCACTGCAGGGCTATGAGTCTCTCCTCTGGGTACGAGGAGGTTTAGGCCGTAATCCACCAAGCTGGCCCGTTGCTGGTTGGTGGATGTCAGATATTTCAGGGTGCCGAAATGGCTTCTGACCAACCCTAACGACTACTGTATACAAGCATACAGCACCCGGGATCGACTGCTCAACGTGCCCTCCGAAGCACGGAAGTCTTCGTGAGAAATGAATGCTCGGCGGTCACCCATCCTAATACCGGCCGCACCGAGCGCGCTTAACCTGCGATATCGTTTGATATGCAAAGTAACAATGGCGCCACGACGGCGACGACTTCTTTTTTTTTTATTATGATTCTTTATCCACACACATATACCTTATTACACTTTTCAGGTGGAAGGAGGTTATATTCAAGGTATTGGTTATTATACTAGTGAGAAACTAGTATATGATATACGTACTGGCAAATTACTAACAAGTGGATCGCTATATTATCACGTTCCACTTTGTTTGGACACTCCCATATTATTTAATGTGCATTTCCGGAACAATTCGAAAAATCCTTATGGCGTTCTTGGCTCAAAAGGTATGATGATTTTGTTATTCGCCACTCTTACATAAAAATAAAATTAATGTTAAAATTGGTATGAAAATGAATAATTTCCTGCATGATTAAAATTAAAGGAAGACAAATCTTTTTAAACTTATGATCTGTCCGTGTTTTAGCCTGTGGAGAGATGGGAATATGTACAGCGCAAGGAATTATTCATGTTATTAAAAACGCGATCTACAAATCCAGAAAGGATTCAGGCTATGACCCTACACAATGGATTCCAATCAGTAAGTGACTAATTTAAAGTGCTATTTTACCTCTAGATTACTTAAAAGTATAGCTCTATGTTTTATTAAATTGGTTGTTTGATAAAGGTATCAATAAGAAAAAAAACAATATGCACGACTTGTGATGGTGTGACTTGAGCCTTAGTAAGGTTATATAAAAGTCGAATCGGTTAAGTGCTCGGACTCGCTATCCGAGAAGTTTCCGGTTTTCAGATTTTACCAATCTTTGAACTGACATTTTTCCCTGTATCCTTGCGAGTGTCAAAAATATGACAAATGTAGTCTTTGATTGTGTTAACTTAGAATTTTTTTCTTTGCTCCAAGAGATTTAAAGCCTTCTTATTTGAGTTTATCTATAGAAACAAAACAAGAGACTATCCAGTTAAAGATTTCACGGTCCATACAGTCTCTGACCTGTCAAACTACTTTTTGTTAGGTAAGTATATGAATGTATAAAGATGATATTGTCATTGAAATGCTGCCTGTTTATATCTAAACTATTGGTGCAGACTTAATTTAATTTCTTAGAAACGATATCGGGATTTTCATTTCAAGTGGATGATACAAGTTCAAGTCTATTGAGTAACTTGAGTGAGAGGGTAAATTAAAATCCTTGCTGCGGTTTCTAATATAAGTAAATGATTTGGAATTAACCGAACATGAGCTAATATTTGCACTATATGTTCTTCTACACTTTGATCTTAGCCAAAAGGCCGAGAAGCGATGCACTAATGTTGTTTTAATACATTTCATGAGTTGTCAAAAATCTGACAGGTCAACTATGAACATTACTCTTTATTAACATGTACGACTCCATTAAGTTCAATCTTTGGTTCAAGCTAATACTAATATTATAATCAAGCTAAAGAGCTTGATTATTTGTTTGGTTGAATGCACTAATATCTGTAACTACAGGTCTGATTTGATTTTTTTTTGCATTTGATAGCCTGATCTTAGATAAGATTATACTTTAACCAGAAATTCCCACGGGGGGAAAAGTTACGCGGGTAAAACTGCGCGAAGCTGCTAGTTTTAAATATTTCGCAATGTTTTTCAGGTGTGCCGGTTGATACGGAGTCAATTTTAAAAGCATTGGATGTCAAGTATACGGAAATGCTTATCACCAAACCGTAAAAATGGTGGATTAAATAAAAAACCTTTAATAACCGGACTTTATAGCATACCTATCTTACGTTTAACTCGATATTTTTTGTCTTTAGGTACAGTCACATTTTACGCGATGAAATCCGGTTATATATTTTTAAAACGTGCAACCGTGTTTTTTTTAACTATTGTTTTTATACTAAGTTCAATAAAGTGTGTTTGAATTAATATGTTTTTGTTTTGTATCATAAGACCACTATTTCCTATTCCTGAGGCCAGCAGTACAGAAGTATTGAAAATTGCCATAAGTTACCGGAGATCAAATGGATTCTTAAGCCCATACTTAATAAATGCCAAAAAAGTGTTAAAAACCCAGTCTACCCATCCATCTGCATGAACTTTCACTTTTATGGTTATAAGGATAATTCGGTGAATAGGTACTTAGAAATCCATAAGAACTGATTTTACAAAAAAAAACTCAATTAATGAAGTCTTTGCCGTGACGTTTTTGTGTACCTATCATTCGATATAGTAGGTTAGGCAACGTACCTAATAATATTCTTTATTGCCACTGAACTTAAAAATAAACATTGTTACGATATAAATAATGTCAACTTAGGTGGCCTTATCGCTGAAAGCGATTTCTTCCGGTGTTAAGGAAAAAATTCACAAACTTATAATAATAACGCAGAGTTGAAGGATAGAATATAGACAATAATTACATACGGCAAAAGACAGGATTGTTTTTAGTCACCAGTTAAATTTAAATGCTATTTTCTTTGACACGATATAAACGTACCTGCATATTTATTTTAGTATCGCTCAGTACAAAAAATAAAGGTATGGCACCACTAACTTTGGTGTGGAGTTGGAGTTTTGCTTAATATGTTAGCGAATATATTAATTCCCTTGTAAAAAAAAAATACATACTTACCTTTTTTTGCAAAAATCGTGTCTATAAATAATACTCACTTATTGTGTAAAAAAAGTTGGCCGGTGACTTAAAAACAACCCTGTATATAACAAATATGTAAATACAGAATTATTATAAATACTAATATTATATATTACAAGGATAGGTGAACGCTGATCAATTATTTATTTATCCCATCCACCACTGCACTGGATCAGCTTGGTGGATTACTACCTAAACCTCCTCGTCACCCAGAGGAAAGACTCATGGCCCTGCAAACTGCAGTGAGCTCAAAAAAAAGGATCGTGTTGATGATCACTCAATCACTTATTTGAAATGGTAAACTAATACTAACTGAGAGGCATTACTTATGGCATTAATAGCTAGGCTTGGCTCTTGGCGTTAAAAAATGTTTCATTAAGTATTTGCTATGATTATGGTTATACATATAAGGGGAGTGATTAAAATACGTAGTAAGTATTTCTAATTTATTTACAGATTCTTGCAATAGTAAAATTATTTAACAACTAGTACCTACAACTAAATATATAAAGCGCAAAACGTCTAGTTACTAAATATAAACAATCAAATTAATCAAATTTTCTGTTACATAAAATAAAATGAATTAAGTAAAGATTACCTACTAATAAAAATGCTGGACATTATCATTTCACTGTAAATAAACATAGGCACGACTAAGATTTGCAAAAGCAGCCGTTCTGTACCTACCTACTGGTAAATTATCAATATCTTAAACATTAAACATGAATTTTTGCCGGAATACTCTCGTACAGCAAAGATATTTTTCCTGCAGATCGGCTTGTGAAAGTAACTTTCTTTGTACATGATAATTTTACAAAACTTTATATTTATATTCCATTTATTGTATTCAATCAAAATATATACACACTTAAATATAATACGTTATTTTTCTGAACTTCCAACCTAAGAAGTCTCACTTTTATACCATCACTATTCGCATTGAAATCCTTTCAAGATTCCTACGTTATATTTCCCATTTTTCTGACCAAAGCACATCTTGGCAGAAAAAAATCATTCTATTTTTAAACGCAAATATGTCCTCGACCTCTTTACTGTCGATTTACTTTTATTAGAACTTTTTTCTAAAGATTTTCTAATTGTTTTTATTACTTCTTTTGTTTTTGAATCTTCGTTTTCATCAAAAAGGAGTCTTCTCGAGTTAAGTGTAAGAACTTTTTTGTGAACTTTCTTCTTTGGAGCTGTTTGAAGAACTATGTTTGTTGGTCGGGATGATATCGGTGATACGCAATCCATCGGTGTACTAGATAGAACGGGAAATAGTTCTAACTCAGGGGTCCAAATATTTTCTGAAAATAAATAAATATATATCAACATAAATAAAAAATAAAAAAAATTCTGATAAGCACAGTATAGTAGGTATCCTTATGAACTACTGTATTTAAAAAAAATAAGAGTAACGAGTAGATAACAAGTAACTGGTACATTCTATCTTTTCTTTCGCTCCCAATCCAAAATTTAAGAAATATGTTGAATATAATCATAAATAGCAGAAACAGACTTTCATAAACATAAAAACATCCATATCTTAAATCATCCGTTTCCTCACAACACCTCACAACTTCTTTATCATAATTGGACACATAAAGTGTCCTTGGATGCGTCTTGATTGTCCGATGGTTATAAATGCTACATGACGTCACGTTAAATTGGCTATAGCACCCTCTAGGGGACTTAAAGTAAAGAATTTAAAAAAAATCTGGAAGGTTTCGTGTGGGGTATCTAATGCTTTCATCAATGCAAATCGTATCAAGAGCTTTGTTAGCACAGTTTAAATATGTAAACACTATTCACACCAAAATATGTGAAATAATAATTAAAGTAAAAAAATAAAAATTCAATTATTGATTGTTTTGTGTATGTTTTGTGTAATAGGTATTATAATACCTATTTAAATAAAATCAAAGTGGCATACGATCACGGTTATCCTGTACCTAAACATATATCTATCAATGACGAATAAAAATATATTAATATTTCAGCGGAGACTATTACATACTTGTTTCGTTCTTTTTAGAACGTGTTTAGTAGTCAGGTTTTAGTTTTCTAACTTCATTTTTTTATCACAAGCAATAATATTTTATGTTTTGAAATCTTACAAACTATAAGTTATGCATTTCTTTCAAGAGTATATTTTTTATTTAAATATTATTCAATATTAACATTAACACTATAAATAACACCAACTCTACACATCAGCTCGGGTAAATATCACAATAAAAAAAATAGAATTGTATAAACTGAATAAAAATAAATTAACTTAAAACGCGGCTGTGCATAAAGAGGTATGCACGATTTATTTAATTTTCTGGCTTGATAATGAACTAAGCCCTTATTTTTGTTTTGCTTCGAAAGAATCAAGACTCTACCATTAAAACTCTTCGACGCATACTACTTAATTAACTCTATAAAACGCCACATTAAAACTTCGCGAACAAAATACTTTGGAGAGTTTAAATAAAAGACTTAATCGCGATAAAATCAGATTAATACCGACTATATTTAATATATTTACTATTAATATATTTCTATATTACCTAATACTGGGTTGATTTGTAGTCACCGGCCAAATTTTTTTACAAGGAAATTAATATTATTCGTTAACATACTAAGGACAGCAAGGTCATTCTAAATTATGAATGAATACCATTAAAATAAAGACGACTACGCGCTTCTACAAAACATCTTTTAGTAGGTACTACGTCGTAGGATTATCAATGAAATGCCGCGTCGTAGTAGCTATGTTCATTGACAGCAACTATTTGTAAAATAGTTTCTAGTGCCATATTTTTATTTTTTTGTACTGAGCGGTACTAAAATAAATATGCAGGTAGGTTTATATCATATCAAAAAAAAATAGGTAACATTTAAGTTTGGCTGGTAACTAAAAACTACCCTGTATATACTATTTATATATTTCTTAATATAATGAAAACTCGAGAAAATATTATGTGAATATTTCCAGAGCACCTTCGAGGCCACAGCACCTCATAAAACGACGATATCAATTGCTAAGCAAAACCATAAAAATATGTTACAAATAACTAATAACTAACGAATGCAGAGCATTAAAAAAACCGACATCACGTCAAAACTTTGGCTGAAGCAGAAGGTCGTCAATGTAAACGATCTCCGAATTCATACATATTTGAAAAAAAAATTGAAATTATTCATGAAGTACGCAATCGATTTCGATGAAATTTATATGGGACCAAATCGAAAGAATCTTCAAAATCGGTTCTCCTAGTCAAACATAAAAAAACATACCTACAGACGAATTGAGTAGGTACCTACCTCCTTCTTTTTTTGAAGTCGGTAGAAAAAATATAATAAGTGGGCACATACCTTTAGTATTTGAAGACTTCCCAATATTATCTGATCTCAGTTGAGGAGATTTAAGGTTCTCCATTTTAATTTCACTAAACACACAAATTATATGAAAAAAACACTGGATAATAAAATTCTCTTTCGAAGGTCTAAACCGTTCTGATGACATGACCCAAACTTCTACAGATTTTATATTCCAAGTTATCAAAGAAAATACTTAACTAATCATTCCTTGAGAATCTCAGAAATTCGACATATAAAAGAAAACGATAAGTTAAGTAATGAACTTATCAATGTGGACATAATAGATTTTGCTCTATAATTTGTTAATGATTCATTGAAAAGTTAGCCATTTCGTTATTACGAGTAATTTGTGTTCTATTGTGATTAATTATGAGTAACGATTTAAGATTAAGTAAATCGACCCATTTAATAGTTAAATATTTATTAGTTAATTAGATTAGACTATTAGTAACTAATATTATATTGAAATTTTATTATAAAGAGAATAAAAAGGTATACTTACATTATTTCGAACTTTATTAGATGGATATTAGAAATTACATATTCAATTTCTAGCATACAACCATTTCCCTATTTACTTATAAGGTGAGCTGCGACTTAGTTTGACAACCTACTGGTTTAGTAGTAACGTTTTCTTCCATGCCAGAGGTCCTGGGTTCGAATCCCGTACGAAGTCGCATGAAAAAGCTAGTTTTATAAACGTGAAAGTTTGTAGGGGAGTTACAATTCAAACTTCAAGTCGAATACGTCTTATCGCATTTCTTTTGTCATAAATAAATATAAAAATAACCCTTGTTTTATCTATCTATCTTTGTTTTAAGCTTCCATGCTGGAGTGGGAGCGAAAGAAAAACGTAGAATGTGCCAGCTGCTTCTATTCCCGGGCATACTGTAAAAGTCAGTTTAGGGACAGAGGTTTTAAGACGTTTTGTGGGCGATTGGCTGACCCCCTGTCGCTACAATAATCTCTCCCCATCTTTATAATACCTCCAAATTTGTCAAACGTGACATCAGATGGTCTTGTAACCTCTGGTGTTCTGCCTACCCCATAAGGGATACAGATGTGACGTTATGTATGTATTTTATCTATCTAATTGTTATTAATAGGTAGAGAGAGACTCAAAAAGCTCTTTGGTCCAGCCCTGTCTATTTCTTTGCAATCATTTTTATTTTGACCTAAATCTCACCTGGTGGATAATAAGTGTAGATGAGGTTGAAAATGAAAGCCCACAGGCTTAGGTGAGAACTGGCTCTTAATAAACTATTACCGGAACAACAAACATAAACTATCGGAGAGGTAATATTTGGCGGTACATTTTATATGAAGGGTGTCGCTAGGCATTCGAACCACTCGGATGGGTCACCGTTTAGGTACTACAGCTTATCCAGCAGGGCTAGCATGCAACCATCGATAAATAGTCGAATCGACAAGATAAATATTATTTTGTTATTTTATCCTATTATGTAAGCTAATATGCGCACCATAATAGATAGAATTACTCGATTTGATACCATGATTAACACCACAGAACCAAATATGTCATAATCTTAATAAATAACATACACTAAATACCATATTCTAAGAAAATATCGATAAAAGGCTCGATTTATCGTTGTCGACGGCAGCATGCTAGCCCCGGTAGTAAAAGAGATCATACGGTAAGCAAAAACCTATTCTTTTTCACCATCATCACCATCACCACAACTCTTTCTAACTCACCCACTGCAGAGTATGAGTCTCTCCTCTGGGTGACGAGGAGGTATAGGCTGTAATCCACCAAGCTGGCCCAGTGCTGGGTGGTGGATGTCAGAATTTTCAGGGCGCCGTAATGGCTTCTAACAAACCCTAACGACTACTGTACACAGGTATACAGCACCCGAGACCGACTGCTTAACGTGCCCTCCGAAGCACGGAAGTCGGTCGGTGGTTTCTATTCTTTTTAGTAGAGGTTATTACTATACTAGATCTGCGGCGCTATCATGCAACTAACGACAACGATATATCGGGCCTTAATATCGATATTTTCTTAGAATATGGCACTTGGAGTACCTATGTATTTTTTAAGAATATGACATATTTGGATCTAAAATGGTGCGCATGTTAGCTAGCATGAAAAGATGAAACAATAAAATATCTAATATTTATCTTGTCGATTCGAGTCTTTATCGATGGTCACATGCTAGCCCTGCTGATTATAAATACTACATAAAGCTGAGAGTTTGTTTGTTTGGACGCGGTCTAAGGAGCTCCCAGTTCGAATAGAAAATACATTTTTGAATTCGATAGCCAAGCTCTTGCGAAGCGCAAGCGGGACATTTTTTTAACGCGTTATTAAAAACTACCAATCGAATTTGTTTTTGTTTGCATTTTGGGAAAGCTTTATTAAGAAATTCCTATGGGATCATAAGTTTCGGAGCTTCATAACTCAATTTCTTTCAACATATCTTCTTCCTACCACATGTATGCAGACGATTTACAGATTTATAACCATTGCACTCCAGAAAATCTGCCCGCTGCGATAGAGCGAATAAATTTAGACCTCTCACAAATATCTCAGTGGAGCAAATCACATGGTCTAACGGTAAATCCAACAAAATCGCAAACTATCATTATTGGCAGTTCTTATATGATTAGTCGCATAGACATAAATATGATTGATCCATTAATTTTTAACGGTGTGGGTAGGTATTAACAACAGTGACAAGGTCACAAACTTAGGTACTTATACTTAATTTTCGATAAAACTTTATCTTGGAAACCTCAAGTTGAGGCAGTGAGCAAGAAGATGTTTGCCATCAATAGCTTCCTTAAACGCTTGCGCAATCTTTTGCCTATTCCTTTCCGTTCTCGATTATGCCGATGCCAGCTACCTTGACCTAACAGAAGAACTTTTAGGCTGCAAACTGGACGGCAGCGACAGCGAGAGCGACAGCGGCGCGGGCTGCGACGCGGGGAATTTGAGCCGTTCTCCACTCCAGCGGGCGCTCCAGAGATTTGTCGCGGAAATCGCTGCCCGCGCCGCAACCCGCGCCGCTGTCGTTCTCGCTGTCGCTGTCGCTGCTGTCCACTTTGCAGCCTTAAATAAACTTGAGCGCCTTCGAAATCTTTATATACGTTTCATATTCGGCTTTCGTAAATATGATCATATCTCCGAATTCTGCACTAAACTCAAGTGGCTCCCTACTCGCCTTCGCCGGGATACTCACATTATTTCTTTAGCGTACCGCGTGCTGTTTTATCCTGTGGCTGCTCTCTCTCTCTCTGAGATCAATTTTGTTTTTGACATGAAAATCATAAGAGACAATTACGGTCCACAGAAAATTTGATACCTACTGAGCACTCCAATACATAAATCGCACTGCTTTAATCATTCCTTTTCTGTGAGAGCAGTGTCCTTGTGGAATAAACTACCATACGAAGTAAAATCAGCCCCTTCACTAATTTCATTTAAATTTAAAATAAAAAAATATTTTCTCTCTTTGTTCGAACATTAGAAGAACTATAGAAGAAGTAGAATAATATGTGTATTATAATTAGCTTGTAGGATTAAGATTTGTATTTAAACCTAGGTATTTATTTATGTATATATTTCATGTGTAAATATTAGGATATATTATATTATACTATTTTTATTTGTAAGTAGTACCTATGGTTAAAACGTAGTTGAACTTGTGCTTTATTAGTACTTAGGTACTGATGTGTCTACAGCCTTTTCTTTTACTCAAATACAAGGTTGTCTAGTAGAGATTACAGCGATAATGCCGCCTGTTGTGTCTATCTGTATGTTTCTTTTCTTATTGTATATGTTTTCCTTTTGTAATTGTGTGCAATAAAGAATAAATAAATCAATCAAATAAGCTGCTAGTGGGAAATAAAATTGTAAAAGTCATGAAAGTAATAAAGTTGAGAATAACCTTTATGGTAAGAATATCCCATCTCTAGATTTTTGATGGTGACCATGCCCATGGCAGCCAAAGCACAAGGATCAGCATGGAACTGCCTATTTATAAAATAATATTGTCGCAAGAGCGATGTTAAATGACGTCTTTATATGTAGAGAGGTTAGATTAGCAGGCGAATCCTGAATTAGTAGGTACCCACGTCAGGAATACTGAATAATCACGAATGTAAGTAAATGTGTCAATTTGAATATTGAGCACTTTCGATTAAAGAGTGCCAAGAGATTTTTTCCGCCGGCTTTTAATACATAATAAAATTACCTACTTAGGTGCCAAATAAATTATGTGTTTCAAAGTCAAAGTCAAATTTTTTTAATTTCCTAGGTACCTACTTAAATATACCTATCTACTTGAAATACTTAGGTACGTAGTATGTCAAATTATTAACAAATTGAACCGATTAAGCCACTTCGGAAAGTCGATATGTTGTTTTTGCAACATTTTTCTTTGATACTTCGATTCTTTTAGTAGCAGTGTGATCGTTTATAGCCTAAAACCTAGTTCAATAAATAGACTATGAAACACAAAAATCATTTTTAATTCGAACCAGTAGGTAGTTCATGAGATTAGCGCGTTCAACCAAACAAATAAAACTCTTCAGCATTATAATATATACAAGTACAAGTATACGTTTTGATTTTATTTTCTCATCATTTATTAGTACTGGCCAGCAGGTGCGGTCGCAGACTGAAATTTTGGGGGGGGTCACAACAATTTTTTTTAATCAGACGTAGGTATCTTTTTTAGCTACTTTTCTTATAAGATGTTCATCTTTTCATGATTTTGGGGGGGGGTCATGTCCCCTGGGATCGGGCCTGCTGGCCAGCAATGCCAATTTTATATTAGATGAAAACTAGGGATGCACCGACTGTTCGCCGACCAGTCGGTTAAGCCGAGTAGTCGGCCATATTTGCAGTCGGCGACTGGTCGGCGAACAGTCGGCCAAAACTGCCGACTAGTCGGCGGTTTTTTTTGTATGTTTTTGCTTAAGGATTAGGGTAACTAAAATACTTATTTAACTGTTATGTAATCGTTTATTAGTTTGTACCATATAAAAGATATTCCACTTCTAAGATACTCGTCTTACGAGATCAGTCATAAAATTATACACGTATAAAAGTAATCAACAGTCAAACCTTAGATCTAAGCTGGCCTCTATGCACTTAGGTTTCGATTAGGAATCTGAATGATCTGGCGGGTTTCAATATTCAACTGACTACTATGCGTAACCGGTACAGGTACAAAATTGGTAGGAAAAAAGTAGCGTTTCACAATAACTACTAGCTACGGGCTGTAAGTTCTCAAATTTGGCATGGGCCCTCCTTGCGTGACGTTCTTCCAAGAAAATAAGTGATAGGTACCTATGTGATTTATAGAATATCACGCATTCGCAAATTATTTGTATGATATTTGAACTAAAGAAATATATAAACTTATTCAATTTATGTTTGCTATGTTTTAGTATTCGATAAATATATTATAGTATGTTTTTAGAGCTTTTTATTAATAATTGCGTTTAACTGCTTACGTAAAACGAAACGCCAAACCTTCGACAAATTTTGCCATTGGTTGAATCACATTTTTATGACGTCAAAGTAAATATTTAAAAGAAAAATTATGTCATTTAATAATATTCGTCCCTTTTTTCAAAAACAGTTATAGATAAGTAAGAAAGAGAAAACTGGATTATTGATATGTTGACAGATATTTGATAGGATATTTCGTTAAATGAATAAATTGTTACGTCGTTGGCTGGATAAAATGACCTATTCTTTAATTGGTCATACGTAATGAAAAAATAACTCTTATTGGCCGCAGCAGACTGCCATGCTACCTTTACCTCATTGGTTTAAATTAATAACTTGTTATGTCGTCGTTGGCTAGATATAATGACTTATTTTGTAAATGGTCAAATGTAACCTAGCAACCCATTACAGTCAAACAGTTCGTAAGCAGTGGTTTAGATGTCAAGATTTTGAATATAGAAAGGCATTTTGGTAGTGATTTCTATTGTTCGTAGGCAAAACGAACAGTTTTCATAATATTGAAACCCGCCAAACAATCATTGAAAACTAAAGTAATTTAGTATTCCTAGATAATATGTCACTTGTTTACTTGCACGCTTCAGCTACGCACATTATGGATCGCAAAACTATCATAAAGGAGCGCGAATAGGGTGACGTCCTGAGCATGTTGCGTATTCTTTGTGTTCACAAAATACCGGTATATTTCGGTTAATACCGAAACGGCAAAACAGTAGCCTATACGTTCGGGTACCGTTTTTCGTTATTCGTTTCGGTTAAAAACCCTTATCGTTTCGATACAAAGCGATACCATTATATCCCTGGTTGAGAGGAAGGGGCTAGAAACTCAACTCTCTTAAAAATACCTACACAATAATAGTTGACAACCAGGGCCCTTTTTCATAAAATTCAGATCGACTGACAATTGTATGTCGACAATTTATTGTAAAATTACAAAAATGCGTTTCATTAAACCCTGACAAAATCATCCAAAATTGTCACATAATGCGTTTCATATAACAATTGTAGCGATAGGCGGTCTACTGACAAATGTCATACAAATCGCTATGAATTGTCGTTTATGAAACGCCTGTCATGTGTAAAATTACCTAGAATTGTAGAGTTGTCCTGACAATCCGAAAGGCAAGCGAAGACCTGTCGACTACTTACAATTGCAAAAAACGAAGAAAAATTATAAAAATGGATACAAAATTT